>JADBJO010000065.1:339726-372226 GCA_016801955.1 Conus betulinus
TTGAAAGTTTGTCCGATTGGTGTTGAAGTTTTGTCAGAATTGGTGTTGAAGGTTTGTCCGAATTGGTGTTGAAGTTTTTGTCCGAATTGGTGTTGAAGTTTTGTCCGAATTGGTGTTGAAGTTTTGTCCGAATTGGTGTTGAAGTTTTGTCCGAATTGGTGTTGAGAGTTTGTCCGAATTGGTGTTGAAGTTTTGTCCGAATTGGTGTTGAAGGTTTGTCCGAATTGGTGTTGAAGCTTTTGTCCGAAATGGTGTTGAAAGTTTGTCCGATTGGTGTTGAAGTTTTGTCAGAACTGGTGTTGAAGGTTTGTCCGAATTGGTGTTGGAAGTTTTTTCAGAATTGGTGTTGAAAGTTACGGTCAAAAAAGCGTAATCTTGCTGACGGTCAAACCAACAGGACTTCGTGCACGCGGTGGGTGAAAATGGATGATGGGAACGTCGCTGTCTGCTGTGGTTTGTCTTCGTCTGCTGCTGCTGTTGCTTCTTCTCTTCCTCCCTTTTTTTTTTTATCGTCTTCTTCTGTTCTTCCTTTCATCCCCTGTTCTTCTTTTTTTATCACGAGCGGCCTCAACTGCTCGCAGGCTCACAGTTTTCTCTCAACGTCGTACAAACCTCGAAAATAAGGGGAGAGTGTTACAAATACCCATAAGTGTAGGCCATTACACAATAGTGTAGAAATTCTAATTTCATGACGTTTCACTCTAAAAATGTTCAATTATCATCATTTCAATGATCCTCGTGGCGTTCTTTCGTTTTCCTCCCTCCTCTCCCCTTCTTTTTGCTTTGCCCTTCACCTTTTTTTCGCCCATCTCAAGTTCGTCCTTCACCTTGATTTCACTGTCGGTGGTCGGTGGTGGTGGTGGTGGTGGTGGTGGTGGTACTGCTGTCGTCATTCTCACTGTCGCGGTTGTTCTTGTCACTCTGCGTCTGTCTTCTCTGATACCTTCACTAAAGAGGAACTCAGGGGTCCCTTTTGGGCATTCTTCTTCTTCTTCTTCTTCTTCTTCTTGGCAATGGGCTTACTGGCCAGTTTGCAAAGCCCCCGACTTCCCCTAGCCTTGATTGGCATTGCAAGCTCAGGTGTGTAAGTGTGTTGTGTGTGTGTGTGTGTGTGTGTGTGTGTGTGTGTGTGTGTGTGTGTGTGTGTGTGTGTGTGCACCTGCGTGTATGCTGTGTGTGTTGTGTGTGTGGTGTGTGTGTGTGTGTGTGTGTGTGTGTGGTGTGGTGTGGTGTGTGTGTGCACGTGCTTTTTTGCAGGAGCACAGAGTACCCCATTCTAAGCATTCGAGTGGCATACAAATCGATGGGCGTTTCTGTTTCTTCTGCCCACCGATGGACGACCATCGAGTCTTGTCGTGGCCACGTTTGCTTTTGGATTTCGACTCTCTCTCTCTTTCTCTATCTGTCTGTCGGCTCTGTCTGTCTCTGTCTCTCTCTCTGTCCCTGTCGCTGTCTCTCTCTGTCCTCTGCTCTTTTTCTCTCCTTCTGTCTGTCTGTCTGTCTGTCTCTCTCTCTCTTCTCTCTCTTCTCGCTCTCTCTCTCATCTCTCTCTCTCATCTCTTCTCTCTCTCTCTCTCTCTATCCTCTCTCTCTCTCTCTCTCTCTCATCATCCGAAAGTTTTGACGAACAAAGAATTTTGGAGGTCCGTGGGAGGAAGCTATCTACCCTTGCACTTCGTTACTGTTTATTTTGTCTTTGGTTTGCTTTTTAGTCTGTCGTCCTTCGTCTCTCTCTCTATCTTTACTCCGGATTCATCTCTCTCATCTCGCCCTCTATGTCTCTGTCTCTCTATCTCTCTTATCTCTCACTATCTCATCTCTCTTCTCTGTCTCTGTCTGTGTATCTCTGTCTCTGTTCTGTTTGTTCTGTCTGTCTGTCTGTCTGTCTGTATCTCTCTCTCTCTCTCTCTCTCTCTCTCCGTCTCTGCATTGTAGAGGTCTGTCTGTTCTGGCTGTATCTCTCTCTCTCCCTCGAGCTCGCACTCTAGCGTTCTCTCGAGCATAGTCTCTAGTGCTCTCTCTCTCACTCTCTATCCTCATCCGATCCTCTATCTCTGCTCGATCTCTCTTGTCGAGCTGTTGGTCTAGTATGTCTGTGTGTGTCTCCTCTCTCTTTCTCTCTCTCTCTCTCCTCTCCTCTCTCGCTCTCTGATCTCTCTCCTATCTCCTCTTCTCTCTCTCTCTCCCTCCTCTCTCTCACCTTCCCTACCCTATCTAGACACATGCACACTCCACGCAAACATGCACACACAGAGATACACACAAACATACACAAAACGCGCGCATACACACACTACGCATGCACGCACGCACGTACGCATGCCACGCGCGCGCGCAACACACACGCACACACATACACGCACGACGCACCACACACACACCACACACACACACACGCACGGCACGCACGCCGGCAGCATCCACACAAACACACACACACACCACACACACACACACCACACACACACACACACACCACACAACATATGTAGGCAATCACATCCCGAGGACAGACAGACAATCACTCCAGGGATTACACTGTTCAATACTTCGCTCCACACCGCGGTCGTTATCATAATTCTTCCCCATCCTCGAGTTCACCGCAGTTTTTACCCCCCCACCCCCTCACACTCACACACACACACACACACACACACACCACACACAACACACATTCACACACACACACACACACACACGCACGCACACACACACACACACACACACACACACACACACACACACACACACACTTTACACACACACACACACACACCCCTTCACAGCATGGAATTTTTCCTCCCCTAATTCATCCCATCATGAACTCCAACACCCCCCCCCCCCCCCCGAACCCAAGGTTCTTTGAAAATAAGGAACGAGATGTGGGATGAAGTGTGGAATCACGTGTGTTGTTCGTTTCGCTTCTTTTTCTTTCGTGTGTGTCTGTCTTCCTGACACCTTGCGGACTCGGGGTAGATAATGTACAGACCATATTGATACATGTGATACGGGGGGTTTACTCGTTTTTTTTTCCTTTGCGAGTAGCAGAGCTCACGGATGTTGGCACCACATGAGATGCTGTGCTGCTGGTTTTCAATTAATTTAACATCCAGGGGAGATGAAGTCAGGTGTGATGACTTCCACGAAGAACATGGTTTCCTTTTGCACACAGGCTTTACTGGGGAGTTGACAGACAGGAGGACGAAGAGTACAGCAACCGGGGAAGAGAGAGAGAGAGAGAGAGAGAGAGAGAGAGGAGAGAGAGGAGGAGAGCGAGAGAGCGAGAGAGAGAGAGAGAGAGGGGAGAGAGAGAGAGGGAGAGAGAGAGAGAGGAGAGGGAGAGAGAGCGAGAGAGAGCGAGAGAGGAGAGATGAGAGAGAGAGGAGAGGGTGAGAGAGAGAGAGAAGAGAGAGAGAGAGAGGACGACGAGAGATGAGAGGAGAGAGAGAGAGAGTGAAGGAGCGACGAGAGAGAGAATACAAATACGGGATTAAACTTAGAACCAAAAAAAAAAAATAATAAAAAAAAAAATAAAAAAAAAAAAAAAAATAGAGAGACAGACAGACAGACGCCCATACAGACAGGCAAAGAGAGAGACGCAGGAGCGAAGGGAGTGTGGAGTGTAAAGGTGGAGAGAGAGAGAGAGAGAGGAGATCTAGAGAGAGAGAGAGAGAGAGAGAGAGAGAGAGAGAGAGAGAGAGAGAGAGAGAAGGTGGGCGGGAGAAAGAGGCTAGAGTGGTTGCGATAAGAGAGCATCTTAGAACAATCTGACAACAACAACAACACCAACAACAACAACAAAAATTTCCAGAGATACAAGACAATCGATTTTGATATCGATAGAATGACAAGAGGGCAGGAGGTAGTAGGTACACACACACACACACACACACACACACACACACACACACACACACACACACACACACACACACACACACACACACACACACACACACACACACACACACACGCGCGCGCGCGATCGTACTCTCACATAAGACATTCTTACTAAACAAAATAACATGCATGTGCATTTCAAATACAAAAACAAAACACTTCGTAATAGTCAGGTACATACATAAGGCAAAGAGGGTGGTGGTGGTTGGTGGTGGATTTATGGTGGAGTATGCAAGTACTGGCACATAAGATGGTTGAAGTAATGGTGTTTGAAGGTTGATATGGTTGCATTGGCGTTGCTTGGTTGATTCAGGGAGCGAGTTCCATTGACGGGAACCTGAATATGTTAAACTGGATTTGAATAAGTCAATTCTAGGAACAGGGACATGTAGTTTGTGTAGAGTCCTTGAGGAATTTATTGAGAATCTGTGAACTAATGTTGAGGGTGCCTTCCCAGACACAATCTTGTGCATTATGATCCCTTTGTGTTGTATTCTAATCTCAGACTTAAGGGGAGAACTTGAATCTTTTTATAGTCCGAGTCCAGAAGACTACTGCTTTTTAGGAGGACTAATTTGAGAGAGCTCGCTTGTGTAGGCTTAACAATGGTTTGAGGGTGTTAGCGCTAGCACAGTCCCATAGAGTAGATCCATAGTCTATGTATGATTGAATATGAGACTGGAAAAAGAGAGCTTGCGTGAATGCAGGTCGAGGAAGCGTTTGATTTTGGAGAGTTGATAAATTTTTTTCTGTGAAACTTTTTTTTGCATAGTGAGGTTATGTGAGCTTGCCAACTCATATTATTATCAATTGTTATTCCTAGCACTTTGAGGTCTTTAACCTGTTCAACGAGTTCATTTTTAAGATGTACAGGAGAAACTTAATAGTGAGATTTTGTGTTTTTTTTGCCTGGTTGTGATGAGCATGGATTTAGTTTTTTTGAGGGTGAAGCGACATGTGATTTAGTTCAGTCCATTTGACGAGGTCATTCGCACTTTCTTGTAAAGTTTGTGCAAGAACAGTAACATCAGAATGATTTGTATGTATTGTTGTATCATCAGCAAAGAGTTCACAGGTGGATGTGATATGGAGAGGTAAATCATTGATGTAAATTGTGAACAGTAAGGGACCCAGGATAGAGCCTTGTGTGGTACGCCATAGGAAAGTGTTTGAAATGAAGAGTAAGTTGTATTAATTTTTTACACATTGTTGTCTATTTGTGAGAGATATGAGTGAAAAAGCGTAAGAGTTTTTGTGGATAAGCCATACAATTTTAATTTTCTAAGAAGAAGGTTATGGTCTATTACATCAAATGCTTTTTTTGAAATCAATGAATAGGACACCACAATATCTGTGTTTGTTAATGCTATTTAGCCAGTCATCAACCAGGTTGATTAGGGCTGAGTGGCATGAATGGTTGTGTCGAAACCCGGACTGTCTTGGATGAAGCAAGTGGTATGTATTTAGATGGTGTAATGTGTGTTTGTGTATGTGTTTTTCCAAAGGTTTGGAAACAGTGGAAATGATTGAGATTGGTCTGTAGTTTGCAGGGTCTGAGCTGTCACCTGCTTTGTAGATAGGTTTTGACTTTCGCCTTTTTTTGAAACTGTCGGGAAAATGATTTTTGTCGATGCATAAATTGAAGACGTATGTTAACGTATCTGTAATTGCTGGAGCAGTTTGAGGATTTTGCCGTCTAGGCCATCCCACTCCGCAGGTACCTGACTGTTTTAGGTGCGTTAGGTAGTGATAAACTTCAAAAACTGTTATTGGTGGAATATAAAGTTCAGACTTGATGTTTTTTATCTTGGCAATATTGTTTCAGTTTTTGTAGGTCGTTTGATCTGGATGAATCTCTGTCGTGACAATTTTATTGGCAATAGTACAAAAGTGGGTGTTCAGTTGTTCGACAGAGATGTCTTTAATTACAGTTGATTTTGAAGATTGTTGTTTGTTTGTAAGCTCGTTAATAGCTCTCCATAGCAATTTTGGGTTCTGGTTTGACGATATTAGTTCTCGATAATATTTCATTTTTTCTCTGCGCTTCTGTGAATTTATTGCATTTCTCAGTTTTCTAGATTCTTCTTCATAGCCATGTTGTTTAAGCATATCTCTAAGGTAATCTGCCTCCTGTAACTCTTTAGTGTACCTGCCGGCTTAGGATCATGTCGCACTCTAATCGTTTTTAGAGGAGCGTGTTTATCATAAATTTCAGTAAATGTTTTGATCCAAAATTCTACTGCAAGATCCGGATTAGTTATGAGAGGGAGAGAGAGAGAGAGAGAGAGAGAGAGAGAGAGAGAGAGAGAGAGAGAGGAGAGAGAGAGAGAGAGAGAGAGAGAGAGAGAGAGGAGAGAGAGAGAGAGAGAGAGAGAGCAACCCGACTGCTATTCCTATTACAATGTTTTGTGGTTAGAGGTCGCTTCTGGAACTAGATTCAGAAACAAGACAAGGCTGTAATACTCGTCTGTGTCCCAGTCTCTCTCTCTCTCTCTCTCTCTCTCTCTCTCTCTCTCTCTCTCTCTCTCTCTCTCTCTCTCTATGTCTCTTTCTTGAAATGAACAATACCATCTATATTCATCATTATTGTTTATCACACCATCTATATTTATCGTTACTAATTATCTCAGAGTACAGTGTTGTTCGCTACTCAAAAATATGCCTGTTTTTAAATCCAGCGAGGAAATTGTTCACTTGTCCATGTAATCGGAAATTGGTATGTACAGACAACGTTTTTGAACGTTTGATACTCAGTTGAAATGCCAGACTCATGTTGAATTAAGATAGCATTTCGTATGCCCCGATGGCATAATCTGTTTATAGGAAGGTGCGTGTGTGAGAGAGAGAGAGAGAGAGAGAGAGAGAGAGAGAGAGAGAGAGAGAGAGAGAGAGAGAGAGGAGGAGGAGGAGGAGGAGGAGGAAAACTGGAAAGGAAGGGGCAAAGGCTTGCATCTTGATGTGCGTGATAGCGTGTATTTATATCGCAGACACTTATTTGGGGAATCAGCATCCTCCAGTGCATGTTGCATGCATGCGGACAGCGCTATGTCTGCTCAGTAAGTAGGTATGAACGGCATAACATCGAAACAGAACACAAAGGTGCGCAGCACCAGGTTCAGTCAGATTAACGTAGCCATTTAAAATCCTTTATATCACCTAACATAAACCAGTAACGTTTTTTTTCGCCGCACATCGCAACTTCTTGGTCATTCCAGTGGTATTTTTTAAGATACGCCCGACCCCCCCCACCCCCCCCCCCCCCCCCCCCCCCCCCCCCCCCCCCCCCCCCCCCCCCCCCCCCCCCCCCCCCCCCCCCCCCGATTTTCTTCGGATGCTTATATCCCCCCTTTTGTCGTTAACAGTTAAATGCCGACCAATCGGAAGGATGTTTACAACATTGGACGAATCACATAGCCTGACATATGTTATTATACACAGATGAATCAGACAGAGAGAGAGAGAGAGAGAAGTTTACAACAGTCTAGTGTCTAATTTAGCTTCTTTCTGCATGAACCCGCTTCATGCTCATATGAACAAGATAAACACGGTCTTGCAAAGGTTGAGACCAAAAAGCAGATCTTTTCCAATTATGCCATCTCACTGTTTTGCCCCATTGCGCCAAAAATAGTAACGTCTAGTGATTGGCCGGGAGAGCTGTCAGCCCGTTCACTGTCCCATTATTACCGTGTTGGGTGTGGACATAAACCCAAATAGAACCATACCTAAAGCCTGCTTCACACGAAACGTCAGGAAATTTTGATACGGAAATAGCGTGCAGTCTGGTGTTTTCGTCTCATATACCTTTGTATCGAGTAGGTTTTGAAGCTGCTTGGCTTCCACGAGCATGCCAGAAATAGGGGGAATTAGGGGGCGAGGTCTTTCAGTGCGTATTGTACCTGTGACTCCTAGAAATTCTCTGATGGAAGTTTCCTGTTCTTCTTTTTGGCTCTCTTTGACCCTGGCATTTTTACTTCTTTTTTTTTTTTTTATCTATTGACTTCTAGAAATTCTCTGATGGAAGTTCCCTTTTTTTAGTTTTTGCTCTCTTTGACCCAGATTTTTTTTTTTTTTACATTTGTTTTAAACTGTTGACTCCTAGAAATTCTATGATAGAAGTTTCCTTTTATTCTTTTTGGCTCTCTTTGACCCTGGCATTTTTACTTAAACCACCCTCCACTATTTTTCTGTCTTCATTGCCAGTTTACTCGTTGCATTCTAGAAAGTCTGCGCAACTACTTTCATTCTTCTAGTGGAAATGTCGGGGAATTTTTCATAATGAATTTCATTCCAGTCTTTGAATTAAGAGCAAGAAAATTGCATTCTTGTGCACTCTCGCAGTCTTTGACTCTGCAATTTTTGGTTACATATACTTCCTTTTCTTCCTGCCGCGAATCGAATTTTTGTCCCTGCGTTAGAGCCCCGTTTCCATTGTCTGTTGCTACACGAATTTCTCTTTTGTTCCAGCGTATAACAAACCAGTTTTTGTTTAGTTTTGTTTTTCATTTAGAGTTTCACTACTAAACTGGGCGCTCTTTTTGTGCGCCTCTTCGAAATGCGAGTTTAGGGTCGTGAATTTCGCTCCGTTGCCTTTTTCCCATGCTGTCCCACACTTTTTCTCAATGATACAGTTTATAAATGTGTATGTTCAGTGATCCCACCTGGTTGTAAACTTCGTAACACAGACAGACACACAGACAGACACACAGACAGACAGTCACACACACACACACACACACACACACACACACACACACACACACACACACATAATATAGAGACAGACAGACAGACAAACAGACAGACAGAGAGACAGAGAGAGACAGACAGAAAGAAAGAGCGAGCGTAGTCTTCTATGATAACTCTGTGACAGTTACAAACGAGCAGAGATCATTGTGCGTAGACTTCAATAACCACATTTTATTTGTGGTAAACATTTAAGTTAGTTAGTCAGTGCGTATTGAATTGCTTGCTATCAACCCAGAGAGAGAGAGAGAGAGAGAGAGAGAGAGAGAGAGAGAGAGAGAGAGAGAGAGAGGAGCACTCTCCGTGACTATGAAAGACATTTTCCAGTGAAAGGTTAGAAAGAGTACTCCTTCAACATTTTGTCCCTCTTTTTCAACTGACGCAATACCAGACTCGTGAACATCGTCATTTTCTCGGAGCCAAAGTCCGCGGGGCCAAGAAGTCGTCCGACCCGCTTGTTTCCATTGAACCATTTGTTGACCGTTACACAAGCTTTCCCGAACGCTCGGTAACACCAGCACGAACAGAGCCGTCCTAACCCTGACTCTACCACACGTATGAGGGCGGTTAGGTAAGTGAAAATCAGGTGTGACGTCCACACCTACAGCAGAGGTGATAAGTGGAGAGTAGGGCGAGGGAGGGTCGAAAGGAGGGGAGGGGATCAATTCCTGACTTGATGATCGATCCCCTCAATCCGATTACTGAGCCAACAACAACGCCCTGCTGGATTCGCCCTGGCGGTCTCTGCCCCGTAAAGCTTGGGAGTGCTCTCTCTCTCTCTCTCTCTCTCTCTCTCTCTCTCTCCTGTTCTTACTGAGCTGCCTGTTACGTGTACAGTGTGTTCACACTTTGGATGGCGGGGAGAGAGAGAGAGAGAAAGAGAGAGGTGGGCGGGGAACGGGAAAGTAGCAAAGCGGATGGCGGGGAGGAGTGTGAGGGGTTGGTTTCTGTTGACTGGAAATTTGACGAAGGTTTTTGTATGTCTTGCGCTTGTTTGGGTGATGTTGTTTAGAGTTTGTGTTTTTACAGTCTTGTGTTGTTGTTGCTGTTGCTGTTGTTGTTGTTGTTATGGTGGCGGTGGTAAAAAATACTGTAGTAGTAGTTGTAGTAGTAAAAGTTATAAAGATAATAATGATAATGATGACAACGATAATGATAATCGATATTAAATAATAGTGACAGAAGAACGGGGAGAAGAAGAAAAAAAATGATATCACCAATGCTCGTTACTGTTATTAATACCTTCGTCAAGATTATGTTTTTGCTTTGTTTTGTTTTGTTCACCTCATAGCTAGAGAAAAGTCAATGGAAAATGGTTTTAGTCAGTTTGGAAAGATGACGACACATGCAAGAAACGTCACACATATGTCCGCAATGCAGTCTTAAAACTTGCAACTTTTGTCAAAAAAATCCTGACGTGAAAATGACGTCATTGAAGAAAAGTTCGACCTTTGCCGCGGAACTCTTCCGCGCTCCCGAGAGCCCATCGGATTATTATTGTAAATGCTGTTGTTGGCGTTATGGCTGTTGCGATCATCATCAGCAGCAGCAGTAGCAGCAAGCATTATGATGGATGATTAAGGATGGTTGTGGCATCAGTGGTGTTGGTGATGATGAAAGTAGGAATATTGATGGATGGGTGGAGGGGTTGAATGATTCAACGACCAAATAATATGATCAGCTTTGCAGTCGATGCGCACAGCCGCACAAACTGCACACAGCTAACGGCCACGGAATAAGGACAGATCAACAGTCAGGGTTCCACAGGTTGGGAACAGCTGGGAAGGCTTGGGGGAAAAAAAACCGGTTGGTCCTTTTCCCAGTTGTGAAAGTTTGGGGAAAATGGCATTTGGTGTCTTTGGGTTGGAAAGGTTTGGAAAAATCGAACAAGCTTCTTCAGAAACTCAAACAAGCATCTTCAAAACCAAAGAGATAGAAAACCAAACAACAAAGGCACAAACAACTGAATTCTAATTGTCCGAAAATCAGTTTGCTCTACTTATGGAGTGTAACCACGTGTTGTCAAGAGTTACTGTTCTTGCCAAGAAGATCGCCATTGATCGGCATTTGCGCGCAGTCTAGCTTTCTGTTCTTCACAACTCCTACAGTACATTTCGTTTGTTACATGGGTGGGAAAAACCGGTGCTGGGGTTGGGAAAGGCTGGGAAATGGTTGGGATTTTGTTTCTCCAAGTCTGTATGAACGCTGACAGTGTCTATTCATTTGTCTGATGCCTTATATTCCCGCTACAACAGCCAGCACTATACTATACTACAGTGCTGCTACAAACTTGATACTGCTGCTGCTGTCCGTGATGCTGGACCGGCTCCAGCTGACGTCGCTGTCTGTAATGCCACTTTCTATCGGGAATTATTGCTGATTGTTCAATTTGGGAGTTACCCTTATATTGCTTCCGTGCCACCCACCCCACCCACCCCTTCCCTTCCCCGCCCCTCCATAAAAAAAGAAAAAAAAAGTGTGTGTGTGTGTGTCGCGAGCGCGTGCATGTGTATGTGCGTGTACTTGAGGAGGGGAGGTGGGAGGTGATCTCAGGGGGAAGGAAGGAGACGTCCTTTACAGTTTTTAATTTTTGACCTGGTCTGAAGGCTTTAATGCCCGCAACGAGCAAAATCTCTCTCTCTCTCTCTCTCTCTCTCTCTCTCTCTCTCTCTCACACACACACACACACACACACACACACACACACACACACACACATATGGAGGTCAGCAACATGCGGCGACAGTGGAGCCTGGGTGGCTGGTCAGAGCAACCCACTGTGACAGCGATGGGTCACTCCGGGCCCCGCTCATATCCTACCTGTCACTGACTCCATCTTTTGAGTCCTGACACTTCTCAGCTCAGCCCCGTGCCCTCCTCCTCCTCCTCTTTCCCTTTCTCTCTGCCTCCCTCCCTTCATTCTCTCCCCAATCGCATCCCCCCTTTCGCAGAATTAACACGGCAGTTCAGTCTTGCCCGAGTAGCCTGTCTCAAACAGGATGAGGATGTTTAAAAGTGTAGGCCAATACCGCACGTTGCTTTGGTTGTATGATGATATTGTCTCTCCCTTTTCCAGTCAAACCGCATTCTGCCCGTTGAGCAAGTGGGTACAGTCGAGACGTGACAGACATACAAATCCTCAATAAACAAGTGGTTTGCTTGTATGAATGGCTTTTAAAATGTAAAGTGAATTGTTGACCAGAGATGCTTGAGTTTTCATGTGTGCGGCTGGAATTATGCTGATCTGTGTGACTCTGGTCGTCTCGGAGAATGTGTGTGTATTACATTCTCTTTGCATCAGTTATCGTGAAGTGGGGGAGGACTGTGAATAGTTTTTTTTTTTTTTTTCCCTTAAATTCCCGAACGGTCATTAGGGCGCCGCAGTGTAGAACAGGTCACCGGGATCCGTCAGCTCTGCGAGTCATGTGACGAGGCCTGGATCTCTCCAGACGGTTTATTCATCTATTCTTCAATACAGTCTGACCATCGGTTTCTTTTCTTTTCTTTTCTTTTTTTTTTTTTTTTGTTCTTCATTCTTTGCTTCCGCCTCCCTCTATCAACCCCGGAGGATTGTTTTAGCAAGGCCTCTGGGGCTTGTCGTGTAGCCCTACCAAGGCATATTCTTTATTATTGTTGTTGTTGTTGTCGTTGTCGTACCCTGGCTAAAAGACTCCAGGGATCATCCGAACCGGCAAGTACTTGAACACTATGGTACAATGCAAAAGCTCGGGATGAGAACATTACGTGTGTGACCGTTTTTGATTACTGATAATGTTATGCTAGGAGCCATAGTGGAATTAATATTTGCTGACATAGTGGAATTAATGTTTGCTGACATGTCGCTACACATCTGGTAATTTCTTTAACAAGTTGTCCCTTATTTAAAGAAGGCAAGAAGAAATATATGGCCGCATGTACATTCTTTTTTATTATTATTATTATTATTGTTATTATTATCTTCTTGTCCCTAGGACAACTCAAAAATATCTTGGAATTTCGAGCCCTGGTCCGATGTGTTGCGTTATGGTTTGGCACAGTTTTTTCGAAGTCCACGTAATCAGTTCACCTGATGTGAATATCGTGCGTGCTCACCACATTTCCACTGACTGGACTGGCTTTTTCCCCAGAACTGCAGAGAGTGCACGTCTCGCATAAACACAGGAAGATTGAAAATACCAGTACACATATGAGTGTGATCTTGTGTTCCATGCAGATGTTACGGTCTTTCCATACAGATTTCAGCGTGGACAGTGCTGATCTTGTGTTCCATGCGGATGTTACGGTCTTTCCATACAGATTTCAGCGTGGACAGTGCTGATCTTGTGTTCCATGCGGATGTTACGGTCTTTCCATACAGATTTCAGCGTGGACAGTGCTGATCTTGTGTTCCATGCGGTTGTTACGGTCTTTCCATACAGATTTCAGCGTGGACAGTGCTGATCTTGTGTTCCATGCAGATGTTATGGTCCTTCCATACAGATTTCAGTGTCGACAGTGCTGATCTTGTGTGTCATGCAGATGTGATGGTCTTTCCATACAGATTTCAGCGTGGCCAGTGCTGATTTTGCCCATGCTGCCCGTGACAGCACATCTGCTTAGGATCCCAATGAAGTGCACATCCTTTCATTATGGGCTGTGGCCTGACATTGATAGCGCCACAAGTCTGGAATCTGTCCGCACCGCTCAGTTTCTCGCCCATTTTCTCTCTTCGTCATCTGAATCTCCCACCCCCACCCCTTCCCCATTACCCCAGGGTTTTTACGAATCAAGCATCGTAACCCTCCCTCCTCTCCTCTTTCTCTCTCTCCACCAAGCGCGCGCGCGCTCGCGCGCATGCCAACCATAACAGAGCCAGCATTTGATTAATTAGTTTCGGGGACAAAAGTCAACGCAATTAATCTTTGCCCGGTCACCACCAGGATGTACGCTGCTCTCCACCACGGGACAGATGTCCAGCTTGTTATCACCTCATCCTGACCGATCGTTAATTAATTAACACATCAGACTTGCTGACCACACACAAAAAAGGGGTGGGGTGGGGTGGGGTGCTCGCGAGGACAAGAGAAAGGGCAAGGGAGAGAAGGTCCCATGTAAGCTGATCAGCGTGAGGTGTGTGGTGTGTGCGTACCAGTCTTTCCATGCGTTTTAACTGATGACAGGAAATTAATTAAGACCTGGTGCTTCTTCACCTCTGCTGCCCTCATCATCACCACGACAACCACCACCACCACCACCACCACCACCACCACCTGTCTGTGAAATCTTCTCAGAGACTATTCTTTTCACGTTTTGCCTTCTGTCTCTCTGTGTGTTTATGTTTTCCTCGCTTTAGTATATGTGTGTATGCTAGTCCGGCTTTATGCTCTCTCTCTCTCTCTCTCTCTCTCTCTCTCTCTCTCTCTCTCTCTCTCTCTCTCTCTGCCTGTCACTATCTGTCTATCTCTCTGTCTCTCTCTCTCTCTCTCTCTCTCTCTCTCTCTCTCTCTCTCTCGCTCGCTCGCTCGCTCGCTCGCTCTCTCTCTCTCTCTCTTCCATTTCTCTTTTCCTTCTCTTTTATGCCCCAGTCCTGTGCAGTTCTGTGTGTCTGTATGCCTGTCTCTACCTCTATTGCTTTCTTATGTGCTAAAGACTTAATGGTTTCTTCACTTTCTTCGTTAAAAAAAATCGTTTGTGCGCTTTCCGTCATGTTTGTGTTTTGTAGAGACTTGTTATCCTTCCTGCGAGTGTCGTTCTTTGTGTGTCAGTACTAACGAATGCATGAAGACATGTGGTCGCGCACTTGGTGTGTAAGTACTAACGAATGCATGAAGACATGATTGTGGTCGCGCACTTGGTGTGAGTACTACCGAATGCATGAAGACATGTGGTTGCGCACTTCGTGTGTGAGTGGCTCTGGATCAGCACATTTATTTGTGTGGCTGCAGGCGTTTTATGCAAAGAGACAGTGAGAGGGAGGAGAAGGAAAAAGAGAGGAAAAGAGAGAGAGAGAGAGAGAGAGAGAGGAGAGGGAGGAGAGAGAGAGAGAGAGAGAGAGAGAGAGGAGGAGAGAGGAGAGAGAGAGAGAGAGAGAGAGTCTATGAAGATTAAGTCGAAGAGAGAGAGTCTTTGGAGTATAAGCCAAGAAAGAGAGAGAGAGAGAGAGAGAGAGAGAGAGAGAGAGAGTCTTTGAAGTATAAGCCAAGAGAGAGAGAGATAGATTGTATGAAGCTTAAGTCGAGCGAGCGAGCGAGCGAGCGAGCCGAGAGAGAGAGAGAGAGAGAGAGAGAGAGAGAGAGAGAGAGAGAGAGAGAGAGAGTCTTTGAAGCATAAACCAAGATAGAGAGAGAGTCTGAAGCTTAAGTCGAGAGAGAGAGACTCCGAAGTTTAAGGAGAGAGAGAGAGAGAGAGAGAGAGAGAGAGAGGAGAGAGAGGAGAGAGAGAGAGAGTCTGAAGCATAAGCCAAGAGAGAGAGAGAGAGAGAGAGAGAGAGAGAGAGAGAGAGAGAGAGAGAGAGAGAGGAGGAGAGAGAGAGACTCTCTCTCTCAGAAGGACAAGCCAAAAGAAAATAACGAGATCAGTCCCAGCAAAATGAACGCAGTATCGTTTTCGGAGCTGACGTCTGATGCTGGTACCGGGTGATCAACATGGAAAGCGGACACAGCTGTCTGGCAGCGTATTGACGGGAAAGCTTCAGACCCAGACTTAGTTCTGGCCAGGCTCCACGCCTGGTTTCACAGATGACAGAACACAGTCTGCGCTGTCACGGGGTCATGCAACCTTGATGAAGGAGATACTCATACGACTCAGGTACCACGAGAGAGAGAGAGAGAGAGAGAGAGAGAGAGAGAGAGAGAGAGAGAGAGAGAGAGAGAGAGCAGTCACAGAGGCATAGGGCAAGATAAATATTTTTAATGTATAAGTAAACAAAGAAACAAACATTTACAAGTAAACAAATAAATAAATAAATATTTCCGTAGTGTCACAGATCATGCGAACTTGATGAAGTAGATACAGGACTACTCCTACCATTTCACGTCCTAAAAGTGAAGTGCCCATGACGTTATGCTATCGCTGGCTTGTCTGTCTTTGTATGGAAATCTCTAGACGAGGTTCTTCCTATTACGATATGGAGCAGGCTCGCTTTTATCTTATTATCTTTTTACGTAATCTCCGGATTAGGCTGTTAACTTTCGATTTCAGTATGGAGCAAGTTGCTTCTCTTGTTGATACCACCTGAACGCTTCATGACATTTGAAACGGGTTTCGACTGTGAAAAGCATTGGAAACATTGTATTGGGAGACCGTTATTTGTGTAGCAAACGTACTGTGAACGCTTCGTGAACTTTAGCTTTAGCTTTGATGGGGAAAAAAGCTTAAATGAAAATTATGATTGCCACATGTACCACAAAGCTTCGTCCGTTGTTAATTTGTCCACAGAAGTGACACATTTCGTGTGTAGACCTTCGCCGTGATTCCAGAAATTGAATCTAGTCTTGTTCCCCAGTTTTTGTTTGTTTTTGTTTTTGGCCAGTTTCAAAAGTAATGCAAGGCCCAGTGCGTGTGCACTAGAGGTGTGTATATGGGACTTCCCGAGACGAGAGAGAGAGAGAGAGAGAGAGAGAGAGAGAGAGACGTTGAACGTAGAAGCGGTCACCAGAAAATGATATGAACTTTCACCATATGAACATGTTTGGTTTCACCGCTGATGTGATCCCGGTCTTCGCTGTTAGGACCAGGGTTTCAAGCAGACCATCATCTTGAAGCGGTTGCGGAATTTGAGTGCAATTTACATCCTTGTAATGCTTGAGATTTCTGTGGACAGGATGGCCCGATCTGAAATGTTCTCTGCCAGTGGCCTTCCTGCAGCTACAGCTCGCTGTAAATCATATGAATATTACACTGCTAAAATGCGCTGACTTCCTCAGTACAAGGTAAGTGCAGTGCTAGCATATAGCTTGTAAGAATTCGTTGTAGATCCTGTGGTAGGTGTTCGACTTGCAGACGACAAAATACACCAGGCGGTATTGAAACGAAGAGGATCATTTTATTTACAAACGTTGAAGAATATAGGAACAAAAACAAATCACTGACCTTAAGGTTCAATACGTCGTACAGGAACTCAAACGTACATGCAGCAGCGAATATTCTACTAATGGCAGTTTCTCGTCGACTAGACTCGAACTCAATGAAGACTCGAACACTTCTAGACCAGAACTCCTCAACAACTCTCTCTCTCTCTCTCTCTCTCTCTCTCTCTCTCTCTCTCGTCTGTGTGTCTCTCTCTCAGTTGCACATCTCTCATTCTTTTGTATGTATTGAAAGAATATTCTCGAACCTACTCGATTATTCTGTTCTAGAATATTCTGCATATATTCTCGAACCTACTCGATTATTTTGTTCTAGAATATTCTGCATATCAGTAAGCTTTAACCAATGAAATCGCGACGACCGTATGCAAATATACTTTGGTCAGCTTTTACAACATTCTCGAACTTTCGGCAAAGCACTAGCAACTTACGGAAACCTGGTGAACATTCTAACATAATCTTGAATATTCTGATCGCATTATCAATCGATCCCAAACAATACTGTTCAATCAGGCGTACATTCACTTTCCAAACGTTTTAAACAAATCAAATATAGCACTACACTGACCGAAAATACAAAGATCTAAACGCGATAAATAAAAGGAAGCTTGCACCGCGTCATTATTGCTATGACGTCTTTCACGAAAGTTCCACCTCTTGTCTCCCTTTTAAATTGTAACAATGAACTTTGCTTAAAGACGTAGGAACTTATAGGTTAAACGTCTTGTGCATAAATAAACAGTAAACAGCATTATTTAAACTGATGGTGCTTGAAAATGAAGACAGGTCTGTGCTTTGAAAACAGGTAAGGTAAAGTGATTTTGCGACCTACGAAGCAGGGGTTTCAGTACTGCTGGATTTCTCTTTTTAAAGTTTCGCTTCTGTCCTGTCTTTTCTCTGTGACGTCAGAGTATAAAAAAATATACACGGAGTGCTCTTCCTGTCTTTAGCGACATGATCTGCCCCAACACTGTATCCATTACCTCCCTTCCTGCTGCCAGCCAAGGTCGTTCTACACCAGTCCCGTGGGGTGTGCGTGGGCCAGCAACAAGGTTCCTGTTGCTGTGTACTTCACAATGCGGTCAGACTGACGAGGAGGAAGGAAACACACACACACACACACACACACACACACACACACACACATATATTCACACACGCATATATTCACACACGCACGCGCGCGCGCGCGCGCGCACACACACACACACATACACACACATACACATACATACACGCACGCACGCACGCACATACACAAAAACACGTGCGCGCGCGCGCACACACACACATACAAGACAGAGAGAGAGAGGGGGAGAGAGAGAGAGAAAGCAGAAGGTATTGTGCTAGTTCTCACCACTTTTTCGCCTGCCTCAAGGAGTCATGTCAGCCATGTTAATAAAGAACCAAGGACTGGAGTCCGAAAAGTTAACGGCAGCATCATGGAGTCATGTCAGCCATCTTAATAAAGAACCAAGGATTGGAGTGTGAAAGTTAAAGGCTGCATCATGGAGCCATTTCAGCCATCTTAATAAAGAACCAAGGATTGGAGTGTGAAAAGTTCACGGCTATATCATATCATAATTCATATCCCAAATCGGTAACCGGTAAAATCCTAGTTTAAAAGCTCTCCTCCCCCTCGTCTAGACGTCATCGACTGGCTTTTCACGGATAGAATTGGGGGGGGGGGGGGGGGGGGGGGGGGGGGAAAGAGAAAGGGGCCACTATACTTTCGTTGTCCCTCACTCCCGCCCCTTGATTTACTTTTTTTTTTTTTTTTTTTTTTGATGAAGTCCCATTTTTTCGTGCCCTCTCAGCGGCAGTGCTGTGACGCCGGTTCATTGTGATTCCCTCTGACACAGCCACACCCCATGCTTATCCTGATGCAGCCCTCTCTTTGTCCTAGGAGGGCTTACACCGTTATCGGGTGGAGGCGGGGGGGGGGGGGGGGGGGGGGTTGGGAGGGAAGGGGTATATTGTTGTTGTGTTGTTGTTGTCGTACCCTGGCCACAAGACTCCAGGGATCATCCAAACAGCCGAAATACTTGAACACTATGGTACAAATGCATCAGCAGGGGATGAGAACATTACGTGTGTGACCATTTTTGATTACCCCGCCACATGGGCAGCCACACACCGACTTCGGGGGATTTGGGGACTGATAATGTTATGCTAGGAGCTTGTCACAACTGAAGACAATCCCCGCATAACTATGCAGAGCATAACAACATTGTGATGTAGCCTTGGTGTTCACAACTGGCCTGACACAGCCTTAAGCCAAGGCGGGGAAGGGATATAAAGAATAGGGATGAAACCGAAAGACCGTATCTTTGTAGACCTCCGTAGTACTAGCATTGTGTGACTCAGACGCTAATGGTTATGACCTCATCCTGAGAGGTTAAATGATAGTAGTAGTAGTAGTTGTGGTAGTAGAAGTAGTAGTAGTAGTGGCAGTGGTGCTGGTGCTGGTGCTGGTGTAGTAGGAGTAGCAGTATTATTGCTAGCATTATTATTAGTATTATTAGCAGTGTCATTAGTAGTGGTGGTGGTGGTGGTTATGATGAAGATGAGTAGAGGAGGAGGTAGGTAGGAGGAGGAGGATGGGGGATGGTAATGGTTATGGTGACAGCAGTATTGTAGTATAGTCGAATGATGATGATGAGTCGAGGAGGAGGACAGAGGTTGGTTTCCCATAGTGGAGATGACAGTCCCGATGAGTGAGTTTGAACCACTCTTAGGGTGAATTTTTTTTTGTCGGCTTGAAAAAGTCTATCTGTCCACCCAGCTGTAAAAAAGTCCATCTGTCCACCCAACTGTAAAAAGTCCATCTGTCCACCGAGCTGTAAAAAGTCCATCTGTCCACCCAACTGTAAAAAGTCCATCTGTCCACCCAGCTGTAAAAAGTCCATCTGTCCACCCAACTGTAAAAAGTCCATCTGTCCACCCAACTGTAAAAAGTCCATCTGCCCACCCAACTGTAAAAAGTCCATCTGTCCACCCAGCTGTAAAAAGTCCATCTGTCCACCCAGCTGTAAAAAGTCCATCTGTCCACCCAACTGTAAAAAGTCCATCTGTCCACCCAACTGTAAAAAGTCCATCTGTCCACCCAGCTGTAAAAAGTCCATCTGTCCACCCAGCTGTAAAAAGTCCATCTGCCCACCCAGCTGTGAAAAAGTCCATCTGTCCACCCAACTGTAAAAAGTCCATCTGTCCACCCAGCTGTAAAAAGTCCATCTGTCCACCCCAACTGTAAAAAGTCCATCTGTCCACCCAGCTGTGAAGAGCTACCTGATTCAGTTCAGAGCGGGCGGAGAGAGAGGAAAGGCCTCCATCTTTCCATCTTGCCCGACTCAAACTCGATGAACCTCTGATAGTTCTTCTTCTTCTTCTTCTTCTTCTTCTTCTTCTTTCTATGAACATCCGCCATCATCCTGTTGATGGTTCTGATGTGTATAAAGCTGGGGGGGTTCCACAATCTGGGATGTTGGTTATGCAGAACTGGCAGCTGGAGGGGGGGTGGGGGGGGGTGGGGGTGGGATGTGGTGAAGGTAGTAGTGGGGGAGGTAGTGGGGGGGGGGGGGGGGGGGGAGGATAGGGAGGGGGGGGGGGGGGGGGGGGGGGGCTGGCTGGTCTGATTCGGCAGTGGGACTTTAATTTTTAGCCTTTATTTATAAAAGCGCTTATGCCCCCCTGAATGAAATGAAATGCTAAAGGCGCTTACGTAGCAGAGAAAACACAAAAAGTAGATCGTGAAGCAGCCATCATTACATACAGAAAAGCGCCATACACAGCCACCAGTCACATTAATTTTATCTATTTATCTAGTCTCCAACTTGGAATTTATCTCCTACCCCAGCCCCTCTTTCACACACACACACACACACACACACACACACACACACACACACACACACACACACACACACACACACACTCTCTCTCTCTCTCTCTCTCTCTCTCTCTCTCTCTCACACACACACACACACACACACACACACACACACACACACACACACACACACACACACACATACACACATCCGGACACGCATATATTCACACACACACACACACACGCGCGCGCACACACACACACACTCACGCACGTACACACACATACATACTGACACTGACACACGTAAGCATACAGACAGACGCCCACATACATACACACACACAAACACACGTACAGAAAGGCGCTTCTACACGAAAAAGGACCGTGCAGGAGACACAGGGCACGCATGTTGGTACCCAAAGGTATTCCAGGGATTCTGCGCAGATTTGCTATCCCTGTAGCGGCCCCAAGACAGTCCATTAGACCAGCTTTCGGTCACACTGGAGAAGTCAGTGCCATTACGTGAAAAAGCTTTCCCACAGTACCCAAACGCCAAGACTGAGACCTACCCCCCTCCCTACTCCTGTCTCTCCTCCCGCCCCTCCCCCCCCCTGTCCCCCCCCTCCCGCCCACACCCCCCCCCCCCCCCCCCCCCCCCCCCCCCCCCCCCCCACGCACTCCCATTTCTTTCCTCTTAGACGGACGGTGACGAAGTGGTTGCATTTTATGTAGATAGATAGGTGAGAGTAACGAAGATGGTTGCGTTTCATCTAGGCAGATGAGAGTGACGAAGATGGTTGCGTTTCATCTAGATTGATAGATGAGAGTGAGGAAGATGGTGGCGTTTCATCTAGATAGATGAATGAGATATGGAACTTGGCGAAGAGAAGATAGTTTTGATGAAAGACTGCATTCACTTCAGAAATACGGAAATGTAGTAGAGCTCTAGAAAAGATCAGATTCTGGCTGTAAAAACATTCTGCCGCTGATAAGTTCAGTTGCAGCCGTAATCCAATTTTCCATTCGAGGGTTTTCATCCTCGTCTGACGAGAAAGATGCTGCTGCTGTACAATGTTATTAGCATACGGACTGTCTTGCTACATCTTTTTTTTTTTCTTCATCCTGCAGAAAAGCATTACACTAATTTAACAAGTTGACAAATAATGTACTTGTTCCCAACTCCTAAACTCTGTGTGTGTGTGTGTGTGTGTGTGTGTGTGTGTGTGTGTGTGTGTGTGTGTGTGTGTGTGTGAGTATGTCGTATGAACTGTCCCTTGTACAGAGAAACCTCTCGAAATGTAAGTGGGGAAACCATACAGTGTCGACGATTTGGGATCGACTTCGATTTGGGATGTACGAATTCATTGGATTGATTTTGAGGTAAATCAAGCAGAGGCATCCCGGTCTCCATAATGGACGGTGCTGTCTAGTCCAGAATGACCTCACCTACACCACCCCCCCCCCCCCCCTTCCCTTCCCCCACCACTCACCCCCTCCGGGCATTCCTGATTTCCGCCGTTCTCCTAGAGATCTGCACCGTGTGCGGAAGTAGTGAAGACTGCGCGCGCGTGTTATAGTGTGTTTGTGCGTGTGTGTGTTTGTGTGTGTGTGTGTGTGTGTGTGTGTGTGTGTGTGTGTGTGTGTGTGTGTGTGTGTGTAAGTCTGTGTGTGTTGAGGGAGCGTTTGCTTTATTCAGCCACCCGGATACTGTGCAGCAATGATATCGTTTCATGGAACAGACCAGGAGAGAGAGGGGTATGGGAGGGGGAGGATAGGGTGGAGGCAGGGAGGGTAGACATGAGAGAGAGCCAGAGTTGGAGGGGGGGGGGGGGGGATAAGTTCTTTGCATAAACACTAGAGAGGGGAGGGAAGGGAGGAAAAAGGGACATGGAGGACAAATTCTTGGCGAGAGAGAGAGAGAGAGAGATTAACGGAGGGCGGGGGGGGGGGGGGGTGGGGAGGAGAGGGGTGGGGAGAGAGGAGGGATGGGGGGATGGAGGGGGGGGGGGGGATGGAGGCAAAAACTGAAAAAGAGCTTTGTTATGGAGAGGAGAGGGGAAAAAGAAAGGGGCAGGGAATGCGGGGGGGGGGGGGGGGGTACGCCTTGCACAATTAAAACACAGAAAAAACAGCATTAACAAATGCTATTGGTGATAACAAATCAAGAGAAACACGTGATATGAGGGGGAGGGTGGGGGGGAACAAAACTTAAAGCCGGAGAGGGGGGGGGAGGAAGGGGGGGGGGGGGGGGGGGGGGGAGAGAGAGAGGGGAGAGAGAGGGAGAGAGAGAGACCGAGTGCAGGAGGGGGGGGGGACTTCTGGAGGGGACATAGGGGAACGGGTTATGCGGGGGGATATACAGGAAGCGGGGAGGGGCGGGGGGGGAGGGGGCGGGTGAGAAGGGGGGGGAGTGCAGGGGACTTTAGGGGGCCGGGGGGGGGGAACGGGGGGGGAAGGGGGGGGGGGGGACTTGGGGGTTAGGATGGGGGGGACTTATTTTTGGGGGGGGGGGAGGGGGGGGGGGGGGAGGAAGGGGAGGGGGGGGGGGGGGGGGGGGGGCGGGGGGGGGGACTTAAAAAACTGAAAAAGAGCTTTGTTATTAGAGACTTGCAAATGCTATTGTGCAACGCATCACAAGAAAACACAGGTGCAACAGCAATAACAAAAATAATGATAACAAAGAACGGACGGATGAAAGGAAAAGAAACTAAAGAGAATAAAACATTGAACGGAGCATACAAGAGAGCAGAGAGAGAGAGAGAGAGAGAGAGAGAGAGAGAGAGAGAGAGAGAGAGAGATTGCAGGTAAGTGGGCATAAATATATATATATATATATATATTTTTTTTTTTTTTTTGGGGGGGGGAGGGGGCGGGGGTCGGTTCTGCATGAGTATGGGTGAGGGGAAGAAAGAGAGAGACGATCAGGAAGGAGACAGAAGAGAGAGGGGGAGGAAGGGAGGTCGAAGATGAAGAGAGAGAGACAGAGAGAGAGAGAAACAGAGAGACATACATACAGACAGACAGACACATGTGCATGCGAAGAAGAGGGGAATATAGAGATCGATAAGGAAGCAAACTGGTAGAATAATGCACCGGGACAGTTCTGTTCACACACACACACACACACACACACACACACACACACACACACACACACACACACACACACACGCCCGCGCGCGCGCGCGCGCGCGCGCGCACATACACAGTCAGAGAGAGAGAGAGAGAGAGAGAGAGTGCACTAGTTTTTAGCCATTGGAACTTATGGAGGTGAACAAACCATTAACACGAGATGTCATCATGGCGTAATATGAGACCAGCAAGGTCACCATTAGTGTTGCGTAGTGCTTTGACTTTCTCTTGGGAACAGGAGGATGTGTGTGTGTGTGTGTGTGTGTGTGTGTGTGTGTGTGTGTGTGTGTGTGTGTGTGCGCGCGCGCGCGCGCGCGCGCGCGCGCGCGCGCGTGTGTGTGTGTGTGTGTGTGTGTGTGTGTGTGTGTGTGTGTTCGAGTGCTTGCGTGCGCGCGTGCGCGTGTGGTGTGTGTATTGTGTGTGTGTGTGTGTGTGTGTGTGTGTGTGTGAAAGACCTTTTCCCACACCATTGTGTAACAGGACTTCCATTCATTCCCCATCTGAATTTCCGCCCGCCACCGGAAGACAAGCAGGTGCTCTCCAAATTAGCCCATGTCAGCGTGAACACACATTCAGTGAACAGACCTCCTGTCACTCTGCAGCATTCGGGCCTTGCACTGATTGAGAGTCTGCATGTCTGCCTCCTCCCCCTCCCCCCTCATTTTCCCCATCATCCCCCCTCCACCACCAACCCGATTGGTCCGATGTCAGTGTGTGAACACGTAGTGAACATGAAGCGATATCTTCCAGCCGGAATGAGTAAAAAAAAAAAAAAAAAATGCCGTCGGCTGTCTTTACTGATCAGAAGAGATTACTATTTTTTGGTACGTGGAGTCAAAATGATGTCTGAACATAAATAGAAAAGGTTTCCTGTTTGATCTGTGACCCTTAAAACCAGTTATCTCGTTTGCATTGAAGATGAAGTGGATTTTACATTGAAAGAAGCGCAACTAGAATACATTGCTTATTTTTCATTACTATTTTTTCATTACTTTATTTTTCATTACTATCTCTGTTTTTCGTGAATACTAATGTATGTGGTGATTCACCGAATTCTGTTAACTTTCTTGCATTTGCTAGGAAACCCGTCAGATTTCCTGTACTGACAAAAAAGCTCGAAATAAGTGCCGTTAGCAAACTCCGAAACACAGCCAATTTGACAGAGAACACTCCAGCTTTCAGGCGAAAATCCAAAAGAAAGAAAATGAGATCAAGCGTCCACGAAGACCACCAGTTAGCGAGTTCGTTTCATTCCACAGCAGATGACTGATGTTGCTATGGCTGATCAACATGAGAATAATGCGGACACCGGGCAAGCTGAAGGACATGAGCGCCAAGGATGCAGACCAGTATGGCGGCAGAATCTGGGTCAGACCGGATGGAGTTAGTTCAAGCTACCGGAAGTGACCGATCGGCCATTGAACAATGCGTGGATTGTGAGCTCCAAGAACTAATGTTGCGTGTTCATCTTTTCAGAGAGATGCTGAGAGGGTGGGATGGGAAGGGGGATGGGCGTGGGGCTTGTGAAGGGGAGGGAGGGTGGCATTGTTCTGTGGGAGACAACATGAGGAGGGAGTATAAGCAGGAGAAGCTAAAAACAAAGAAGAGAAGAAAGAAGACACAACAACAACAACAACAACAGCAACAACAAGAAAGCAAAAGAAGGAAAAAGTGTTAGAGAATATTATTTTGCTGTGTTGTTTAGCTGTCTGTTGTGCGATTGACGATGGATATCTATCTATCTATCTATCTATCTATCTATCTATCTATCTATCTATCTATCTATCTATCTATCTATCTGTCTGTCTGTCTGTCTGTCTGTCTGTCTATCTATCTATGTCTATGTCTGTGTGTGTGTGTGTGTGTGTGTGTGTGTGTGTGTGTGTGTGTGTGTGTGTGTGTGTGTGTGTGTGTGTGTGTGTGTGTTCGTTGTATGAAGTAAATGAAACGTGCGAATTCCATCTAATACCTGATGTGTGTGTGTGTGTGTGTGTGTGTGTGTGTGTGTGTGTGTGTGTGTGTGTGTGTTCTGGATATGGGTATGAAGCATATAATTAATACGAATCCCATTCGATACTTTAAAATTTTCCAGCACTTGAATCAACAAAACAAAACAAAAAAACCTTTGGATAGGTACATGAATTAGTGAATTAGCCCCTGCGTATACGCCCACATACAAATACACACACATACACACACATGTAAGTACACAAACATAGGCAGATGCGTGCGTTTTTGCTCACATAAGCTCACAAATCACACACGCACATGCACATGTACATCTGCACACGCACATACACACGCGAGCGCGCGCGCGCGCACACACACACACACACACACACACACACACACACACACACACACACACACACACACACTCACATGCGCGCGCACATACACACACAAGCACACACACACACACACACACACACACACACACACACACACACACACACACGTGCGCGCACACACACACACACTCATGCATACGCATACACGCACACAAGCACACACACACACACACACACACACACACACACACACACACACACACACACATACGTGCGCGCACACACACACACATACGTGCGCGCACACACACACACACTCATGCATACGCATACACGCACATCATGCACACACACATGAGCTTGCACACACACATGGATGGGCCCGTGCCCACACATCCATACACACATACGCATGTGTACATTCACTTCACACACATACAATGATAAAAATGGCACAGCCAATGTTAGGTAGACTCTCAAGGTCTGACCAGCGCGTTGGGCTAATGCGTCGGCGGGACATGTGCTAAGTCGTAGCCACGAGACCCTCTTCTTCAATTCGCTCATCTTAGTTATTGATTCATTTATCCATCAGATTTCAATCATGCGCAGTGTGGTCTCAAAACTTAGTGGATGTGGTGTAGCGTAGGCCTATACTGACTAGTTCGTACGCAGGGACGCCTCCTTGATGTAGCTGAAACTAAAACTGTACACTAAAATCAACAATAACAAATTAGGTATTTATAAGAGATCGAACTTTGAGGGTTTGTACAGTACAAACTGTTGAAATTTTTTTTTTTTTTTTTTGGCGCGACACCAGAGGAAGAAAAGGTTTGAACAGACAAGGATGTTTAATGCACTGACGCCAGAGGAAGAAAAGGTTTGAACACAGACAGACAAGGATATTTAATGCATGGAGATTTCTTCGAGATCAGTCAGGGCAAGACAACATAGGAAAAGTGAATGTTCTTCTTTCTCTCTGTTGCTTTCTTTTCTTTCCTGCACATTATGGGCTGACAAGATTACAACCTCTGTGTTGTCTGTTACAAACATGATTTGCAATATCTGATCGCACAGAGAGAGAGAGAGAGAGAGAGAGAGAGAGAGAGAGAGAGAGAGAGAGACGGAGACAGAGACAGAGAGAGACACAGAGAGAGAGCGTTCAACCGCAGTCATATGTTTGCAAAAGAGACAGAGAGACACAGAGAGAGATCATTCAACCGCAGTCATATATTTGCAAAGCGTTATGTAACTGGAGTGTGTTTTATAAGCGTAGGCTTGCACTTATAAATCATTTGATTATCACTGCCAACATTTTGTTACGAGAGAGAGAGAGAGAGGGAGAGACGTGTGTATGCTCGTGTGTATGTATGTTCACGCGCTTGAACATGCGCGTTTCTGTTTGGTGATATATGTAACGAGTGAGTTCCATGTCGTTGTGAACTGGAGCTCCAGGGTCAGCTGATACGGCATCCGACAGGGAGACCCGTTAGACCTATCTGTGCGACAGATAAGCACGGGCTCATTTCTTCCCCTCTTAGTGAGAAATGGGGCAAGTTCGGCATGGTGCCATGCTCCCGTCGCTGACAACGGCATGATCATGCCAGGTGTGTGGTCTGACTTGAAGATGGATGACGGTAATAATGTGAGGGCCGTGTAAACATTGCTGGAACCGCGACATGGCGGAACTTGCTGCTCCTTTGCTGTTTGCATTCTATCTTTAAGATCATCTGTGTGTCTTTGTGTTACTGACCTCTCCATCTTGTTGTTATTTTTTCTGTATGTTGCTTCCCTTTTTCCCCCCACCTCAGTTATTCTGTGTTGTCTCTTTCTTCTCCATCCGGTCAGTTAGTGAATCTGTATGTTGGTTCTGACTCTTTCCCTCTCGCCTCCGTCTGTCCCATTTTGTTGTTTTGTGTGTTTCTGTTCTGTTTTTGTGTGTTTGTTCATCTCGGCTTGTTATTCTTTGTGTCTTTTCTGTTTTTCCATCCAATGTTTAGTTGTTCTGATTGTTTTTGTTTCCCCACCCCATGCTGTTATTTTTCTGAGTGCTTTTTATAGTTTTTTTTTTTTCCCCGCCCCATTCTGCACTTATTCTGTATGTCTTTTTTTCCTGGTTCTGTTCGTTCTGGTACATATTCCAGTGCTTTTTTATCCACACCCTTTTTACAGTTACTGAGTGTGTGTTATGTTTCCCTTCCCCATCCCATTCTGTATTATTCTATATGCTTATTCCTTTTTTTTTTTTCCGTCCCATCTTACGGTTATTCTATGTATGTGGTTTGTTGTTTTTTTTTCAGTCCCATGTCTAGTTACTGTGTGTGCTTCTGCTGTTCTTTCTGTCTCGTTTTTCAGTTATTCTCTTCTGTTTTTCTTTTTCTTTTGTTCAATTTCATTTCGCAGGTATTCTGTCGGTTTCGTTTCGTTTTGTTTGTCTACCAAACAGTCTTGTTGTTTTTCCAAGTCAGTTCTGTTTTTTTATTTATTTTTTTTTTGTGGTCTTATCTTGTCCTTTTTTGTGTTTTTTTTTTTCCACTGTATCATCTTTTGGTTATTTTGTGTGTCCGTTATCTTTTCATGCTCCTTTTTGTTGTTGTAATGTGTGTTTGTTTTGTTTTGCTATTCCATCTTGTAGTTATTCTCTGTGAGTATTCCCTTTTTCCATCCCATCTCGTTAGTTTTGTCTGTTCTCTTTTACAGCCCCATTCTCTTGTTGTTTTGTGTGTGTGTGTGTGTGTGTGTGTGTGTGTGTGTGTGTGTGTGTGTGTGTGAAGGTGTTTTTTTTTCTTTTACGATTCTATCTCTTAATCCATTCTTGGTGCCTGTTTTTTTTTTTTTTTTTTTTTTTTTTTTTTTTTCCTTCCCACGTTTTAGGTAGTCTGTGTCTGATCTGTTCTTCCTTTCCATCTTTTAGTTATTGCATATGTCCTGTTTTGTCCGTTCCATTTCTTCTTAGATATTCTGTGCGTCGGATTTCTTCAGTTTTGCACACTTTTCAAAGTTCCGTCAGTAAAACTTGAATATTTTTACTGATTTTTTTTCCCCACTAAATGAGGTACTGTATGAAAATTCAAACAGCGCACTTCAAACATTCACATTATTAGCTTTCATTTCGTGCATTACATTTTTTTGGTATGTTCCTTAGACACATGGGAGGAACAGAAAGAACAAACACCGGTCGCTTCATCTACACTGTCTCCCTCGAATCATTTTGACTCACCCTCGGGGATTTCGACTAATCTGTTATTCTACAGAATTCTGATTTTCGAATGTGAATCTTGTTAACGTTTTTTATTTCTCTGAATCAAAATCAATTAAATGAACAACTGTTGCTGTTTTTCAGTAGTAAAAGCTGTACTCTCAGAGGGCTTTTTTTTTGTTTAATATTAATCCTGTGTATGTTCAGTATAGAATGTTTAGTGCATATCATTATCGTGAAATATTTACATTATAAATTAACACGACGTGTTATATTTAGAAATGCAGCGAGAATTCGTTAAACGTTGATTCATCCTGTAGCTTTAATCGGCTATAGGAGAAGTTTTAACTCCCAGATTCTACTGTTTCTGTTGATTATTAGAATTACGTTTAGGTGCGTGGAGCAGAAGACTACCCAACATGAAAACTGAAGAAAGAAAATAACAGAATTTTTAGAGTTAAGACTACACGAGCATCAGTTAGCTGTGAAGACTGATACTGTTGGGGTTCCGTCCGTCGTTGTTCTAGGTAAACTGTGAAAGTTTTTAAGGTTTTACGGGAACATTTTGCCTTCACGAATCTCCAGTTAAAAGGCCATCGCTGTAACTTTCTCTCTCAGAAATAATACATTCACGAACAGGAGCAAGCGTCTCTCTAGTCTGGAAGTATACGCTTTCTTTCAAAGACAAGCCCTGATGTCTCCGTGCGCCTGCCTTCCATAGCATGGTATGTCTGCCTTTACCCATAAAGCACATCAATTCCACCACACATCGATATCAGACGTCTGGATCTAGAGGGCGCTGTAGGTAAGACATGACCCGGGGACACAGCACATGCGCAATACAGGCTATCGGAATCAACTCGGCATGATCATAAAAGTTGCTTAGAGTTGTTGCCCCAGGTTCCTGTTCATAGAAAGGGGTGCATTTTGCTCTTTTTGTTCCTGTTCATAATCATATAGTGGTGCATTTTCCTCTTTTTGTACCTGTTCATAATCATAGTGGTGCATTTTGCTCTTTTTGTTCCTGTTCATATATAGTGGTGCATTTGGCTCTTTTTCAGTCGTCGACTACATGCTAGTATTTTCCATTTTGTTCATTGTCTAAGATTCTTTTTTGTTCACATTATTGTAGCCAGCTTATTTTTTCAACTGCAGTCAAAATATTGCTGAATAATGATGTGTTTAGAATATGTTGCTTGTTGCGCTTAAAAATCTGTTCATTGTTACAGCAACATTCTGTGAATAAAAGATTAGTTTAAACAAGCACAGGCTGACGTCCTCTCCATCTAATCGTTTGTTTGTTTGCTTGTTCCTGTTTCCCTGACTCACGAAACGAATTTCTAATCAAAAACCCACAAAATCATGTAAGACCTCGCACTTTGTAACTGTGACGATGTTAACAACCAGCTGCTGGAGATTGGTCCAGCGAAAGTAACCAATTTCCATCCCAGCCACTGAGCACGGATGGCATAAAGGGTCGGGCTGGACATGGAAATGCCTTTATCAGCGAACTGGAAGCTTCTCGCGTGACGTGGATCAGCGAGAGCGTCGTGTATGGCGTCATCTTATTACAGCTTTGCCAGGGGGTCCTGTCTGCTGCGTCCTGTTTGTTTGATCACATTATCAGCTTTTTATCCCTTGCAGATAAGATGGAGCAGAGAACGCAGTCACGACTCTCTCTCTCTCTCTCTCTCTCTCTCTCTCTCTCTCTCTCTCTCTCTCTCTCATTCTCGCTCCCCCCCCCCCCTTCCTGTGCCCTTTTATTCCTATGCTAATGTTACATCGCTGTCTGGGTCTCCCTTTGGCTCTTTATCACTGTCTCTGTCCGTCTCTCAATCTCCCTTGCTTTTCATCTCTGTCTTGTCTGTTTGTGTCAAAGTCTCTCCCCCCTCTATTATTCTTTTTTTTTATATTCTGGCTCTGTCTGTCTGTCTCTGTCTGTCTGTCAGTCTGTCTGTCTGTCTTTCAGCCTCCTTCTCTAGGGTTCTTTGTCTTTATCTGTCTTCCAGCTCCCCCCCCCCCCCCCCTCCCCTTTGTCTGTCTATCTCGGTCTTCAGTGTCACATCTCCCTCTCTTTCGCTCTTTGCTTGTGTCACTGTTTGTCCCCCCTCCCCTCCCTCCCCCCCTCCCCTCCCCTACAACCCCCTCTTTCATCTCTTAACTGTCTGTGTCTCTCGCGCTATACCTGTCTCTGTCTCTCCCTCTCTTCTGTGTTCCGTGTTTTTTTTTTCTCTCCATCTGTCTGCCTCTCTCTGCGCTCCACTCAGTCCCTTCCCTGAGCACCTGTCTTTCATTGTATCTCTGTCTGTCCCGGTGTCTCTTCTTCCCTCCTTCATGTCTTACAGATGGAGACATGGACACGTTGCTAGTTCTTCGAAACAGCCCCCCTCCCCCTCTCTCACCCCTTCATCCCCCACACATGGGGCTGTGGATAGTGTGTAGTTTTTTTTTGTTTTTTTTTTTAACCAGTCCCTCGAGCTCGGCCTCTTTTTTTTTTGTTTCTTAACCAGTCCCTCTTTCATCTCACAGAACACATGGAGCCATGGAGCAGTTGTTGCCCCTTTGAACCAGTTCCTCTTTCAATATAAAGCTCTGTAGCAGTTGTTGCCCCTTTGAACCAGTCCCTCATTCATTTCTGACACATGAAGCCATGGAGCAGTTGTTGCCCCTTTTAAACCAGTCCCTCTTTCAACATAAAGCCCTGAAGTAGTTGTTGCCCCTTTGAACCAGTCCCTCATTTAATATGGATGGAGCAGTTGTTGCCCCTTTGAACCAGTCCCTCATTTAATATGGAGCAGTTGCCCCTTTGAACCAGTCCCTCATTCATCTCCGACACTTGAAGCCATGGAGTAGCTGTTGCCCTTTTGAACCAGTCCCTCATTCATCTCTGAAGCCATGGAGTAGTTGTTGCCCCCACAAGTCCCTCATTCATCTCTGACACTTGAAGCCATGGAGTAGTTGTTGCCCTTTTGAACCAGTCCCTCATTTATCTCTGAAGCCATGGAGTAGTTGTTGCCCCCCACAAGTCCCTCATTCATCTCTGACACTTGAAGCCATGGAGTTGTTGCCCCTTTAAAACAGTCCCTTATTCAACATGGAGCATGGAGCGGTTGTTGCCCCTTTGAGCTAGTCCCTCTTTGATCTCCGACACAAAGTCACGGAGCCATGGAGCAGTTCTTCATCCTTTGAACCAGTCCCTCCTTCGACATAGAGATAAGAAAATAGTCCGTATTCCATCAGAACAGTCCGTCTTTCATCTCTCACACTGGGACTATAAACTATTTGCCAGTCCATTGAAAAAGCCCCTTTTTCATCTCATACATATCGAACTATGGAC
>JADBJO010000065.1:382226-389726 GCA_016801955.1 Conus betulinus
ACACACACACACACACACACACACACACACACACACACACACACACACACACACACACACACACTTGCAGATGTTACAGATGTTTACCTTACAGATCTTTGTAAACTAACATTTAAAACTACGTACCAAAGTAAATCCAGAATGTTGGACTGCGATCCAGAATCCACACTAATCTTGAAATTATAGGATTATCACCAGTGAAGTCTCAACGAGAAACGCTGGCTATTTCCTGCTGGCAAAAAATCTTCTTCCGCTTACATCCCGGCATACGCACTGAGTACGCCCGACATTGGCCTGGTATGTGATGTGGAATGGTTGTACAGACTGGAGGTCAACACGAAGGGTGCCCGTGTTGAACACCAAGATGCGTTTTGTTGACCATCTTAAAAAAGTATACCGCTCATTAGCCTGTCGTCCCTCCTCTTCCGTTGCCTCCCACCTCCTCCCTACCCCCACCCAATACTCTCCTCCCTCCCTCCCCCCCCACCCCCCACCCCCCCTCTCTCTCTGCATGCCTGCTGCGCGATTGTGTGTGTGTGTGTGTGTGTGTGTGTGTGTGTGTGTGTGTGTGTGTGTGTGTGTGTGTGTGTTCCTCCATACCCAGAAGGGGCGAAAGGAATAAATATTGCATTGTATTGTGTGTGTGTGTGTGTGTGTGTGTGTGTGTGTGTGTGTGTGTGTGTGTGTGTGTGTGTGTGTACGCGCGCGTGCTTGCGTGGGTTCGTGCGTGTGTTTCTGTATCAGTTTTCGCATGTGTTCGTGCCTGTGCATCGTCGATGCTCATCACAGATGTGTAGGATGCTTAGGAGAGACAAAATGCAACCCTAAGAACATCTCATCAAGGGGAACAAGAGGCAGCGAGGTGATTACGCGATGATCACGAATGAGCATCAAAGAGTTTCACTACCATGCCCAGCTTTCTCTTACGCCTTCGCAGCTTCTTTTCCCCCGTAACGATGCTGGCATTTATATCGCCAGGATCTGCGCCATCGTAGAAACAGGGCGCTCCGTACAGCCATGGTCGGAGCGTTCCTAACTCGGGGGGCAAATTCGCTCTTCTCCTTCCCTGGTTTATTTGCCAGGATGTCGATCTATAAAATCTGTAACGACGTGGCTTGTATCACTTATGAGCAGGTATGCACATTTTGGCTTCGTTGGGTATGCTAGTGTAGGAGTATGCGGGAAAAAAATCTGGTGAGGAGGGTGGGTGGATGAAGCGACGACTACTTCTCTTGTATGGCGGGAGAGGAGGAGAATGGGAATGTGTGTGTGTGTGTGTGTGTGTGTGTGTGTGTGTGTGTGTAGAGGGGAGGCTGGGGTTAAGATAGGTGTGGAATTGGGGTGGGGGTGGGGGGGTGGGGGGCGTGTGTGGGCTTGTGGGAAGCCGATGGGGTGGTGGTGGTATGTGAATAGAAATGAGGTAGGCGGGATTTTAATTCTGTCCTTATTTTTCAGAAGATTAATAGTAGTTGTACTGAGAGAGAGGGAGAAAGAGAGAGAGAGAGAGAGAGAGAGAGAGAGAGAGAGAGACAGACAGACAGACAGACAGACAGACAGACAGACTGGCAGACAGACACAGACAGACAGAGACAGAGATACACAGACAAAGAGACACAGAGAAAGAGAGTTTTTTTTAAGTTTGTCTTCGTAACGGGGGCTGTGTGTGTGTGTGTGTGTGTGTGTGTGTGTGTGTGTGTGTGTGTGTGTGTGTGTGTGTGTGTGTGTGTGTGAGGGAGGGAGGGAGGGACAGAGACAGCGAGAGACGACGCCGTCGCCACGGTCTGTTAATTCAACGCGCATTGATATTTCTTGATATTTTTTACTTTCGTAAAATGGGCATCGTTACCTTAGAGGTCTTCTTGAGCCGTAAGCTGCAAACTACCTTCCATAGTCAAACTATCTTCCATAGTAAGCCTTCAAACTACCTTCCATAGTTAGCCTTCAACTACCTTCCTTAGTTAACCTTCAAACTACCTTCCATAGTAAGCCTTCAAACTACCTTCCATAGTTTGCCTTCAAACTACCTTCCATAGTAAGCCTTCAAAACTACCTTCCATAGTAAACTTTCAAACTACCTTCCATAGTTAGCCTTCAAACTACCTTGCATAGTTAGCCTTCAGACTACCTTCCATAGTTAGCCTTAGCCTTCCTTAGTTAACCTTCAAACCTTCCATAGTAAGCCTTCAAACTACCTTCCATAGTTAGCCTTCAAACTACCTTCCATAGTTAGCCTTCAAACTACCTTCATAGTAAGCCTTCAAACTACCTTCCATAGTAGTTAACCTTCAAACTACCTTCCATAGCCTTCAAACTACCTTCCATAGTTAGCCTTCAAACTACCTTCCATAGTAAGCCTTCAAACTACCTTCCCTAGTTACCGGAATAGATAGGACTGCGTGCAAGACACCATCAGGCTGACCCCGTGACCCGTGACCCGTGACCCGGTCGGACCCTATCACCAATGAATCGCTAGCGGAAATGCAAGTCATATCCGGTCACCGATTTCCTTCCGAGCCTCGGTCGAAGGCTGAGCCCCGCCGATAGTGGTACCACACAGAGTGTGGAATTCCTCCACTTCCGCTGCTCAACATAAACAGTGCGTGGCGGTACAGGTCAGCACGGAGAGCGTGCCTGGTGATGGGAGCACGCTAGTATCAAAAGTCGATGGCAGCAGTTTTCATAGGGAAAGTGGTATCATTCTCGAATAAAACAGCGAAAATAGGGGCACAAAGTCATTATCGCTGTTCTCCCTCAGGAACAGAGCTGGTTTTCGAAGGATGGTTTGTTTTTCCAGATTTCCGTAAGGGCCACAACTGGTTAAATATTTTGCTAAGATGATAAGTGTTTTGCATGTTTCCATGTAAGGATCACGCCTGGTTTCCCTGTTCTTCGGAGGATGCTTACATACTGGTTGGGTGGTGGGTCAGGGCACTAACCTGACAGTCAGATGTTACGAGTTACATACTGGTTGGGTGGTGGGTCAGGGCACTAACCTGACAGTCAGATGTTACGAGTTACATATTGATTGGGTCGTGGGTCAGGGCACTAACCTGACAGTCAGATGTTACGAGTTACATACTGGTTGGGTCGTGGGTCAAGGCACTAACCTGACAGTCAGATGTTACGAGTTACATACAGGTTGGGTGGTGGGTCAGGGCACTAACCTGACAGTCAGATGTTACGAGTTACATACAGGTGGGTGGTTCAGGGCACTAACCTGACAGTCAGATGTTACGAGTTACATACTGGTTTCGTGGGTCAAGGCACTAACCTTGCCGTCAGATGTGCGAATTCAAATCACTCTTGCCCAACAAGAAAGCAACTTTTCCCCTTGTGTATCTTACAGTGTTGTCGTTCTGGTGGTGTGTTTAGTATCTTACAGTCTTGTCGTTCTGGTGGTGTGTTTAGCGTAAGAAGCCCCCCCCCCCCCCCCCCTACTCTGCTTGGATGGTTGTCTTAAAGTGGTCAGCGTTAAAATACACCGTGGTTTGTGTCACCTTGGAAGTGTGTCCCCCTGTTCACACCCCCCCCCCCCCCCCCCCCCCCTCCCAACTTTTCCGCCCCACCTGTCCATCTTTCTTCTTCTAGATAACGTTTATGCTCAGCATCCATTAAAAAAAATCTTCCTTCACTGCCACCCACTCCCCCCCCCCCCCCCCCCCCACACACCTTTGTAGTCCCCCGCTGCCTTTGTAGTTCATTTACTCTTTGTTCTAGAATTATCTACACCGTTGTCTCCTCTTACAGATTATCATCGCATGCCAACTTTTTTTTTTTCAGTCTGGCGACGAGATGGTGACAATGTAAACAGTGTTTAGAGTGGACTCTAGCTGTGCATTCTGCAGTATCTATTTACCACATGGCTTTGTTAAGCGTTTCCTTTTTTTTTTGGAAGGGGGGGGGGGGGGGGGGGGTAGTGATGGAGGGGGCGGAGGGGGGGGGGGGGGGTGACACGTTGAATTGCTTTGAATTTTTTTGTTTTGAACTGCGTTGGAGATGACTGGTGCTCCAAGTGGGGCCTAGCGTTATCAGCTGTAAGGACGTCAGCAGATTAGCTGTCGAGTTACAAAAATTGTTGCATGTACGTGGTAACTGGTCGTGGACTTGTTGGATGGTTTTATTTTTTTTATTTATTTTATTTTTATTTTTGTCATTAACTATCAGGACATGACGATTTTTTTCCCTTTGGGATGACTGCTCTGAAAGAACTCTGAATGATCGTCTAAGGTACTGTAACAGTAAAGCTAAATACCCCCCCCCCCCCCCCCCCCCTCTTGTTTTCTCTAAAGAAAACATGCATGCAGAACACATACATGAAATGCGCAGAGAGAGAGATCAGCTTTCATATTTCGCATTCTCCGATGTAAAGAGAGCGCTTTCGATCCTTTAATACAGAGACTTTTTGTTGGAGGTCTTGTGCAAGGTCATTGATCACCCCACTCATCTCCCTTCCCCCAGTTTTTTCCTCCTCCACCTCCCTCCCCCCCCCCACACGCTCCCTTTCCCCTCCCCCTCCTCCGATCTCCCTCCACCCCTTCCCCCCATCCCACCTCCGACACGAGTTCTCATTCACTCACGCTTTAACTTCCTATACGTTCAACACTGGAGCTTTTCCGAATCAGTGCGGCCAATGTGATCCTGTTTTGATAACAGTAGCAAAGGCCCGTGTAAGTTGCTGTAATGCTATCATAGGTCATGTAGTGCTATGTTTCTTTTTCTTTTTAAATCTCCGCTTTGCTTTAAATGAGCAGTCCTATCTACTTTTGAAATACCACCAGTTTTCCAAAAGGCCTGTCGACTGCGGCGGCGAAGCTTAAGACTGGAAACTGCTCAGCCAAACAAATATAATTCAGACATGAATACAACTATTGTGACGCATGCTCACACACACACACGCACGCACGCACGCGCATACGCGCACACGCGCGCACGCAAACTCACACACACACACACACACACACACACACACACATACATACACGCACGCACGCACGCACGCACGCACGCACACACACACACACACACACACACACACGACGACACACGACGACGACGACCACCACCACCACCACCACCACCAACACACCACACACAACAAACAAAAACAAAACATCGACAATATCAGCAACATAAAAAAAAAAAAAAAAAAAAACATCAACAACAACAACATCAACATCATCATCAACAACAGAACAAAACAAGACAAAACAAAACCAATGCAAGCAACAACAACACCAAAACGACACATGGTTCATTTAGGTCGAATGTGAATCCTTTGGTCCATTAAAAAAAAAAAAAAAAAAAAAAAAAAAACGCAGGGTTCACGAAGGACTGTCCAACACGATCAATTCACAACAGTCTGACTGTGGCTTTCGTATCAGATCGCTTTTATTGTCTTCATAAGAAACTTTTTAAAGAATGAATAAAATGGGGAAAAAAGATAGGAAGAAAGAAAGAAAGAAAAAAAAAACATGGTGGGACAAGTTCAAGGTTGCCGTGAGACACTTTCGTTTTGTTGTTTATTCTAATTGCCGTAAGAATAGGGTGTGCGTGCACGTGTGTGCGTGTGTGTGTGTGTGTGTGTGTGTGTGTGTGTGTGTGTGCGCGCGCGCGCGCGCGTGCGCGTGTGCGTGCGTGCGTGCGTGCGTGCGTGTGTGTGTGTGTGTGCACGAGTACAGGTATACTTCGTGTTTGACCTTATCTTCTTTAACTTCGCCTTCCCAACGTGTTTACCCCACCCTGCCTGCCTGTTCCGGCTTCCCCCCCCACACACTCACCCCCCATGCTATAGTGTCACAGCGCCAGCGGTCGTCAGGAAGTCACCAGCATGGGGTCGGCATCAAGGCCACCCACCGGAGGAGAGACACTGCATCACCACAGGTCACTGCAGCCTTATAATTCAATATTTCTTGCAGTCACTGCAACACCTAGCTGCTCTGTAAGTTGCTGGAACGGTGCTCGGTACTTATCCTTGGAATTTATTTGTTCATTGTAATTTAGTCCCTTGTGGATTCATTCCAAGAACTGGCCCTCAGCACTTGTGTGTTAAGAGGTTATCTTTTATATTTTCTACTTTTCACAAGAAAAATGTAGCTTGTTTTGCTCTTTCATGATTTTCTTTTGCTTCTTAGGTGGCACCTTTAGTTAGTTTTTTGAAAACTCAACAAACATACTATGGTATTGCACACCAGCCTTTTTCTGGTATAGCATTCTTCTTAAAACCGAAAAGGCAGAGGAGTCAAATTACCACTTTCCGCGGTCACTGAGGAGAAACAATCAGGTTTCGAAATACCGGTATCTGACCAGGAGTTATATGTTAGTGAGCTTTCTCCCCATTGGAGATGGTCTCCCTCTTTGGAGACTATAAGCTTGCTGAAGGTTCATTTTGAGAAGCATTATTTATTCCCCATTCACCCACTCAAGCACATACTGTCAGTTAGGCAGAATCATCTACCACTGCAGATATGAAGGCTTACCACCCCCCTATTGCTGGAACGGTGCTCGGTACTTATCCTTGGAATTTATTGTTTCATTATATATATATATATATATATATATCTATATCAATCATGAATACCACTAATATGCCTGGTAAACTTGTAAAAACGCTCAACCCCTTGGGGAGCACACACACACACACACACACATATATATATAGAGAGAGAGACAGACAGACAGACAGACATGCTTGTGCGCGCAGTCCTGAATCCGAGTGACTCCACTGACTCGCATTGTTTACCCTCATGAGCTGAAGATCCTTCGTCCGCGCGTTCTCAGGTAGCGTGTTAGAGATGAAAACATGGAGTGAATCTTCAACAAATGGGAAGCTGTATTTGCACGTGTCTTGTACTGTCACCGCTGTGTGCACGCGTCAAACAAACCTTAAAAGCTTAAACCTGTCTGTTTTAGATGGAGTTCATGGGTGCATTTCCATGCATTTGGTCTTTGCTTGTAAGCCAGCGAGATAGATAAATAGAGCCAGCAGCATGGCAAAGGTTGGTGGTGTTTTGTTTAATTTTAGGGCAAACATTTATTGTACCTGGTTCCAAGGTGAGCCGACAGCAGGTGGAAATCTAAACCCATCTTAAAAAGTTTCAGTACTGTATCCGCCAAGCATGAACAAACGAATCACAAGACAAAACAGGACGCGTTTCGACCTCCTAAGTCTTCCTCAGGCAAGATAAAATGTATCGTTTTTTTTGGGTTTTTTTTTCTCTTGCGATTCGTTTGTTCATGTTTGGTGCATATAGTACTTAAACGTGTTAAGAGATTTATTTACTGTACCTATTACTGTCAAATGCAGACATCTTGAAGCTGATAGGCACAGAACTTTTGACAGAATGAAAGGATTAGAGATCAGCCGTACCGTTTTCAAAACTCTGTTATAAATCTTTCAGGATTCATACCTGTGGGTTTTCCTTGCAGATCTATTTACAAAACATTTCCAACGCAACACACTACATATAACATCAGGTCTTTGGAAATTGCTAGAGATTTAAA
>JADBJO010000065.1:392226-404726 GCA_016801955.1 Conus betulinus
GATAGAAAAAAAAAAAAAAAAAAAATGGGGAGGGAATGAGAGATGAGAGATGAGAGAGGAGGGAGGAAGAGGATTGGTGAGAGAGAGAGAGAGAGAGAGAGAGAGAGAGAGAGAGAGAGAGAGAGAGAGTTACGTAACTTGCCTTCTTTTCTTTAAAAAGAATGGCTCAGAAGAAAACTGGCCATGCAGGTTATTAAAGGAAGGCGGAGCTTGGAGTTCAGAATTCCTGTCAGTAACTTTCAACTTTATTAGTGAGCATCCCGCGCTGTGTAAGGCTTGTGACAGGAGAGTCTGAAGTATGTTTGCAAAGCCCTTTTTTTTTTTTTTTTTTGTCAGTGAGAGCTTCTTTGATGTGGTTAAAGAACTGAGGGTGGTGATGATGGCGTGCAACACCTGGGGAGTTTTGGAGGAAGTGATAAGAGCAAGGTAAAGATGGGGGAGGAAGTGAGGGTTGGGAGGTAAAGGCAAAGAAATTGGGGGGTGAAGGTCGGAAAGTGGGGTACGTAAAGGTTAAGGGAAAGGGCAAGTGTGGGTAAAGAGTCTGTGGAGAGGAGAGTGGACATTTTTAGTGAAGCAATCAAAGGTATGCACGTAGAAGGAGAGGAGGAGGAGGGGAGAGGAGAGGAGAGAGAGAGGGGGAGGAGGAGAGAGAGAGAGAGAGAGAGAGAGAGGAGAGGGAGAGAGAGAGAGAGAGAGGAGGGGCTGTTGATGTGCACGTAGCACATACAAGAAAGGGCCAGTGTGTTTCCCCACCTCTCCCAGGCAGGCAATGTTCGTTTGATTGTAGTGCTGAAGACAAGTACAGACTGTTGGCGTGCTTTTAAGTTGTCAACCGAAGCACTTGCCTAGGCTCACCAGAGCAAGTTCACTTGAATGGCTGGCATGTTCGAATGTTAACCCACCCCCCCACTCGTTTTCAGTATAGAGGGCGCTACAGGGATAGCTTCGCGTCATAGAAATAAAGGCAGCAAACGTGTGTGCTCAACACGTAGTAATTAACATCAGGAGAGACAAGTAGGAAATCTTTGTTTTTTGACCGTTTTTTTTTTTTTTTTTTAAATACGTTCCTGTTGTTTTACTCCAACAATCAAGCAGTTGTGACCATCCTGACCCCCTACATCATTCGGCGCAGGGTTCCATGCTGTTTTGTTTTTCATGACTGAGAACTTCATTCAAGGAGTTAACATCCAGATATGCAGAGGATAAGTTGTACGTCAATGTTTGCCTCAGAACGTTCTGACTTCAATACTGATCCATGTGCTGAATTACCTTCTTAGTTTCGAATGTTGCGATTGGCAGTCAAATGCTGAAACAAAGTTCCAGTTATCTTTTATCCCCCAGTGACAGCTTTCTGAAGTAACCCCGTTTATCTCAACTGAACCGCTTCCAAGTCACTGAAGGATGGTTACTTACGTCATTTGCCGCAGTGGCTCAGGTCTGAGGATAGAACGGCTCAACACTGGAAACTGTTCTGCAATATGATCTTAGCACTGTTTGAACACAGTCTCTCTCTCTCTCTCTCTCGAACATACACATACACACACACACTAACAGAGAGAGAGGGGGGAAGAGAGAGAGAGAGAGAGAGAGAGAGAGAGAGAGAGAGAGAGAGAGAGAGAGAGAGAGAGAGAGAGAGAGAGAAGTGTATTTCAAGCGAACAAGAAAAATCTAAGTTCCGAAATCCATGTGTAGACATTAAGACTGTGTCAGGCCAACTGACGTAAGCTAGAACACCAAGGCTACATCAAAATGTTGTTATGCTCTGCATAGTTATGCGGGGGTTGTGACAAGCTCCTAGCATAACATTATCAGTCTCCAAAATCCCCCGAACTCGGAGTGTGGCTGCCCACGTGACGGGGTAATTTAAAACGGTCACACACGTAATGTTCTCATCCCCAGCTGATGGACTTGTGCCATAGTGTTCAAGTGCTTCGGCTGTTTAGGTGATACCTGGAGTCTTACAGCCAGGGTACGACGACAACAAGAACAACAATGCAGTTGTAGTACAGGTGAAAACACAAAGGAGAGCAGGTAAAATACAGCAGATGAAATCCAAGAGTAGAGTAAGTGAAGTCCAAGAGAAGAACAGGTGGATTACAGTTTAAAACATTTGAAATCCAACATGTAAGGCTGGTGAAATCAAGCTGGCGAACTCCCAACAGAAGAGCACGTGAAACCCAAATGCAGGTGAAGATAAAACGACATACAGTCACAGTTCAGAACCGGTGAAATATTAGCAGAGAGCAGATGAAACTCAAGCGCAGAGCTACTGAGACGCTGGAGCAGAAGATTCGACATCAAGGAGGATAAAGATACCACAGCTGATATGAAAATGTAGAGCAGGTGAAATTTAGTACAGAGTAGGTGAATTTTAAGTGTGGCGCAAATGAAATTTACGTATTTAGCAGGCAAATTTAAACGTAGGGCACATTACATATGTGCTTAGAGCACCTGAAATTTAAACGCAGAACGAGTGAAATTTAAGTGTAAAACAGGTGAATTTTAAGTTAAAGCAAGTGAATCTTAGAGCGCTCCAGGTGAAATTTTTGTGTAGAGCTGGTGAAATTTAAGTGTAGACCAGGCAAAATCCAAGTGGAGATGAAATATGCATAGGAGCGACATCCGATCCAAACGCAGAGTAGGTGAAAGCCATAAGTCTGTGCATGAAACCCAAGTGCAAAGCGGGAAAAATCCAGGTTCAGAGCAGGTGACATCCACGTGTAGCATAGATGAAATCAGACACCAGAGGCAGTTCAGAAGGGCCTGGTGTGGTGTCCTTGAACACCATCATTGGAGTCAGACACAAGAGGCAGTTCAGAAGGCCTGGTGTGGTGTCCTTGAACTATCATTGGAGTCAGACACACAGGCAGTTCCGAAGGCCTGGTGTGGTGTCCTTGAACACCATCATTGCAGTCAGACACCAGAGGCAGTTCCGAAGGCCTGGTGTGGTGTCCTTGAACACCATCGTTGGAGTCAGACACTAGAGGCAGTTCAGAAGGCCTGGTGTGGTGTCCTTGAACACCATCATTGGCACTGGTGTGGACCTGGAAAAGGCGGAGCATCGAAGCTGGGGGTGGGAAAGCAAGTCTGAGGGAGGAGGGGGTGAGCATGGAAAGGGGGTGGGGTACAGAGAAGAAGGGGTGTGGGAGTAGCGAGAGAGGAAGGGGGGGGGGGGGGGAGTTGAGGTGGGGATGAGAAAGGTGGTAGGGTACAGAGAAGAAGGGGTATAGGAGGAGGAACGAGAGAAGGCTTGGTGTGGGGGTGGGGGGGGAGGTTGAGGACGTGGGATGAAAAAGGTGGTAGGGTACAGAGAAGAAGGGGTATGGGAGGAGCGAGAGGGGAAGGGGGGGGGGGGGAGGTTGAGGTGGTGGGTTGAGAAAGGTGGCAGGGTACAGAGAAGAAGGGGTGTGGGGGAGAGGAGAGAACGAGAGAAGGGGGGGGGGGGGGGGGGGGGTTGAGGTGAGGTGGGGTTGAGAAAGGTGGCAGGGTACAGAGAAGAAGGAGAGTATGGGAGGAGCGTGGGAGAGGTTGAGGTGGGGATGAGGAAAAGAGGACTTGTTGAGTGGAATCGAAAGTTGAGAATGATTTAACAGAGAGACAGGAGAGAGAGAGAGAGAGAGAGAGAGAGAGTGACAGACAGACAGACAGACAGAGAGAGAGAGAGAGAGTGAGAGACAGACAGACAGACAGACAGAGACAGAGAGAGAGGGGGGAGAGGGGGGGAAGAGAGGGAGGGAGGGGAAGCGAATGAAAAGAAGAGTGGGTAGGGCTTAAGAAAAGAGGAACGAATGATTTATTTTTTCATGAGGGAAAGTATAATCATCACAATAACGGGCTTTCTTGTTTTACATCTTGTCCTTAAAATGTGTGTGTGCGTTGGGGGTTGGTGGGGGGGTGGGGGGTGGGGTGGAGGGAGTGTGAAGTAAAAGATTTAAAAATGTAAATGAGCATGCCAGCAATGCAGCAAATACAAATGACAACAGAAGGGAAATATGAAGACTGTCGTAGTAAACACACGAAAAATAAACACCGAAAAAGTACAAACCTTGCAAATAATCAAGTCGATTGAAAAGAAAACAAGATAAGATGAAGGAGGAAATGGTATATAGGGGTGAAGGGGAAGGACAGGCAGTAGGGAGCGGAGGAGGTAGCACAAAGTGTACAAATTCAACACACAATACAGTAATACAGATCATATGTAGTTATGCATATCATTCATTTTCCATAAGGACATATTCTTATACAATCGAATCCATCCATCCAGAGAGAGAGAGAGAGAGGGAGAGAGGAGAGAGGAGTAGGAGAGAGAGAGATGGAGAGAGAGATCATGTAGAGAAAGCAAATGAATGGAAGGCGATATGAGTAAGGCGATTAGTACTATAATCATGGACACAGTTTTATAAAGTTTTGCATAACCAACAGTGATCCTGTCTTTTAAGCAACCTTTGAACTTGTAAATAATCATTGAAAAACAACAAGATGAAGGAGGAAATGGCGAGTATTAGAGGACAACAGGGGAGAGAGAGAGAGGAGAGAGGAAGGGGAGACAGGGGGAGGGGGGAGGAGGAGAGAGGAAAACAAGACGAGAGAGACAGAGAGAGATCAGAGAGAGAGAGAGAGGGAGAGAGATTGGATGTGAGGAGGGGGAGAGAGAGAGAGAGGGAGAGAGAGAGGAGCGAGCGGAGAGAGAGAGAGAGAGATTATATGCAGTATGAAGAGATGGAGAGCGAGAGAATAAGGATGGACAGAGTTTGGAAAGTTTGCAGAAACCAACAGTGATCATGTCTTTTAAGCACATTTGAACTTGTAAATACTCATATGAAGACAACAACTTACTCCATAGACAACAACCAGAGCGAGCAGAGAGAGAGAGAGAGAGAGAGAGAGAGAGAGGGGGGGGGGATGTGTGAAGAGGGTTAAAGAGAAGTGAGAGAGAGAGAGAGAGAGAGAGAGAGGAGAGAGAGTGGATGTGAGGAGGGTGAAGATGAGTAAGAGCGAGCGAGCGAGCGAGCGAGAGAGAGAGAGAGAGAGAGAGAGAGAGAGAGAGAGAGAGTGAAGAGGGTAAAGATGAAGTAAGAGAGAGAGAGAGAGAGATAGAGAGAGACAGAGACAGACAGGGAGAGACAGACACAGATAGACAGACAGAGAGAGCAGGCAAAGAGCCAGCACCTGTCCACGCCAGCAGGCTGTTTTCAGTGCAGGTGAAATCTCAGCGAAACATGTAGCCGCTGTTTTGACTTGGAAGACCTGTCGAGAAGTATGATGGGATTCCTTGCCCCACTTCCTGTGTAGTGAGAGCATCTGCACCTCAGCTCTTTGCCGTGTGTACACCGGGAATACAGGGTGGGTATGTGGGTCGTTTCCTGTGTAGTGATAGCATCTGCTCTTTATCCTGTGTACCGGGAATACAGGGTGGGTATGTGGGTCGTTTCCTGTGTAGTGATAGCATCTGCTCTTTATCCTGTGTACCGGGAATACAGGGTGGGTATGTGGGTCGTTTCCTGTGTAGTGATAGCATCTGCTCTTTATCCTGTGTACCGGGAATACAGGGTGGGTATGTGGATCGTTTCCTGTGTAGTGATAGCATCTGCTCTTTATCCTGTGTACCAGGAATACAGGGTGGGTATGTGAGTCGTTTCCTGTGTGTAGTGATAGCATCTGCTCTTTATCCTGTGTACCGGGAATACAGGGTGGGTATGTGAGTCGTTTCCTGTGTAGTGATAGCATCTGCTCTTACCCTGTGTACCGGGAATACAGGGTGGGTATGTGGGTCGTTTCCTGTGTAGTGATAGCATCTGCTCTTTATCCTGTGTACCGGGAATACAGGGTGGGTATGTGAGTCGTTTCCTGTGTAGTGATAGCATCTGCTCTTTATCCTGTGTACGGGAATATACAGGGTGGGTATGTGAGTCGTTTCCTGTGTAGTGATAGCATCTGCTCTTTATCCTGTGTACCGGGAATACAGGTGGGTATGTGAGTCGTTTCCTGTGTAGTGATAGCATCTGCTCTTTGTCCGGTGTACCTGGAATACAGGGCGGATATGTGAGTCGTTTCCTGTGTAGAGATAACATCTGTACCTCAGCTCTTTGTCCGGTGTACCGGGAATACAGGGCGGGTATGTGAGTCGTTTCCTGTGTAGTGACAGCATCTGCACTTTGTCCTGTACATCGGGAATACAGGGTGCGTATGCGAGGCGTCTTCAAGGAGGAGGTGAAGGAGAGGAAAAGAGCTTGGATAGTAAACAAGGTAAAGAGAAGTTGCAGGTGTAGTGTGTATGAAACTAAGAGAGAGCGAGCGAGTGACCGAACGAGAGAGAGAGAGAGAGAGAGAGGAGGGCGAGGGGAAGGATGGGGCCTGTGTATGCAAAATTTTCCAAAACCATAACTTAAAAATCACCATCGAAGCAAACAAAAGGTAGTGAACTACTTAGACATAACACTTGACCTCAACAACCACATATATAAACCCATTTATGTAAACATCAATAGCAACCACCCACATCTATACTAAAAACCATACCCAATGGCATAAACAAGAGATTATCTAATCTGTCACATAATGAAAGAGTATTCAACAATGCAGCAGCAGAATACCAAGAGGCATTGCAAAAAAGTGGTTACAGCTACAAACTACAATACAACCCAGATAACAACATGAACAAAAACAAAAAAAAAGCAGGAAAAGGAAAATCACATGGTACAACCCTCCATATGATGGACGAGTAAAAACAAACGTAGGAAAAGAATTTTTCAAAAATTTTGACAGCATCCTTCCCAAAAGAACACAAATTGTCCAAAATATTCAACAAGAACACCATCAAACTATCATATTCATGCATGCCTAACCTTAAAAATATAATTGATTCATCCAACAAAATGAAAAGCAACTCAGCAAAGAAGGGTGAAGAAAGAAAAATCCTGCAATTGTGCTAAAAAAGAACAGTGTCCCTTAAGCAACAAATGCCTCTATAACAACATTGTATACCAAGCCACTGTGACATCAGAAAATGAAAAAAAGAAACATACATAGGGATCACTGAAAATCACTTCAAAACCAGATACGCAAACCATAAACAGTCATTTCAACAAAGAAAAATACAAAAACCAAACAGAACTGAGCAAATATATTTGGAGACTTAAAGACAAAAAAATAAACTATAAATATCCTGGAAAATCATAAAAAAGGGCATCACCATACAACAACATTTCAAAAAGATGCAACCTATGTTCAACAGAAAAATGGTTAATACTATGCAAACCATACTTAGCAACCCTAAATACTAAAGTAGAAATAGTAAACAACTGCAGGCACAAATGGAAATCGTTGTCAGCAAACGCACCCTGAACTGTAAACAACCCCCAAAAACCCGAACAATACGTGCAGCCAATCCGCACGTGCAAACAGTGACATCAGGCCATATAACACCGGCAGTAGGCGCCCCAAAACCATCCTGACGAGAGCGCTGGCTCGAAACAGATCTGTTGATTTTTTAAAACTTCCTTTTATCATACTATTTTTAACAGATGTTGCTCCCCAAGGGGTTGAGCACCTTAAGATTTTTATTAGGCGTTTTAGCAGTATTTTTAATATATATATATATATAGAATACCAATAAAATGCCTAATAAAATTCTTAAAGTGCTCAACCCCTTGGGGAGCAACATCTGTTAAAAATAGGACTTCCTTTTACCATCCTATTTTTACATATATATATATATATATATATATATATATATATATATATATGTTCAAATCTTTGCCAAGTTATTTATATAATGACGGAAAAACTGTTAGCGTTCTTTTCTTTTTTCTCCCACTTTTAAATTGTTCGGCACGCTCACTCACACACACACACACACACACACACACACACACACACACACACACACACTCGTGCAAACTGCTTCAGACAAACCCAGCCGTCTTCTCTCTCTCTCTCTCTCTCTCTCTCTCTCTCTCTCTCTCTCTCTCTCAGTCAGTCAGTCTGTGTGTGTCTGTCTGTCTGTCTGTCTGTCTCTCTCTCTCTCTCTCTCTCTCTCTCTCAGTCAGTCAGTCAGTCAGTCTGTGTCTGTCTGTCTGTCTCTCTCTCTCTCTCTCTCTCTCTCTCTCTCTCTCTCTCTCTCTCTCTCCCTCTCTCTTCATGACTATTTTTTTTTCTCATTTCATCCGGATGTCGATCAGAGCCAGACATACGCTGAGTTCAGAAGATGGATAGCCGGCACCGAATCCACCCAATCAACACCCCCCCCCACCCCCCCCCCCCCCCCCGTCCCCCTCCGCAGCCCCTCCCCACTCCCCGCTCGCTACCTGTCTGCCTGGACAGTCAGCCCGCGGGGTGCATGCCTGCCGCAGGCCCACACGATGCGGGATCAATCACGGTCTGTGTCGCACCTCTCATCGATTGATCGGGTAGCTTCACACAAATTAGGTTCCTACAAAGGGAAACAATTCGGCCCGTCACCCTCCCCGTGTTATGCCCAATTATTGCGTCGTGTTGATGTCTCATACAGCCGGAGGGGGAACCAGCTTTTGGACTTACCACCCGCCGTAAACGGTTAGATCAATGTCGCGCAAGCGTGGCGAAAACGTTTCGTGCCGAAATAAACGTGCGGGACGGTGGATCCTGCGTTTTCTAGTCTGACATACCTTCACAGGAAATAGGTGCTGGAGGAAGGCATATGTCACACGGCGTTGTTTTCTTAGAGAACATGCTTTCTGAAGAGACGCATCCAGTTTAGAGAGCAATGAGCATTTTGATTTTTTTTTTTTTTTTTTTTTTTTTTTTTTTTCAAAATATGAATACTACATAACAAGATACCCTCTTCAAAGAGGCACCCACAAAGTGAATGAAACTCGACAACATGATTCCAGTGCTGCCCAGTGAGCCAGTAGCATATTGATCTTACGACAGGTGCTGATCAAGGGGCGAAAAATCCCGGAAATATACGTAGCTATGATAGGAATCGAACCCACGACCTCCCAGCCGGTAATCTGCGACGCCCACTGCCCACGGTGGCTAGTCCGAACATTTTTTTTTTATAGAAAGGCCCTGGCTCTACATTAAGATGCAGAGTGAACACAATGATGAATACACGATAGAGCCTATATCAAACAACATGTGCTATGATAGAATCATCACACCAGTAAACATGTCATCGATATACAGCGATCAGCAGGGCAAACATTCACAATGAGGTGCATAAAATTTGCAATCTAATGAGTGCCTCTTTACTTCGTGGTGCAACTCCATAAGAAAAGAGTGAAACACACACACACACACACACACACACACACACACACACACACACACACACACACACACACACACACACACGCGCGCGCGCGCACGCACGCGCGCGCGCGCGCGCGCGCGCACGCACGCACGCACATGCAGAGATACAGAGAGAAGACTGGGGTGAAGGATACAACTCAAACTGCATGTAGATTATGACGGTTGCATAAAAGAAATGTACACAAATCTTAGGTGACCAGTGAGGGGTGAACAGACAGACAGGCTGACTGACAAACACGCGGGAGAAATATCAGTTTCAGAAGTAGCGACTGTGTGAAAGATGATACAACAAGACAACCTCAAAGTATTTTTTCACGAACCCTTACAAGCCAGTCTCAAAGCAGCGAATATCATAAAACAAGAGCGACAACCTTAATGACTCACGTGTGAAGGAGCACCTTGATGACTCACGTTTGAAGGAGCACCTTGATGACTCACGTGTGAAGGAGCACCAGCTGCAGGTGTCATAGGAAGGGCGAAGGGAGCGGGCGGGAGGTTGTTCAGGGTTTCACGTGAATAGGACAAAGGGATTCTATATTGTCTTGAATCGCATTGTGACGTATCGCATGGTATTGTATTGTGCTGTATTTCATTGCGATCAATTTTCCTGTTTTATACCGTTTTGAATGGTATTGGTATGTATTGTATTCGGTTATGTATTTTAGTGGGTGGTATTATACTGTGTATGTTGCATTGTATTGTATTGTTTTGTATTGTATTGTATTGTATTGTATTGTATTGTATTGTGTTGTAAAGCTTCATCATCACAACGAAGTTCTTTGTGTGAAATTCGTACTAGTCTCTGTTAGGAGATACGAGTCGCCGTAGTACGGCCCCAGGTATAATTTTTCTGTTTGCGAAAGTCGTCGTGTGTGTGTGTGTGTGTGTGTGTGTGTGTGTGTGTGTGTGTGTGTGTGTGCGCGTGCGCGTGCGTGCGTGCGTGCATGTGTGTGATTGACTCAGAATTACACCACACACAATTCCTTGTTGCCGTTAGTTCTTTCTGCCACAGCCGAACAGTCCAGTCGGCGTCGCTGTCTAAGGGTTCAAACCCGTGGTATTTTGTTGAGGGGATTTGATCGTGTGACGGCTTAACGTAACAGTTTCCGAAACACGCGTCGCTCTGAATTCTTTGCGCCTTTGTGAAATGCAGGGTTCATCTTGAACTAGTGTCGGTAGTGATAGTCAGGTCCGACGGTTCGCATCTACCCTTGTGTGTTTTTACCGATGGGGGATACACCACCTCTGAAGAGTTGGACTAGGAGTATGTGTAATGAAATGGAAGATGGATTGGGATGAGGATGGAGAGGTAAAAGAAGCGGTTGATGGAGAGGCGGGAGGTGTGAGGGAGGGGGGGGGGGGGGGGGGGGGGGGGGGGGGGGGGGGAGGGGGGGGGTCGAACACTACACTGATCTCAGCAGAACGAATTTTTACATTGACATGGGCAGCTGAAATGCTCATTTTTTTTTACGTGAAGCACAAGCAGGAATTGACCTCGCTGCTGCTGTTGATGGCGAACTCTGTCCTTTACCACTGGGCCAAACAGACACCCGAAGTTGCCGTGTAATAGAGACGTTTTAGATATACACAGTCCCCATCCACCAACCCCACACGCTTCTTCCCGCCTCCCGTACCTCCACCCACCCCTTCCACCCTTTTTTCTGACACCCGTCCCCCCCCCCCCTTCCCTCCCCCCCACACAGACTCGTAGAATATTGACCTCTCTCGGGCTTATCACTTTACTTTGGTTTCGACCTCAACACCCCACTAAGAAACCATAACCTGACCTTCCGTCCAAGGACAGATACCACGTTCAAGGTCCCAGAGCCGATAAACTTGTGTATCCGTGTTACAGAGGTAAGCAGTCTGGGGCCATGTAATCTGAGGGACGGGGATACCCGGATGAAGAGCGTGAGTGAACCGTAGGGATCATGATCGCCGCAACGTGTGCGCTCCGATGGCGGCCGCCGGTTTTCCTAAAGCCTTGTCAGTGTGGCTGGTTGTTTCTGAAAGCCTTGTCAGTGTGGCTGGTTGTTTCCTAAAGACTGGTTGTTTCCAAGCCTTGTCAGTGTGGCCGGTTGTTTCCTAAAGCCTTGTCATATGGCCGGTTGTTTCCTAAAGCCTTGTCAATATGGCCGTGTTGTTTCCTAAAGCCTTGTCAGTGTGGCTGGTTGTTTCCTAAAAGCCTTGACAATATGGCTGGTTGTTTCCTAAAGCCTTGCCTTGTCTGAAATCAGTGTGGCTGGTTGTTTCCTAAAGCCTTGTCAGTGTGGCTGGTTGTCTTCTAAAGCCTTGTCAGTGTGGCTGGTCGTTTCCTAAAGCCTTGACCTTGTCAGTGTGGCTGGTTGTTTCCTAAAGCCTTGACAATACGGCTGGTTGTTTCCTAAAGCCTTGTCAATAATTATGGATTGTTGTTGTTGTAAAGTCTTGTCAAGATAGTTGATTGTTTTTGTTTTCTAAAGCCTTGTCAATATGGCTGATTGTTTACTGAAGCCTTGTCAATATGACTGATTGTTTTCTAAAGCCTTGTCAGTATGGCTGATTGTTTTCTAAAGCCTTGATAATATGGTTGATTGTTGTGTAAAGTCTCGTCAAGATGGTTGATTGTTTGATTATTCTCTTTCCAAGTACTCACTGACTGAAACCAGTTCATTGTCCGATTACCTCATGGTTGAACTGACAAATCCAAGTACATGAAATGGAGAGCGTACATTTTGACCCGAGACACCGAAGCTTTCGCTAGGTGGTGTGATCGACAACAAATACCGTCTTTGTTATTCACGATGCTCATCTCTCCCTCCTACTAAACCCCCCCCCCCCCCCCCCCCCCCCCACACAACCCCCACACCCCACGACCTTCCGTCCTCTCCCCCGTCCCCGGCACACGATCCTCCGTCCACTCCCTCGTCCCCTCCCGCCAGCTCTCTCCCTCCTTCCTCACCCAGACGCCCTCCTCTAACCCTCTCAAGGGACACCTGGCAAAGGAGTCGGGGACAGGGAAAAAAAAGTGCTCATTACTGTCCAGGTCTAAGCCAGCACTGCAAACCTCCCCTATCTGGTTGTATCGACACAAGGGCACCGCACTCCGTTGTCCCCCAGTTCGTCTTTCAAGCAAAAGTGCGCATAAGAGGTCAGTGAACTTTGTGTAAAAGGCAGCCGATAAGACACGAAGGGTCACGCCAGGGTAATGTGGCCTCAGCTGGTTTGGT
>JADBJO010000065.1:412226-419726 GCA_016801955.1 Conus betulinus
GAGGAGAGAGAGAGAGAGAGAGGTTACAGTGGCGCTGGTGGTGGTCATGATGGATGGGGATCTGGCCCCATGGGATGGTGGTGGTGGATAGGATGGAACACAGGTAGTGGAGATAAAATGGAATGAAACCGGAAAAAGAAAAAAAAAATAGGCCGAAGATGGAGAGGAGATGGGCAGACAGGTAGAAAGAGAGGGGCGAGGAGAGAGGGAGAGGGGGGGGGGGGGGGGGGGGGGGGGGGGGGGGGGGGGGGAAGGAGGGGGAGATGGGAGATGGGTGAGCATGGGGGTCACGCTTGACAGGATCACAGGTGTCGGGGAGTGGCGTGACAAAGCGGCCCACTGCATCTCGCAGTCATTAACCTTTCTCTCGTCACGCATGTCACGTGAATTATGTACATGTGGTTACAAGGACAGTGGAATTTTTCTCTCTCTCTCACAGTTGCTGGAGTTTAGCCACGCCACAGGTATGTCGGAGACAGTACGTTGAAAAGTAAACTCTCAAAATAACCACGCCACCACCATTGCCTCCCCTTTCTATCCTCATCGCCATCCCCTCCAGAGAGAGAGAGAGAGAGATTCTAAACAAATTGAGTTATATACCGAAAACATGTCATAAAAAACTCTGACTTGGTTGAGATCCATGCACACACATGTCTGGACGTTTTCAGCACAGGTAATTGTATGTAACAAAAATGAATCTCAGTGTTTTGAAATTAGAGATGATAGTGTCATACAGCTGTGTGCCGGATATAACTAGTGTATTTGGTAAGATGTAATTTTCACCTGTGGATTAAAAGACCAGATACCGGCAAAATCGGCTTTAAGAGATGGTCATCGCGTTGGTCACACTGATTCAGTGGGGGACGGATTAGTTGATCTGTGACTGAAAACAGCTTTAAAAATGAAAATAAAACATTTTTGACATAGCGGATGGAGGAACGCTTTCAACTAGCACGGTTGAAAAAGATGTACGTAACGATTTTAACACAACACACTGACGGCGAACTGGATGCCACATCTCTTAACACACCCAAGAAGTGTTCACGTTAAGTTGATCACTCTTCTGCAGACTTGAAACTTTGCACGAAGATATGGTGACGCTAGAGGGAGGGTGGGGGGGAGGGGGGCAACTTTAGGTGCTCTCATGAAGTTGTCAGGCTTTGGAAGTCCGCTTTCAGTAGAACAAGAATCCCTGTCTCAGCCTTGTTATTCCCCACAAGATTTGCTGCCTGGTGTCCAAATACAGCGGCCAGTTACAAACAAAGGAATGTTGCCCCCCCCCCCTCCCCCCCCCCCCACACACACACACACAGCAGCAGCAACGGTGTCCTTTTCTTGATATAGCAGCCAATCACATACAGAGGAAAAAACCCAAAAGGCTAAATGTGTTTTCCGTATACCATATCGCATCCCGGCCCAGCAGACGAAACAACTAAAAAGTTTTGAACAAGTTGATTTAAATGGCTTTGTACCAGATGACGGAAACTGTATTTTAATAGCATTCCTCCTCCACTCCAACCTCCAGCCCCCCTGCTAACCTCCTCCCCCTCCCCCTTCCCCATTTTCCCACCCATCCAGTGAAATGTTGATAGCAATATAGCAATAGCTTTCCAGAACAGAAAGAGACCGCCCTCAACCCCCCCACCCCCACCCCCCACTCCCCCATTCCTTTTTTTTTTTTTTCCAGCACTCAAGTTCCAATCTTACTTGAGATTCAGCCATCGTCGTCAAGACTTACTGCGAGACACTGTGCTGACGCTGTTCTATCGAGAGTAATGATTCGTTTCGTCAGCAGCGGTGACCCTGCCGTTGTCCAGCCAGTGTCCATAAAACCAAGGTCACTGTCACTTTACCAACGGAATGGATTCTCCACGCTGTGCATCACTTGCCCTGACGTTCTGAGCTGAATCCCTGCGAGTTTCGTGGGATTTTGTTTGTGTTTGTTCATTTGCTTTGCGTTTATTTTTTCATTCATTTTTTTTAAAAAGTGCCATGGAGGACCTGGTGATGCTCTCACAATATTTCAACACCTGTCAAGTCAGAACTCATTGATTTGTGTCTGTCCCACTCTTACAATGCTTTTGAATCTTGGTCAGTGACGCCTGGAACTTTCGTTTGGAAAGCAGAGGATTGTATTGAGTGATAAACATTACGGTCTGGGCTAGAGCGAATCGCTAGTTTATGTTTGATGGATGTTCTGGCACAGTTTGATGAACATTCACCATTGTCTTCAACATAATAAGGGTTACTTACTAAAGAAAATTTCGCCATTAAATCCAGAGCAGACATGGTGATTATTAGATTACGCCTGTCAGGTATATTTTACTTGTCAACGACCTAAGAGAGACCATGGGCAATATTGCTAGGGTTTGATGCCACAAGGAAAGAGTTCAGTTTTTGCTTGGTGATAACTGCAGACAGTCTTTACACAGGGGCAGACAAAGTATCTGCCGTGCTTCTAGCCCAGGGAAGACTACTGTTTTCATATTGAGGCTTCTCTTGTCCCTGGAGTCGGTAACTCGAGAACGTAACTTCCGCCGAGGGCGCCACGGAGGGCTTCGATCAAAAAGGGAACGTTTCGTTCTTTGTGGGAAAACGGAAATAAGAGCTGGAATTGTCAACACAGTGGTGAACATCCACACAGTGGATTAACGATTAAATTCGTTGTGTGATAGTTTAAAACTGTCAGCAGAGAATGGGAAATGGAAGAGTCGTGTTCAATCCCAGGGACATGTTTCTGGCACGTGTATGATGTGAGCGAAACCACTCATTCATTAAAACTCTCTCTCTCTCTCTCTCTCTCTCTCTCTCTCTCTCTCTATCTCTCTCTCTCTCTCTCTGCCTTTGTCTGTGCCCCCGCCCCTCTCTCTCACTCTGCTTGACTGTCTGTCAGTCTGCCCTGTCTTTCTATCTGTTTGCTTCTCTGTCTGTCTCTTTCTGTCTGTCTGTCTGTCTGTCCCCCTCTCCTCTCTCTCTCTCTCTCTCTCTCTCTCTGGTTTGTGTGTGTCTCCGCCTCTTAACTCTCCTTCTGTCGTCTTATATAATACATTTTGTGTTGTATTAGTTTCTTTTCTCAGTTTCTTACACACCCGCTGTAAAGTGAACTGCCCCCAACTCACTTCCGCCCCTGCCCTTCCTCCCTCGCCACTCTGGTGTGGTCAACACCATGAACAACAACAGGTGAATTTGACCACAGGATCAACCTTGCGGGTTTGGGGTCTCGGCGGACGTGACTGCGGTAATGTTCTCCCACCTGGCGCACCTGCTGCATCAGTGCTGTGGTGTAGATTCTCCCCCTCCCCCCCTTTCCCCCTCCCCCCCTCCACTCCCAACAGCACCATAGCACACCTCTTTAGACATCTTCCATCGGTTTCCTGTTCAGATGATTTTTTTTTTTCGGAACTTTCCTCTCCTTTTTTTTCATCAAACGACGGATGGTGGATATCTGGCTAACCAGACATCATCCATATCTATTTCCCGCAATTTGGGGTGTCCTTTTTTTTTCATCTGATAATCGCCCCCCCCTCGACGTTCTCGACGTTCTGTCTGTTAGAACCAAATCTTTTGGCCAAAGTTCTTTTTTCCACTCGTCAGGAATGCACTTTCGCTTAACATTCGGCGCTCCAGCCCCTTAGCTTCTTTTAAATGTTTTCCGAAACCACTTTTGTTTAGACGGCACTGAAGTCTTTTCCTCTTGAGCAATGAGTTCCTTATCACCTTCCATTTACGATGTAAAAACGCATCTCGTGCGTGCACGTATATGTGTGTGAAGGGGGTGGGATGGCGAGATTGCGTGCGGAGTTGCGGAGTCCGTGAAATACGTGCGATCGCGCGCGCGCGCGCCGCGCGCGTGTAAATATGTGTGTGTCTGTGTGTGCCTGTCTCTGTGCGTGTATTTCTCTCTCCCTCCCTCCCTCCATCCCTCTATTTGTCTGTGCGTGCGTGCGTGCGTGCGTGCGTGTGCGCGCGCGCGCGCGTGTGTGTATGTGTGTGTGTGTGTGTCTCTCTTTCTCTCTCTCTCTCTCTCTCTCTCTCTCTCTCTCTCTCTCTCTCTCTCTCTCTGTGTGCGTATGTGTGTGTGTGTGTGTGGGGGGGGGGGGGGGGGGGGGGGGGGCGTGCACGGCTATGTGTGTGGATGTGTTTTTGTGTGCATGCATGTTTCGTGGGATGTGTGCGTGCATGCAATCCATGCGTGCGTGCATGCGTACGTGCGTGCGTCCGTGAGCGGTGTGTATGTGTGTGTGTGTGTGTGTGCGTGCGTATGTGTGCGCGTGCGTGTGTGTGTGTGTGTGTGGTGGTTTGTGTGGGTGGGGAAGAGAAGAGAAAGAAAAAACGGACTTTTCAGGACAATGTACATACATGATTTATATATACGGGTCGCTGATGTCAGTGAGCAGTCTGTTTTTGTCTTTACGATGTCGAGGTAGTGGAGCCCCAGCTTTTGGCTGTGTGTCTCTTTTCCATTTTTTTGCTTTGTTCAAGTTCTTAGCAACTTTCTGCTATCTACTGGTGAAAACGTGTTTGTTAAGTCTTCCCTATTAATATTATTCTCATCATCATCCTCATCATCATACTCATCATCGTGGTTGTTGTTGTTGTTGCTGCTGCTGCTAGTATTGTTTTGTACTGTCCTTGCGGTGAATTTTTTAAGTATGACACAATAGGAATGAGGGATTTTAAACTCGAATGACTTCTGGCTCGTGTGTGTGTGTGTGTGTGTGTGTGTGTGTGTGTGTGTGTGTGTGTGTGTGTGTGTGTGTGTGTGTGTGAGAGAGAGAGAGAGAGAGAGAGAGTGAGAGAGAGAGAGAATGTGCATTTGTGAGTGCGCGCGCGCGCGCGCGCGCGCGCGCGTGTGTGTGTGTGTGTGTGTGTGTGAGTGTGTGTGTGTGTGTGTGTGTGTGTGTGTGTGTGTGTGTGTGTTAGAGAGAGAGAGAGTAAGAGAGAATGGGTATGTGTGAGTGTGTGGCTGTGTGAATGTGTATATGGGCGCGTGCACGCCCATTTGTGTATGTGTATGTGTGGCTTTGTGTATATGTATGTGCGTAGGATGCTTGTGTGTGTGTGTGTGTGTGTGTGTGTGTGTGTGTGTGTGTGTGTGTGTGTGTGTTAGAAGGGGGATACATATAAAAGAACTTTGCATAATCCATTTCTAATCAGGGGTACAAACAAACTAAGGTATTACAGAATTTCTTCGTTTAAACCCTCTGTAAAAATACACAGCAAGCTGCTTCACTATTTTATCATTTGTCGATGACATTAACAAAATTAATCTGAATAGTGAAGGATGCATATAGTATTTGGATGGAATACACTGTTGTCTAAGATCGCTTAGTTCTGGGCATGAAAGAACAAAATGAACTTCATTTTCTTGAGATTCCTGACATAATGGACAAACAGACACACGATCGTTTAAATGTCTGTAACGCTGTGAATGTGCATAGATATCTGATATACCAAATCTGAACTTGGTTATCAAATATTTCAAATGTCTGTCAATAACCATTGACAAATACCTCGGAATACAATGCATAGGATTTAGCATTCTATAAATATCAAATCTATTACTGTCTTCAACATGAGAGTGCCACCTCTGCCACCTACAATCAATCAATGTTTGCCGAAAAACACAGACAAAAGCATTTTATCGCCAACACCCTGATTTTCCCATACAAAACCAAATCCATATTCATACAACTTTAGCCTTACATTCGAGACCCAATTTTTCTTACCCCTTGCATCTAACTCAAAGAGCATCATATAGCTTTATAAGGTAATCTGTGTGGTTCCATTCGTGTTATCCTTAACCAGTAACGAATACATTTAATCACAGATATTAAACAGATAGGATATCGGTTAGTCTCACCATATACCAAATCATTTGGTGTTCTCATTGAAACACCAAGAAATTTCTTCAGAGCGTACAAATGAATTTTCTCAATATGCATAGCAGCAGAATCAAAGCCCCATAGCTCAGCACCATATTGTAACATTGGTTGAATTTGAATATCAAATAATTTCAACAACAACGATAGAGATTCATTATCTAACTGTGCCAATTTCCTCAAAATACACAATAAAGCATATTTAGCTCTACTTGCAAGATCTTTACAAGCAAAGGTAAAGCTTAAGCGTGTAGAAAAATAAATACCAAGATATTTATAGCATTCACTACGGGCATTTCGACTCCATTATATGTCCACCTTTCTCTGGCGGCAAGATAACCGCCTTTCTAAACACAATTATATTACTTTTCATCATGTTTATTTTTAGCTGCAATGCAAAAGAAGCTCTTTCTAAACTATTCAGCTGGGTTTGTAAACCAATTATCGTTTCAGACATTAATACAACATCGTCTGCTAACAGAAGAATGAAAATTTCCAAAATATCATTGATAAACTTTGCTCCATGTCGTCCAGAATTGGTAACTTCTAATGTCAGTTCATTATAAATAAGGAAAACAATATAGGACTGCACACATCACCTTGCTTAACACCAGTCGTGCAGTTTATGCAATCAGTCAAAGACCCACCGCTTCTCACTCTAGCTTTGACAGAGTCATACATGCTCATGACACTTCGATATAATTTTCCCTCTGATTCCATTTTTTAAACAAAATACCACAAAATACTTCTATTAACAGAATCAAAGGCTTTTTCGAAATCATAAAAGCAACATATAATTTGCGATTCAAAACAAATTGTTTTTGCACAAATGCCATTAAAGTAAACATATGATCTATTGTAGAATAGTTCCGCTTAAATCCAGCTTGAATTTCACCAGTGAGGTTCTTTTCTTCTACCCAGTCCTGCAACCTTCTGTTGATAACAGCGCTGTATAGTTTTTACTACAAATGTTACACAAAGAAATGCCTCTGTATTGCTTGGGTTATCAACATCACCTTTCTTATATAAAGGGAGAAACAATAGATTCAGTCCACAGTTCAGAAACACACCTCTGTCAAACAGAGCATTGAAAAATTTTGTGATAAAATCTAACAACAATCAGATTTACATGCATTTTTCAACATCTCACCAATGATTCCATCAGGGCCGCTAGCTTTACGGTTCTTTAATTTCTTTAAAGCCAGCAGAATCTCATCTCTTGAAATGGGACGATTTAATGTATCATCGCTGGTATTATTGTTATCATTGTCATCACTACCACCTTCATCGTCCACAATATTACAGATATCTACTTCTTTTTCAAACAATTTCTGAAAGTGCTGAAACCAGTTTTCTAAACTAATATTGTTAGATGGCTGTTTACTTTTATTGTGGATTCTCCGCATTGCATTCCAGAATTCCTTCTGGTTATTTACAGAAGATACCAGTTTTTTTCTAACATAGCTCGATTAAACTGTTTACGTTTTGGTTTTCAGAAGTTCTTTATAGGCACGTCTGGCATTACTATAAGAAACATGATCTGGTGGCAATAAAGTGCGACGATATCTATTTACAAATTACGGGCCTTTCTCTTACCAGACTTACACTCCACATCATA
>JADBJO010000065.1:424726-427226 GCA_016801955.1 Conus betulinus
CGCGCACGCACGCACGCACGTGCACGCATGCACGCGCATGCAGGAGAGACAGAGACAGGCAGAGAGACAGACAGACACGGAGAGACAGACAGACAGACAGACAGGTAGAAAAAAAAAAGAAATGAATGGGAATGACAGCCACACATTCCACCCCCCCCCCCCCCCCCCTCCCCAACCCCACCGTCTTATAAACAAAAAGAAAAAAAACCTAATAACTATGACTAAAGTGAGGTACCAAAATACACAAGGGATTCAAAATCCCTCCCAAGATTAACACCGTCTTCCTTGTTCTACCTGTGTTACCAGATAACATCGCCTTCAACCAAAGCAGCAACTTCTCCGCCACCGGATCCGCCGACCCGACAAAAAGCCAGGCACGTCTGGCAGTGGATGGGGACCGGAGTAACCATGGGAACGGCGCCAACAGCACCTGTTTGGGCACTCCCCCAGGACTGAAAAACGTGGACTGGACGGTGGACCTGGGCGCCGATCACACTATCACCACGTTTTTCTGGTGTTTAGACAGGCGGGTAAGAGAGAGAGAGAGAGAGAGAGAGAGAGAGAGAGAGAGAGAGAGAGAGAGAGAGAGAGAGAGAGAGAGAGAGAGAGAGAGAGAGAGAGACAGACAGACAGACAGACAGACAGAGAGAGAGCATCGTCATTTTGTTTGTCCTCGTCATCATGTAGCTGTCGTTTCTTACCGTTACCATTATTATCGTCATTATTTTGGTTATCTTCGTTGATAGGGTCGTCAACAACAAAAACTGTCAACAACAACAACAAACTGAGACACATAAAGACAAATGTGCACACACACACACGCACGCACGCACGCACGCACGCACGCACGCACGCACGCACGCACGCACGCACGCACACACACACACGCACGCACGCACGCTCGCACGCACGCACGCACGATGTCTGCGATCGAGGGTGGTGTTGGCTGGAGGTGGGAAGCGAGGGAGAGGGTGATGGTGGAGGGACTGTCTGTGAGTACGGGAGATGAGTCCGTACACTTTGCGCTGTGTGTGTGTGTGTGTGTGTGTGTGTGTGTGTGTGTGTGTGTGTGTGTGTGTGTGTGTGTGTGTGTGTGTGTGTGTATGTGTGTGTGTGTGTGTGTGTGTGTGTGTGTGTGTGTGTGTGTGTGTGTGTGTGTGTGTGTGTGTATGTGTGTGTGTGTGTGTGTGTGTGTGTGTGTGTGTGTGTGTGATTTATTTAACGTTACATATTCATGTACGTGTGTATACATATGGATGCTTAGGCGTGAAAATGTATGTGTATTTGAATGTAGGAAGAATATATAGCTACACGATTATAATAGCAAAAAAAAAAAAAAACAAAAAACAAAAAAATCAACAAAATTATAAACATCCCCCCCCCCCCCCCTCCCCTCACCCCATCTCCTCTTCTACCCCTCCATCACTTCCGCATTAAAAAAAAAAAAAAAAAAAAGTTGATTATAGATAGTGACCAATTGGACTGTTCTCTAGACTTACAAAAAAGTCATAAGTCAAAGCTGGTGAATCGAATATACTGAGCGGGTTATTCTGCGATAAAACTGGAATGAATATCTCCAAGCTTTGACATGAAAGAATGTGATTAGGAGATATTTTGCACCACAAATGCAAACTATATTTTTGACATATTTTGTTTTGAAAGCATCAAGTTTCCATCTATACATTAAGGAAAGTAATTTTTTTTTTAGTCGTTGTAAAGTTATCTTTTATATTTTGAATATTAAAATGGTCTTGGTCGTTTTGATGTTTCACTTCATTTTGGAAAACATTCCAAATGTGCGACCTTAGTAGCAGGCCATGCTGCTCGTGCAAGGAAAGAGGAAAATGAAGGTATTCAGACTGAGAACCACACTTAGCACCATGTTTAGCTGCCCTGTCTACCTTTTCGTTATAGTATAAAGAACAGTGAGATGGTGTCCAACAAAACGTTATCTGGGTACCCCTTACAATTAGCATGTGTATTAAGCAACTAATTTCCATAATCATTTCTGGCCGGGTGTGCACTTGTAAGGCTTGTAATGCCTGCAAAACAGATTTAGAATCTACACAAAAAAGAATCTGAAATATAGTTTGAGGGAAGTTGATCAAATAATTTAAGGCCATAAGTACTTGCTGTTAGTTCTGCTGTAAATATGGACTTGTGTAATCCAATATAGAACGATTTTTCTCAATTTTCAAATCAGGGATTAAAAAGGCACACCCAGTTTTACTGCTTATACAAGAACCGTCTGTGTATACCTTTAAATGACTCGCGTAGTTCTCTTCAATATGGCATTTAGTATAACTGGCTAGCATATTTATGTTTTTCGTCTTTTTTATATCTGTGTGGTCAAGGTCAAAACAAGCTTTCTGAAGTTCCCATGTTGGTATTGGGAAAAAGGATGGTCTGACAGATACTGAATCTTTATCTGTAGAAATGCCAGAGTCGGTTATAGTTTTGCTTGTGAAATGTTGCTAGTGTAACTTGAGAGGATATTGAT
>JADBJO010000065.1:439726-449726 GCA_016801955.1 Conus betulinus
CATTACTTCACAAATAGTGATCAGTTTTTGTAACAGCAACTTTGCAGCGTTCATGTACAATGACAGATATGTCATAATGTCATTATAAAGTTAACGGATCCCGGATCCAGTGTTTGCTACGGATCTGTACCACATATTAGGTTCGTCCTTTTGGTCACACCCTGTCACATTAGGTTTCGTCTTTTGGTCACACCCTGTCACATATTAGCTCGTCCTTTTGGTCACACCCTGTCACATATTAGGTTCGTCCTTTTGGTCACACCCTGTCACATATTAGGTTCGTCCTTTTGGTCACACCCTGTCACATATTAGGTTCGCCCTTTTGGTCACACCCTGTCACATATTAGATTCGCCCTTTTGGTCACACCCTGTCACATTAGTTCGTCCTTTTGGTCACACCCTGTCACATATTAGATTCGCCCTTTTGGTCACACCCTGTCACATTAGGTTCGTCCTTTTGGTCACACCCTGTCACATATTAGGTTCGTCCTTTTGGTCACACCCTGTCACATATTAGATTCGCCCTTTTGGTCACACCCTGTCACATATTAGATTCGCCCTTTTGGTCACACCCTGTCACATATTAGATTCGCCCTTTGGTCACACCCTGTCACATTAGGTTCGTCCTTTTGGTCACACCCTGTCACATATTAGATTCGTCCTTTTGGTCACACCCTGTCACATATCAGGTTCGTCCTGTGGTCACACCCTGTCACATATTAGTTCGTTCTTTGGTCACACCCTGTCACGTATAAGGTTCGTCCTGTGGTCACACCCTGTCACGTATAAGGTTCGTCCTGTGGTCACACCCTGTCACATATAAGGTTCGTCCTGTGGTCACACCCTGTCATATCAGGTTCGTCCTTTGGTCACACCCTGTCATATCAGGTTCGTCCTTTGGTCACACCCTGTCACATATCAGGTTCGTCCTGTGGTCACACCCTGTCACATATCAGGTTCGTCATGTGGTCACACCCTGTCACATATCAGGTTCGTCCTGTGGTCACACCCTGTCACATATCAGGTTCGTCATGTGGTCACACCCTGTCACATATCAGGTTCGTCCTGTGGTCACACCCTGTCACATATCAGGTCAGGTTCGTCCTTTGGTCACACCCTGTCACATATCAGGTTCGTCCTGTGGTCACACCCTGTCACATATCAGGTTCGTCCTGTGGTCACACCCTGCCACATATCAGGTTCGTCTGTGGTCACACCCTGTCACATATCAGGTTCGTCCTGTGGTCACACCCTGTCACATATCAGGTTCGTCATGTGGTCACACCCTGTCACATATAAGGTTCGTCCTTTGGTCACACACCCTGTCATTCCTGAAAGGTAAGTGAAAATCGGTACGGTAGTTTCGGCGAATTTTGAAAATAATTTTGTCGAAGGGTCATGAATCTGCCACGTTGTCCAGACCCGTATCACCGATCCTCATCCAAATAGTGTGCGTTCAGCGTTGTGCTAAACTCCATGTTTTGAGAAGATGGGCTCAGAATTTGCGCGTGTGTGTGTGTGCGTGCGTGTGGCGTGCGTGCGTGGGTGCGTGTGTGTGTGTGTGCGTGCGTGCGTGTGAAATTCCGCTGACAAACACACAAACAGAAACAGGTGAAAATGTAGCGTTGTTGGCAGATGTAAAGAGGCAATGAGGGGAAAGCAGCCTAAAGCAAATGCAAACTTGTAAATGACTTCTGGCTTTGAAAAAAAGGACTTGACTTGTTGGCACGGCGATCAAGCGCCATCTCGGCCTCTTGAAGTTCTTCCGCTTCAGTGGTAGATGAGAAAGGCTAAGAGGGTGTGAATACCCCGAGTGGCCTTAACCAGTGACAAGCTGTTCCTATTCCCGTCCACGTTTAGCGTTAGGAAGCCAATGGAGGAGAGTAGGCTGAGCAAGGTATTTGCTATGGGAATACTGAGGAAGTTTAATAGTTTTCCACTCTTTGGCGGAGTGCTTTCTATTTGAAACAGTGGGAGGAAACCGGAAACTCCCCCTACTCCCCCCTCCCCCTCCCCTTTTTATACAAACACACATACATCTTCCTTTATACTTATTCCCATTCTTCTGCAAACCACTGTTTGTGCTTTGGAGCATTGTTGGTTTAGTTATTGAAAAAATGAGCTAATGAAATTCGAATGAATGACAAAGGAAACGAAGGATTGACGCCAGCAGGCAGCTCTTCAGTCAACTCTACCTATGCAGGCAATAACTAATAACAAGAACGGCAACACAAACCTCCCAAAACTAATCGTCCTTGCGTGTGTGCGCGCTTGCGCGTGCGCTTGTGTGTGTGTGTGTGTGTGTGTGTGTGTGTGTGTGTGTGTGTGTGTGTGTGTGTGTGCGAGCGAGCGAGCGAGCGAGAGAGAGAGAGAGAGAGAGAGAGAGAGAGAGAGAGAGAGAGAGAGAGAATTTGAAAGATCGGAAGTTGGAAACTTCCATCCACTTTCGTTCATCGTCTGTACCCATTTTAGCAACCCAGCCGTTTTTCATCTCCGCAGGCGCGTTTTCAAAAAACAATTATCGGCCCCCATCTTCAAGGGAATGCTGTACAAAAGTCAACAAACTCCCTGCTGCCCCATACCCGGGGATAAAGGCTGCCAAGGCCGTTTTAGGCGTTGCTGACAGCTAGTCATAATGAACCTATTTTCATCATTTAACGTGGCGGAAATGTTGCCGCGAAGCGGGTTGAAGTCGTCTGATCTCATCACTGTCAGAAACCTATAGGACCTCAGCACAGCAGCATTGCATCTGACTGCTGATTGGCCGCTCTGAGATCAAAGCGGTCAAAAGGACGACGTGTGAACTTCAGCGTAAAGTGATTACTTCTGTTTCGTTTGATTTTGAGTCCCTTTTTTTCCTGGAAGAAGATGCTTGATGAACAATTATACCTGCTCGTTCTTAGAGGGTTAAGAACTGTTCTGAAATATGTTTGAAAGTGAAATTTGAAGTTTGCTAAGAACTGTTCTGAAATATGTTTGAAAGTGAAATTTGAAGTTTGCTAATGTGAGGTTACTGAAAAAAAAACATTTGAGGATTTTTTTTTTTCGAAACGGTAGCCTCTTTTCTTTCTCTCCTCTAAAAAAGTAAACAAGCAAGCCAGAAGAGATGTTAGGAGCTAAAGAAATACGTATATATATATATATATATATATATATATATATATATATATATATATATATATAATGAAGGTAAAACCCTGGAGCACGCTGGACACCGCTCAATGATGTGTGGGCGCACTGCTGATCCAGAAACTGGCCAGTCAACGATGTCCTCATGCCCCCCTCCCCCATGCACACCCCACATTCGGGGTGTGTGTGTGTGTGTGTGGGGGGGGGGGGTGCTTTTATATATGTGAAAATAAGGATAGAGTGGGTAGCCTATGAGTGGGTGAGTGAGGGGGTGGAGATGTATATACTGTGAATGGGCTCAAGTTTTAGAGTTAAACCTGGGGGAGCCATGATAATATGATATAGTATGTTGTGAGTGTGTGTGTGTGTGTGTGTGTGTGGGGGGGGGGGGGGGGGGGGGGGAGGGGGGCGGGGATGGGTGGAGAGGTGAGGAGAGGGGGGGGGGGTTGGTTGTGTTGTGCGTGTGTGGGTGGTGGTTGGGTGGGTGGGAGTGTGCATATACATGACTGTTTGTGTTGCAGATACTTACGAAGCCTAATAAAAGGCGAAAGCTTTAAAAAAAAAAAAACAAACAAACAAACAAAAACAAAAAAAAATAAAAAAAAATAAAAACATGAAGAGTGTGTGGCTGGTGTGCCTGCTTTTATTACATATAAATATATATATATATATATACATATATATGAAAATGATTAGCCCAGATGTAATTCAGCATAGCAATTATTACCATTATGAGATTTGTTTTTTTCGGATTGAAGATAGATGCGTGCGTGCGTGCGTGTGTGTGTGTGTGTGTGGGGGGGGGGGGGGGGGGGTTGTGCGCGCGTGCGCGTGCGCGTTTGTGTGTTTGTGAGCGGGCGCGCATGTCTGTGTGTGTGTGTATTCACGCACTGCACGCGTTAGAACATCAAGTTTATAGCGGATGCACAATGTATAGGTAAACATGTTGCTGTAATGCAGATGGGGATGATGATGGATGAGGATGATGATTTTGATGTTGATAGCCCGTCCACTAGCAACATTACCTGCTGACCTCCCGCCCCCCACCCCCCTCCCTGCCTTCCCTCTTCCGCTTGCGATCTCTCTCTCTCTCTCTCTCTCTCTCTCTCTCTCTCTCTCTCTCTCTCTCTCTCTCTCTCTCTTTATTTTATACTTTGCAGATAGGACAGCAGTGTTGGCAAGATACCAGCTTCCATGCTTAGATCGTTGTGTGTGTTCATGCGTGTGGGTGGGGTAGTGAACAGTTGGGATATAAACAATGTCCGGAGAACGTCGTCTTAATTTAATTCCTATGTCTTTGCTCCCATAAGAAAACTAACACAGAGTAACTTTTATTCAAGACTGGCATAGCCTTTTAAACTTGAATAAAGTCAGACAAATACAAAGACGAACAATCTAATCCAATTTCGTTTTGATTAAATCGAGGTTATTTGTATTTGTTTCTGTCTGTCTTTGTGTTTGTCTTTTGATCTCCCTTGCATCCTTGGTGGATCCTCAAGCGTAGGCTCAAAGATTGCCCCCTACATTTTATACTATTTGCATAATATCTGTAGTCTTTTTTCAGCAACTTTTTTCCTCCACACTTTCGTTTGGTTTCCTTTACTACTCTCGCTGGCTGCTTGCTTCGGGGGTGCTATTGGATTCTTTTTTGCACCCTTGGTGGTGAGAACACCACGGTATTATGGACTGTGGTGTGTCTCTATTTGACGCCAGGAGCGCAGATACAGCCAGCCGTGTCTCCCTGATGAGTTTTCCGACCCAGCGGACGAAAGGCCTCGGAGCAGGCAATACAAATATATATGCCTTTAAAAGGGATTGCGATGGTTCCCTTATGCAGCCAGTGAAGAGTTTTTCATATTTTCTTAATTTCATGTTCCCAGTTTTTTACATCTTCAACCTCCTGCTGTCCCCCCCCCCCCCCCCCCCCCCCCCCCCCCCCCCCGCCCTCCTTAAGTTAAAGTTCTGCCAAGTCATTACTATGAAGACAATTTAGTTGTTGGCCTGCGCTTGTTTTTCCCCCCCCACTATTAGATTGTTCGTCTTTCTTTGTATTTGTCTGACTTTATTCAAGTTTAAAAGGCTGTGCCAGTCTTGAATAAAAGTTACTCTGTGTTAGGTTTTCCTTATGGGAGCAAAGACTACCCCACTTGTTTACTGTTCCTGTTTGCTGTTCCCTGCCTCATTTCATTTCCAATTTCGTTTTGATTAAATCGAGGTTATTTGTATTTGTTTCTGTCTGTCTTTGTGTTTGTCTTTTTGATCTCCCTTGCATCCTTGGGTGGATCCTCAAGCGTAGGCTCAAAGATTGCCCCCTACATTTTATACTATTTGCATAATATCTGTAGTTTTTTCAGCAACTTTTTTTCCTCCCCACACTTTCGTTTGGTTTCCTTTACTACTCTTCGCTGGCTGCTTCGGGGGTGCTATTGGATTCTTTTTTGCACCCTTGGTGGTGAGAACACCACGGTATTATGGACTGTGGTGTGTCTCTATTTGACGCCAGGAGCGCAGATACAGCCAGCCGTGTCTCCCTGATGAGTTTCCGACCCAGCGGACGAAAGGCCTCGGAGCAGGCAATACAAATATATGCCTTTTAAAAGGGATTGCGATGGTTCCCTTATGCAGCCAGTGAAGAGTTTTCATATTTTCTTAATTTCATGTTCCCAGTTTTTACATCTTCAACCTCCTGCTGTCCCCCCCCCCCCCCCACCCCCCCCCCCCCCCCCCCCCCCCCCCCTCCTTAAGTTAAAAGTTCTGCCAAGTCATTACTATGAAGACAATTTAGTTGTTGGCCTGCGCTTGTTTTTTCCCCCACTATTAGATTGTTCGTCTTTGTATTTGTCTGACTTTATTCAAGTTTAAAAGGTTTTTTTTCTTTCCTCAAGCGTAATTTTTCATTCGCTTCCACTTCATGTAGACTTGTTCTATAGAATACAAGATCTTTTATTTCACAATCTTCTGCTTTATATTTTCTGTGAAAAAGCAGTGTATGAAATTTCTTAACTGCTTGGAAAATGTCTTTCTGGTTTGTTAAAACATCATGTCGTTGATCAAGGATTCTAGCCCTATTTTTTGCTCACAAAATGATATTTTCTAGATTGCAAAAATTACTGCTTACTTTCTGTCCTTCAGCCATCCAACTAGCTCTGGATCTTAGCAATACTCCTTCCTTTCGCTGATCTCTGATATAATTTAGATGTTCTTTTGTTTTTTGCTGTAGCTCTAATGTCATTCTCGCGTATATTTTTCACTGATTCTACTCCATGAATATCCAGTTCTAGCTTATTTTTTCTTCTTCTTGTATTTTCCTCTCTTTCGTTACTGCATGCAGTTTTTTTTTTTTTTTTCGAATCTTAAATGACATTGTAGGAAATCAAGAAAAGTGTCGTAGGAAACAGAAAATCGTAGCTCTTCATCATCATTAATATTCGCATTTATCGTAAACTCCCTTGTTACATTTCCTATCTCAGAATTTATCTTACCTAGGCATGCTTTGTCAAAGAGGCGAACGGAATTTCCGAAAGATATTACTTTTTAATTTTTTTTTTTTAAATCAAATTTCAGTTTAAATAGAATACTCGAATGATGTGACCGATATCCGCACTTAGTATCTACATAATCAACAAGTTTAATTACTATATCCAAGGTCGTGTTTTCGACCGCTTCCTTTGCGTTAGGGCTGTGTACATGTTTGTAGCCATGATGATCTTTTACAGGTTTAAATACTAAATCGAGCCTTTTCAAATCAAGCCTGTCAATCTTTTGTTTTATATTGTCATAAAACTCCGGATATCTCTATTTGGTTGATATATATTTACAAAGAGAAAGATATTTACCTGAATTTCAGGAAGTAGTAACATGATTTTCCGAGTCATTCTGTGATTGTATGTTTCACTTTGGACTCAATATTGCTGTTAAACAATATTCCCATCCCTCGGGCTTTAGATATCTATAATTTATATCATTTGTATGTATGATATATTTGAAATATATATTAGATATATATATCATTTGAAAAAAATAACCCTGATATTTCCATTCATTTTTTTTTCCAGATTTCTCTCCCAGATTCGTGGGGTTTTCAGTCTCTGTATACACAGAGGGAGGCTCGTGGGAATCGTGCTACGAGCATACGGGGTCAAGGCCACAGACAGAGTTTCTGATCCAATGTGGAGGCAAAGGGATAAGTGGCAGTCTCCTGCGTGTCTCCAATAGCCGAACCGGAAGTCACCAACCAACTTTTCCCAGTATGCCTTTCTGGACCTCTGCGAGGTGGAAGTTTATGGTGAGTTCACTGATTGATTGGCTGATCTGTTGATCGGTTAGTAGGTTGGTTGGTTGGTTGATCGCTCGTTTGATGGTTTGATTGGCTTTTTGGTCACTCGACAGGCTGGTCTGTTTTGCCAGGTAGTTGCTGGATTCATTGCACGTGACTCGGGTTGCTGATTGGCTGATTTAGACAGAACTGACATTTAGGCTGCTGTGTTAAGAAAATGTACATGTTCACACCCATCTGTTATCAGATGATAACGTGGTCATAACTGCTTTTGATAATAAAACTGCTCACACATCCAGGCCATAGTTGTTATGATTAAAGTTGTAGAAACAAGTAAGTCATTTTAGTGGGTTTAATCCAGATCACTCTGCACGTACTGTATTCATGTACGGCACAATTCAAATAGAGAGACTCCATAAGCCTCTCCCCATTCATGTCCAGTACATCCTTCACACCTTATCTCAGTCTCTCTCTCTCTCTCTCTCTCTCTCTCTCTCTCTCTCTCTCTCTCTCTCTCTCTCTCTCTCTCTGTTTACGCTATGCCTCCCTTCCTATGACACCAGTTGTCTGAAGTTGATGAACCTGAGCTGTTGGTATTCCAGTTTAATGGTTCATGGGACTGGTCGTTCTGACGATCAGGTTTGGAGGTTGTCAAAGTTGTCTCTTTCTTAAGCTATTGGTTGGGCAGTTATTCTTTGATGAGTAATAAATAATTGAGGGGCCAATCAATTGGGAGCTCAGGACGGGTGTCTTTGTCTATGTAGATTGCTGGGATTTGTAAAACATTAGGAGTTTTAATGGAGGGATTGTTATATCCTCTCACGTATGATCCAGCAGAATGAAAATGAATGGTCCTGAGAGTGATATATTTTCGTTTTCCTTTATTGTATCCTGCTCATTGTCGTTGTCATTCAGTCTCCATTATTTTGTTTGTCTTCTCATTTGTCTTTTGTGTCTTCTTCTTCTTCTTCTTCTTCTTCTACGTCATGTGAACTATTGCTGGTGTAAGGCTTTTGTGGTTGTTGAGGTTTTTGAGTACAGCACAGTCTGACCTATCGTGGGCATGACTTCTTGTTGAGGTCTTCAAATACTATGCAGAGTATACTTTTATTAGTGTACGGCTTCTGTGGTTACCAGGATCTTAAGATGCCGAGGACAATGAGCTTTAGCAAGAGAAAGACTTTTATCATCCTAGAACTCTTCAAATCCAGTGCACTGCGACCTTTAACTGGTGTAGGGTTTGTTATTTCTGTTCAGCATTTCAACTTTAATGCAGAATGATTTTTTACTAGCAAACGACTTATGTTATCGAAATCTTCAGATGTTACGCTCTGTGAGCCTTTGCTGAATACGATTGTTGAAATCTCCAGATACAGTGCTCTTTGATTATTTTCAGGTATATATTGTGTATGCGATCCAGCACTACTGCTTATTATTCTGTAAATAAAATTCCATTCACATCACTCCAAGTTATGTCATGTTCTTTAAAGCCAAGGTGACCACCGAGTCCTCCTGAATGATCCCATGTCGTTGTTTCAGAATGTTCCAACGGCACCTTTGGCGAGAACTGCAGCCAACAGTGCCACTGCAAGTCGGGTGGTTGTGACGTCACGTCGGGAGAGTGCCTCGTCGACACCGGTCAGTGCCGAGATGGCTGGACCTCCACCAGCTGTGATAAAGGTAGGCTGGACAGTGGGCAGTTCGGTGGGGATGCGGATTGTCCCCTTTTTGTTGGATTTTCAATTGCGTTGGTGGCTCGTCGCAAAGTGTGGAGTTTGGTTGAGATGTAGGTAATCTTCTTTGAGTTGGATTCAAATTGCGATAGACGTACTTGGAAAGAGGTGTGTTTGATGGAGACGCCGATAATCTCTTATGTGTTGGATTTGAAACTGTGATCGAGGTACGTTGCAAAGTGGAGGGTTCATTGGAAAGGCTGATAAAGAAGTTCGTTGCATTATTGGGAGTTTCGTGGCAATGTGGAGAGTCTCCTTTGTGTTGGATTTCGAATTGGGATAGAGGTATGTTGACAAGAAAACAGCTTGGTGGATCTACGGATTGTCTTTGTGTGTTGGTTTTCAGTCTGTGATAGAGGTACGTTGACAAGAGGGGAATTTGGTGGAGATGCGGACAGTCTACTTTGTGTTAGAGACGGTGGTACCTGTGAATTAGCTGCCCTTAAGAACCTTTTTGGCCACCACAGACATCAACACATTGGATCCCTTTCTCCTCGATGACTTCTCTCCCTCTGTGCATTCTATCACACATAGAAATATTTCATTTTTTGAAGTCACATTGCTATTTTTTTTTTTTTTTTTTTGTAAATCACATTTGTTGACAAAAGTCACTTTTGTTGTTTTTTGAAGTCACACTTGGTTAAGGGGCTGTTTTTGAGTATTGCCCACACGTGTAGCTAGGTACTGTAACTGAACAATAATATGCAAATTGTTTCGTAGCCATATGGCTTCTGGGCTGGTGCATACTCATCTGCGTCTCGGGAATGGAAAAGAGATAGGGCAGAAGAGACACTGGACCGCAGTCGTCTGAGATCTGGAGGTCAGGAGTGTTTCACAGTCTCTCTCTCTCTCTCTCTCTCTC
>JADBJO010000065.1:459726-487226 GCA_016801955.1 Conus betulinus
ACGCCTCCGAACTGCCGAACGCGTTCTCAAAGTCTGTGAAGCCGCACCAGATCTGCCTGTGTGATGGATGGATGTGTTTTTTTCGCGAAGAGTAAGCAGGTTAAACATGTGTCCAGTGGCACTTCTGCCTTTGCGGAATCTAGCCTGACGTGTGTGGCGGCTGTCGTCTGTTCAGAATGGCTCTGAGGGTCCCTTGTGCAGGCACTCTGATCAGACTGCTAGTGCAGTAGTAGTTCCGGCAGTCATCAAACTGCTAGTGCAGTAGTAGTTCCGGCAGTGATCAAACTGCTAGTGCAGTAGTAGTTCCGGCAGTATTGAAGATGTCCTTTCTTGGGAAGGGTGACAATATGTGACTGAGTCCCCATGGCGTTGGACTCTTGCCAGTGGGCTGGATGTGTTGCAGATGGCAGTTAAGACATCAGTTACTGCCTTTCCGCCTTGTTTCAAAGTTTTGCAGGGATGTTTTCAATGCTTGCAGTCCTACCACATGGCAGTGACTGCTTTTTACAGAGTACTGGAAAAACAACTGCTAACAACGGGACTGTCACGACTTTAGCCAGTATAGAAGGACCGTGATATCTCCTTGAAACACAGCATCAGGACTGTTACGACTGAAACCTGTATAGAAGGACAGTGATATCTCCCGGAAACACAAGACCAGGCTCCTGCATTGACTTTACGGATGTGAGACATGGGGCCTTCGCAGCGGAAGAACCTAGGCCATGAAATACGGCGTTATCATAAAATTCTAAACATCAGATATACTGATTATAACACCGATAGTGAAGAAAAGGAAACCATGTTGGCATGGCCACGTCAAGAGATCCAGTGGCCTTGCTAAAATAGTCTTCATGTTGGTATGGCCACGTCAGGAGACCCAGTGGCCTTGGTATGGCCACATCAGGGGATCCAGTGGCCTTGGCATGGCCACGTCAGGAGATCCAGTGGCCTTGTTAAAATAGTCTTCATGTTGGTATAGCCATGTCAGGAGATCCAGTGGCCTTGGTATGGCCACGTCAGGAGATCCAGTGGCCTTGGTATGGCCACGTCAGGAGATCCAGTGGCCTTGCTGAAATAGTCTTCCTAGGAACTGTTGAGAGACAAAGATTGAGGGGGGAAAAAAAAAAAAAAAAACGATGGACTGCCAACCTCGCAGAATGGACATGGAAACCATTTGCAGAAAGCCAGGCCTTGGCCCACAGGGGGGGGGGGAGGGGGGGGGGGGGGGGGGGGGGTTACGTTAGTATAATAGTCCTTTAGTGCGGTGCACTGGTGACATGTCCCAGGCTTACTAGAGAAGAAGGAAGAGGAGAAGAAACGACAGCAGATTTCAACGTTCTTCCTGAGTGTTGGATAGCTGGTTTAGGGAAACTTGATGCTTTCACTTGGGTAAGCAAATTCCCCATAGAAAATTATGCTCTTCTCTTCAGAATGAAGACAGAAAATTTTGACATCGTGGTTGAGAAACTTCCGTTCTGATATAATTGTTGATGCAGTGGTTAAAATGTTGGTATGTAAAACGAAAGAACGTAAAGGCATTCTACAAAAGGCAAGTTTCCGTTTCATGAGTTTATGGGGTGTGTGTGTGTGTGTGTGTGTGTGTGTGTGGTGTGTGTGTGTGTGTGTGTGTGTGTGTGTGTGTGTGTGTGTGTGTGTGTGTGTGTGTGTGTGTTCAATTATCCATTAGCTTCAAATCATGCGTAGCGTGGTCTCAAAACTGAGCGGATGTGGTATAGCTTATATGGACTAGTCCGCACGCAGTGACGCCGTCTTGATGAAACTGAAACTGAAGCTGTGCATGTGTGTGTGCGTGCGTGCGTGCGTGCGTGGTGTGTGTGTGCATATGCCTGTGTGCGTGCGTGCGTGCGCGTCTGTGTAGTTCCCATCCCCCTGTTTTTAGGTCTGTGTGTGGGTTGCGTGTGTGTGTGTGTGTTTGTGTGTGTGTGTGTGTGTGTGTGTGTGTGTGTGTGTGTGTGTGTACGCTCTCTCTCTCTCTCTCTCTCTCTCTCTCTCTCTCTCTCTCTCTGCGCCCTCTCTCTGCGCCCTCTCTCTCATTCTCTCTCTCTCTCTCTCTCTCTCTCTCTCTCTCTCTCTCTCTCTCTCTCTGTGCGTGCGCTCTCTCCATCTCTCTCCCTCTGTCTCTCCCCCCCCCCCCCCCCCTCTCTCTCTCTCTCTGTCCCGCACCTGTGTGTGTGTGTGTGTGTGTGTGTGTGTGTGTGTGTGTGTGTGTGTGTATTTAAGTGCGTGCATGCGTGTGTGCGTATTTGTGTGTCATGTGTCTATGTGTGTTTTGTCTGTGTCAGTGTTTGACAATAAACTGCTTAATCTGACAACAAACTTGTTACAGTCTGTGTGTGTATGTGTGTGTGTGTGTGTGTGTGTGTGTGTGTGTGTGTGTGTGTGTGTGTGTGTGTGTGTGTGTGTGACAAGCCACACGGCCATTCGCAGGGAATGTGGCTTGGGTGTTTCTGTGTGCTTAGTTTATGCTGTAAACCAAATAAGAATCGGGCCTAGGAGAAGAGAAAGAGGTGTGGGGGGGAGGAGATTGAACCTGACGCCCCATTGATTTTGGTCTGGTCCCAGTCGAGCTGCCCGCTCTCAAAAGCCAAAAAACCAGACGGAAAACGCTGCAGACTGATAGACGTGGGCCGGGCCACACACATTCCCGACTGTCAGCCTGCCGAATGGCAATCAGGCAGTCAGGGAAATGTAGTACTCTTTCAGATGTCTGAGTTCACAACCTGTTATAAATACTGAGGTCAGCACTCCTTTAACCTGTCAATGTTCCAGGCTACGAGGGAATACGACGGTGTGACAAACTACAGATAATCTTCCACTGTGATCTGTGTATCTCCCGATCCGCCCATATCCGTCGATTGCCAGCGCTCGTTTATGTAAATACAAGTCGGCCTTCTAGAGGGCCCGGTCTACTTTCCGTTACCATACCGGTTGTTCGGGAAACGTTCAGCGATAAGACGCGGGATTTCGAGCTGATAGCTTTGAGTCAGGTTGTTTATCGTCTGATATGCTTTCAAAACGAGGTTTTTAAAAAAAAAGTTTCAAGGTTTATTTCACATTATACCCCAGTGTGACTGATAGCAACAGTACGAGTCATAAGTAGAGGTCGGTGCAATAACTATGACTGTGGACCATTTGGCGGCCAGGGGGGCGATTACCGCTGATCAGAGACGTCGTTCTGCTCCCTAATGTCCTGAGGTGCTGGCAGATTTAAGAGGTTACTCACCCACATAGTTCTTTCAGATATACGAGAGAACTAGATCAATACGTTCAGGCATGCAGTCCGACTTTTCCTGGGAACCTTGATGACTTAACGCAATATTGACCATCTTCTCTCCTTCACCCTCCTACCCCCCCCCCCCCCCCCCCCCCCCCCAACCTTTTTTCCGCCATGTTTCTTCTTATTATTTTTTTTAAGCACATTGTTCAGTTTTCCTTTCATATCATCACAATAACATGAACCTAATCATCTGTGGAACACTGGCCACATTTTCCAGGAAAGAATTTTTGTATCGTGTTCAATCACACATACATATGATTGTAGACATAAGAATTAAGATAAATTTACCATATTAGAATGGCATTGTTTCAAAGAAAGAAATATATATATTAAAAAAAAAAAAAGGGGGGGGGGGGGGGGGGGGGTAGTTTAGTTTAAACGCTGTTATACGAACTCTCTCTCTCTCTCTCTCTCTCTCTCTCTCTCTCTCTCTCGGGGGCATGCGCAAGATGGCGGAACTGTAAACATCACCTATAGCCAGTTGCAACATTTTTTTTGTGGAATATCGATAGCCAGTAAACAGTTAAATTGATATGAACAGGTGTGTGGGAAGGTGAGTGGATAAGGGCGTCACGTAAAATGATCGACCTGATCTTGTGGAGGACCAGAATTGGCCATTTTTGTGGCGTCGTGAACTCAGCAAGAAATGCAGTGCGTGCAAAGCAGGTGGGTGGCAGTGATTCGCCTGTTGTGTCACCCCGGGACGGTGAAGCAGTGTACCTCCTGTGCTTGTTTGAAGTGCTGCTGGTGTGGAGTCTGAAAACGAACATTGAGGTGATGTTGGAAATGAGAAATGTGGTGTTGGAGGGAGGAAACAGTGACGAGGTAACCATGCCGTGTGTCAGTGAACTAGGTCATGACAGTGTCAGGAGAAGTAGAAAAGATGACAGAAAGAAAGCGACAGATTGGAGGGATTCTCTTGAAGAGACAATTTAAGAATCTATGGCCTCCTGTGCTTGTTTGAAGTGCTGCTGGTGTGGAGTCTGAAAACGAACATTGAGGTGATGTTGGAAATGAGAAATGTGGTGTTGGAGGGAGGAAACAGTGACGAGGTAACCATGCCGTGTGTCAGTGAACTAGGTCATGACAGTGTCAGTGGCGGAGCACACACCGACACAACAGTCACGGCCTACAGGTTCCAGCACTTGCTGCAGCGTGTGTGATCAACGTGGTGTTCTCAGCCAGGAGGCTGCTGCTAAGTGGTGACATTGAACAGAACCGCGGACCTACTGACACCACTGACAAACAACACCATTCCGACACAACAGAAAATGGTGTGCCACCGCCAGTTCTCACCCTGCTCACGCACTCAGCAAAATTCTCTGCACTATTTCCGACTTAAAAGAAAAAAAAAAGAAAAAAAACCTCAGCAATGTGAACGACAGCATGAACAGAATGTGTCGATTAAACATGATCTTGTGGATATAAAATCGCAGTGAAACAGTGTCAGTGAAAAAAATATGAAGAAATAAACAGACGTGTGACAGACTTGAGATGGACAATATAACGACTGGTAGATACTGTAACAAGAGACACGGATGAGTTATTTACAGAGACGACAGGGCAGGGGGAGGAGACAAACACTTTGGAAAATCTGTCAGTGATCTGAAGGGAGAAGTAGAAAGATGACAGAAGAAAGCGACAGATTGGAGGGATTCTCTTGAAGAGACAATTTAAGAATCTATGGCCTCCCACAGCAAAACACCAGAGAGGACTACGACACGTGTGCCAGGATAGTGTGTGACGCACTGAACTCTGTGGATAGGACCAGGACATGGACACCACACAGGAACACATTGCCAGAACACACAGAGTAGGACAGCTACGTGAAGGACAGACACAAACAATGATCGTGAAATTTACACACTGGAGGGACAAAATGTTGATTATCAGAGATCGTCAGCTTCGTTCTGAACTGGAGAAGGTTGGTGTGAGATTAGCGAACGATCTGACGAGGAGACAGACAGACGGAGACTGTGGCCAGAGCAAAAAACGAGGGGGAAGTAAGCATATTTCGTGCGAGGGAAATGTATTATTGGTGCCAAACGACCCGATCCTCGCAGTTATGCTGAGGCGACAGCCAGATCTGCGGTGCCTGATGTAAACAATTCGCACATGCGGAATGTAAACGCAGGCCGCAGACCATCAGCCAATGACAGACGAGATTCCGTGTTTGACGTTAATGACGTCAGTCAGCGAGGTGACTGAGCGCAGAAACAGCAGCCAACCAGCGGCGCAGCTTCTTCACCTGCTGCTAAAAATAACTCATCGTTCAGCGGCACTAGCGGCAACCGCGGGCGGGTGACAACACAACAAAGGGGAATGCACGGGTATCTTAGGGGTTCAGCGTCTTGTGTCAGGTCTTCCCCTCACAGTGACGGTAGCCATATGCCAGCGCCAGTGTCAGAACCTTACGGTCAACGACTAAATAGCATGAGGCGAACCATCAAGCTTTGGAATTGACTTTTTTGAATTACAATGTTAAAAAATTATTAAACAAATTGCATGCATGTTCTTTTATGAATTATATCAATTCCTTTAATGTTGTCTGTCTGACAGAAACCTGTGTCGGTGCAAGCTTTGATTCTAATTTTTCCAGAGTTTACAAAATTTGTTGCTCCAGCTAAAAAATCTACAGTGCATGGGAGAAACTCTGGAGGAGTGTTAGTGATGGTTAAGAAACATTTGGAACCATTTGCAAAAAACAAATTAAGGTCGACTGCAGTAATGTTATTGTACTAAAGATGGATAGTAGATTCTTCAACATTGGAAAAGATGTTATTTATGTGGGTTGCTATGTGGTGCCAGAAGGAGGCCCAGCATATAACCATATGCAGGTAAAAGACGGAGTTGTTGTTCTTGAAGAAGCTCTGTCAGAGGTAATACGCGATGACGATGTCTGCCTCATGATATGTGGAGACCTCAATGTGAGAACGGGATGCAAACAACCAAGGCAGGAAAACATGCTATATTATCAGGCACTTAACTCGGTGTGGAGCAATGAAAATGATGATGAGGATGATAATGATGCTGATGGTGTCGATGATTTGGAATTTCATAAAAGTCGTTGTTCAAAAGACCAGTCGAGTTTTGGGAGATCAATTTTAGATTTGTGCTACTTGTTTGATCTGTTTGTATTGAATGGTTGTGGTGTTGATGGCAAAGAAGGGGAATTCACTTTATTTCCCCAAATGGGTGTAGTGTGATTGATTATGTTTTTGTTCTCTTTGAGCTGAAGGAATCTTGTAATATGAAAGTTGGGGACAGACTGTTTTCTTGGCACTTGCCTGTAGAAATGAAATGGAAGAGTGGTTTTAACGAAACCAAAAAAGACAAGTCAGCACCGCAGAGTAATGAAGAAAGATTGTATGGACTGATGAAAGCGAACACTTGTTAAAAATGAATTAGAATCAAATGGTTTTAACAACATTATGGAAAGAATTACTCAAAATTGTCATAACATTGATTTATGTATTGAACTTTTTGTGAATGCTTTGTGTGGTGCCGAAGCGTGCATGGTGAGAAAGGTTTATAAGTAAGTGTGATGACTGGTTTGACATGGAATGTCGACAAAAACAACGTCTGGTCAAAAATCTGCTTCAGAGATGAAGGAGAGCTAAAACCGAGCCACATAACACAGAGCGTAAAGGCGAGTACGTCAAAGAAAGAATGCAATACATTAAACTGAGGGAAAAGAAAAAGAAAGAATTTGATGAAATTAGATTTCAAAGATTAAAAGAGTCAGCCAATGACCCAAAGCGTTTCTGGTCAGCAGTAAGACAAGTGAACAGAACGACAACGATAAACAATGATATTACATCTCAGCAATGGTATGATTATTTCTTTAACGTCTTTAACCATTCTGGCAATACAGTGGAAGGCAACGGAGTAGAAACACAAGAAGTAGAAACAGAAATGACGGAGACAGACGTACCTTTATTCAACGAACCGATTACTAGACAAGAAGTGATTGACGGCATAAAACATTTGAAGGGTGGGAAGAGTGCAGGGCCAGATAAAATTGTAGGGGGAAATGCTGAACAGTTCTAATCATTTAGTAATTGATGTTCTTTACAAGATCGTCCTGTCAATATAGCCAAAAGACATTAGGTGACAGATGCTTCTCGCGTGCTGACCCCTCTATCTGGAACATTATCCCTGCAGAAATAAGAGAAACTAATAACTTTAAATCCTTCAAACGCTCTCTGAAAACCCACATCTTCCAGAAAGTTTACACTTAGTTCATTTCGCTGTCAATCTATGGGCACGTGTGTGTGTGTGTGTGTGTGTGTGTGTGTGTGTGTGTGTGTGTGTGTGTGTGTGTGTGTGTGTCTGTGTGTGGAAGGTGTGTGGGGTGTGTGTGTGTGTGTGTGTGTGTGTGTGTGGGGGGGGGGGGGGGGGGGGGGGGGGGGTGTATGTGTGTGCGTGCCTATTATTGCTTTAATTATTTATATATATGGAATTTGTATGGCAGCGTGGTCTGTTCAACAGAGAAGTGTGCACATTAAAATGTTCATTATTATTATTATTATTATTATTATTATTATTATTATTATTATTTATTATTCTAGTATTGATGTACAATAACTTGTTTCGCAGCGGGTCGTTTCCGATTGAATGGGCTAAATCAATCGTTGTTCCTATCCACAAAAAGGGAGATGTAAACACTACTGATAACTACCGAGGTGTAGCACTGACAAGTGTTGTCAGCAAAGTTACACACACATTTTAAATGTGAGATTAAAACGTTGGGCAGACTGGGAAGAGAAAATCGTGGAGGAGCAGGCAGGATTTAGATCTGGGTACAACACAACTGATCATATATTTATGTTTGTTCGCTCTTGTACAAAAATACATGCTTAAAAATACATAATTGTATGTTGCTTTTGTTGATTTCGGAGAAGTTTTTGATTCTGTAAACAGAAACATTTTTATGGAATGTTCTTAGAAAAAATGGAGTCAACGGAAAGTTAAATATGGCATTACATGGAATGTACAACTCTGTATTGGCATGTGTGCGTGAGAAATATGTTTATTCTGATTTTTTCAATTGCCCACGCAGAGTCAAGCAAGGCTGCCTTTTAAGCCCACAGTTGTTTTTTTTTTTTTTTTTTTAATTAATGAGCTTGCTTTAGAACTCTCAAGGAATGGGTAAACATCGTATTCAGATTATTCCAGGTGCTGTGGAGATTTTCATGATGATGTTTGCCGATGATGTTATTCTGTTGTCTAGTACAGCAATAGGTTTGCAAAACCATTGAATGTTTTGAAACAGGAAGCTGATAAACTACAGTTGATAGTAAACCTTGATAAAATCCAACATTATTGTGTTTCGTAAAGGTGGATATTTATCTAAGAATGAAGTTTGGTGGTATGGTAATTCTGAGGTTAAAGTAACCAATTCGTACAAATACTTAGGTATGTTTTTTACGACAAAATTAAGTTGGAATTTAGGTTGGTGTTAAACGAGCAGAAAAGGCAAAAAAAAGGGGGTGATAGAAATTTTGAGAACATTTAGGAAATTAAATACTACTGATCCACACATATTTTGGAAGTTATTTGATACCCAGATTATTGTAGGATCCACGTCAGTTTCCAACAATAGCCATAATCATTATCAGCTATGATCTGTGGTTGTTAGATTTTCATGTCATTAGAAGTATCATGTTCTGGGCAGTTGTGATGTAAAGAGTTGTGGCAAACACTGTTGCCTTCATTCACCTGACTCAGGGTTTTGTTGCTGTCTGTGTGCCAAGCAGGAACAGATCAGAAATGGAGGAAGGAGTACGATTTTGTTTTTGTTTTGCATATTTGTTCTCCTTTCAGATGCGTAGACCAATACTCTACATACAAAAGTACACTGTCGCAGAGGGTAAGAGGGGATACGAGGGGGAAAACGGGCGATAGGTGGATGCTGAAGATTACCAATGTAATTAAAAGGATAAAAATAGAATTTTTTAGGAGGGATTGTAACTTTTGTTTTCCCTCAAAGCAAAAAAAACCCCTCAAAGCAAAAAAAAAAAAAAAAAAAAAAAAAGACTTGCATTGTTCTGAGAGGGAGGGAAAAGGTGTAGAACGAGGATCCGGAACTCCGAAATCTCCCATCTCCCCCTCACCTACGGCCCTCTCCCTCCTCAATTCCCAACCCTCAAGAACAAAGTTCCGTCCTTAACAGCTAAGGCATTTCCGAGTCCAGCTGGACAATGCGACTTTCAGTAGTGCTTCGCTGAGACTTGGGAGTTTGCTGCTCTGAAATGCCTGCAGGACAGAGAGGACGTCAAATAGGAAGACAACCTGACAGGTCTCACTGTCTGTGTTCTGGATGATGGAGGCAGTCTGCAGGAGGGCTTGTTCTTCAGCTCTGTAGTTTGTGCAATGCTTTCCTTTGGCAACACTGCAATCTGTGGTCTCTCCACTGGAAAATTTGGCAAGGATACCTGCTCCTCCGTCTGCTACAGCGTTAAAACAGTCAGCGGAGCATGTGCTCCAAAAATGCCCACCACATGAACAGACAAGGAGAGAAGTGTGGCCAACAGAGACAGCTCTCATGACGAAGCTCTGCGGCAGTCTTCAAGAGATGGAGAAAACGGCACTATTTATCTCCAGGGTCGGACTGACCATGTAGGCCAAGGTGTACGCAAAGAAGCAGAAGCTGGATAATGCGTAGCGCGCTGCTGCCTGCGCAAACCTGTTCTGGTGCCTGCAAGTGGTTGCTTTTCCCCCGGCTGCCACAAACGTTGATGTGGAATACGGGGTCGTTCATGTGTATCTCTCTCCTGGGCCGTCTACAGCGGTTCTGCCACAGACAGACCAACACACTCAGTGACGTGCGAGACAGAAGACAAAGACACATACAATCAAATAAAGCACACATACGCGCGCGCGCGCGCGCGCACACACACACACACACACACACACACACACACACACACACACATATATATATATATATATATATATATACACACTCTCTCTATCACCTACACTCACTGTCTCTCTCTTTCTCTCACACACACACACACACACACACACACACACACACACACACACACACACACAGAGAGAGAGAGAGAGAGAGAGAGATTCGCGCTATGGGATTCGCCAAGCTGTGTAACCTCCCTGGCGATTGTTATTTATTTAAGAGCTCCATTCACCTGTTGTCAGTCCTGTAAAAGTAAGACAGGAAGTACCCTTGACCGGCTCCGGGCTGTCACGCAACAGCCTGACAAGTGAGCCAATGAGCGTGACAAGTGAGCGAATGAGCGTGACAAGTGAGCGAATGAGAAATTGTGTAGGGCGAGGAGAGACTGGAGAGAGGTGGAGAGGCAGGCAGACGGAGACGGGGGGTGGGGGATGGGGGGGGTGGGGTGGTAGTCATCAGGGAAATGAAGTATCCTGCCCTTTCTTGTGGCCATTCATTCATTGTTTCGTGACTGCGGGACCAAGAGCGTGTCGTGACAGACGGTGGTTGGGTGGTCAGGGATTTTCACGTTGTGAGTGCACTGAAAGGATGGGATTAACCTTGGGGAAGATTAGCAGTCATTAGGAGCATCGTCCCCAGACCTGCTTGTTTCGGGGACGACCGAGGGTTCTGAAGGGAATATTGATCCCTATCCCTCCTTATCCACCCCTTTTCCATGGCCACCCACCCGTGTTTCCTCCCTTATCCACCCTTTCCATGGCCGCCCACCCGTGTTTCCTCCCTTATCCACCCCTTTTCCATGGCCGCCCACCCTGTCTCCTCCCCTTTTTCCATGGCCGTCCTCCACCCCTCCTCCCTTATCCCCCCCCTTTTTCCATGGCCGCCCACCCCGTGTCTCCTCCCTTATCCACCCCTTTTCCATGGGCCCCGCCCACTCCTGTCTCCCTCCCTTATCCCCAACCCTTTTTCCATGGCCGCCCACCCGTGTCTCCTCCCTTATCCACCCCTTTTCCATGGCCGCCCCACTCCTCCCTTGTCTCCTCCCTTTATCCACCCCTTTTCCATGGCCGCCCACTCCTGTGTCTCCTCCCTTATCCACCCCTTTTCCATGGCCGCCCACCCGTGTCCCTCCCTCCTCCCTTATCCACCCCCCCTTTTTCCATGGCCGCCCACCCCGGTGTCCTCCTCCCTTATCCTCCCCATTCCACCCCTTTTCCACGGCCCGCCCACCCGTGTCTCCTCCCTTATCCACCCCCTTTTCCATGGCCGCCCACCCTTGTCTCCTCCCTTATCATAGCCACCCCTTTTCCATGGCCCGCCCATCCATGTCTCCTCCCTTATCCACCCCTTTTCCCCACGGCCGCCCACCCGTGTACTCTCCTCCCTTATCCACCCTTTTTCCATGGCCCGCCCACCCGTGTCTCCTTAATCACCCGTCCCCTGACCCTGCCCTTCCCCTCCCCCCTCCCCTCCCCTCCCCTCCCCTCACCCCTCCTCCTTTTTTTGCCTCTCGCGCTCTTTACTTCTTCTGTCCCATGTTTCGTTTTTTTTTTTTCCTCCTCCTCCAATTTTAGTGATCCTACCCAAAACTACACCTACTATCCTACACTAACCTCCCTAGTACACACACTAACCTCACATCCACTCATTGCACACGTGGATACAAACAACATACACAACACACGCGCTCGACGCACGTTCCTTACACACACACACACGCCCCTGACCATCTTCCATGCCTTCCCTCGCCACTCCACTCACACACTCACCTCGTGCTCTCCCTTCTTTTGCTCATCGCGCTCTCTCCTTATGTCTGTCCCTGCTTTGTTCTGTCTCCTTTTTTTTTTTTTTTTCCTTCTTACTCCAATGTGTCCCCGTGATGGTCATTCTATCTTTCTGCCTCAATCCCAAAACTCCAACCTACCTCCACTAACTCCTCTAGTACACACACATCTCCCTCACATCAAACTCTCTGAACTCGGGATACAAACAACATACACACACACGCGCGCGCGCCCGGACCAGAAACACAATTAGCACGCACACAACATGCATCCCACCATACACATCACACACAAACACAGAATCGCACATCCTCGGCTCTCCTCTCTTCACATCTCTTCTTCCTCTTCCTCCTGTCTCATCCCCGCTTGCTTTCTCCTCTCAGTCTCCTCTCGGGTCTGTCCTGTGTCATCTCCCTCTGTCTTCATCTCTCCTCTGTTTTCCTCTGTTTGTCAGTCTATCGTGTCTGCCCTCCTCTCTCTCTCTCGCTCTCTCTCTCTGCCGCTTCCTCTCGAATCTCTGGCTCTCTCTCCTCCTCCTCCTCCATCACCCCATATCTCTCCCTGCAGCAGGAAACTGCTGTATCCCCATATCCTCTCTATCCCTCATGATCACTCTTGTAAAGAGAAAAGAGGCAGATCTCTCTCTCTCTCCTCACCTCTCATCTCTCGCTCGCTTCTCTCTCTCTCTAGTTACTCCTCTCTCTCTCCTATTGTTTACTCTCCCCTGTCTCCCTCCTCTCCCTTGTGGCACGGTCCTTTCTGTCCTCTCCTCCATCTCCTCTCTCCTCCTCTACTCCTCTCTCTCCTCTCTACACACACACACCCACACACACTCTCCAACACAACAACACCTCTCCACACAAACACACACGTCTCTTCTCCTCGACCTTAACATCCTCTCATCCTCATCTTCTCTGTAATTGTCTCTGTCTTTGTCATTCCTATCGTCCTACCTCCGCATCTCTCTCCGCTCTTCTGCGCCTCTCCCCTCCTCTCTCGTCTCTCGTCTCCTCTCCTCCAGTCCTCTCTCCCACCCCTCTCTCTCCTCCCTTAAGTGTAATCTTGTTTTAAAACTGCTTCCTTTGTGAGGAAGTGTATATTTTCATTTCAGAAACGTGTATCCATAAGTTACCATCTGGCCGAGGAGTTACGGACAGATACTGTAAATTTTCTTTTTTTTCTTTTTTTTTTTTTTTTTTTTTTTTTCTCATCATTCCCTTCTGGTTTCCTAAAAGTTGTTACGGTGTATAAACCAGCCCCATTTTCGCTCTTTTATGTGATTTTATTCTGTTCCTTTATAATACACATCATAACGTCACCCAACGAGCAAAATCGCCGTCTCTTATTATCATCACATCAGTACACAACTAGAAATGAGCAAGAACCAGTCTGCATGGCCATGCAAAGAAGGACTCCGAATCTGTCACCTTAATATCCAACATGCAGTTAACAAGACATCAGATATATCAACACTGATTTGGAATCATGGAAAACCCTTTCATATTTTAGGACTCTCTGAATCCAGATTAGCTGCACGCATTAGCGACAATGATGTAACTATTCCAGGATATAACACAATCCGGAAAGATCCTACACAACCGAAAGAGACGGGTCTTCTTATCTACATTAGCGAAAACCCTTACCTTCAAACGACTTCTACACCTAGAAAAGTAAAGATGTAGAAGAATGTGTCTGGATAGAAGTTAAGCTGAAAAGAAACCCCCTCCCATTTTGGTTGGATTCTGTTACAGGAAACCATCTGAAAAAGGGTAAACTGGGGTCGACAAATTTTATTACAATGATGGATGCAGTCTCGCTAGAATCCAAGGAAATCATTTTACTTGGAGACTTTAACATAGATCTTCTGAAAATGCAAAACCAATGGACACAAGCATTCAACCTATTTAATTTGCATCAACTCATCGATTCTCCAACAAGAGTCACACCAAACTCGAAGACACTTATCGACCATATATTTTATATTTTATATTTCAGATAAAACTAACGTAGCAGAAGCCTGCGTCCCTGTTCTAAACTGTAGTGATCATTTACCCAATTTGTATCACATGGTCCAAAAAAAAAAAAGTAAGTAAAACCCCAAAACGGGACACAAGACTAAATAACCTACCGTTGTGCAACCGTTGCTTTTACAAACTTTAACAACCAAGATTTTTCTGCATGACTTGCTTAACTCAAATCTCTCTTCAGTTTTCAACATAACATAACTCATCCAGATCTTGCTGTTGATTTTTTGGATTAAACACATTTACAGAAAATATATGATAACAACACGCCCCTCTAAAAACGATTAGAGTACGACATGATCCTAAGCCGGCATGGTACACTAAAGAGTTACAGGAGGCAGGTTACCTTAGAGATATGCTTAAACAAACATGGCTATGAAGAGGAATCTAAAAAACTGAGAGAAATGCAATAAATTCACAGAGAAGCGCAGAGAAGAAAAAAACGAAATATTATCGAGAACTAATATCATCAAACCAGAACCCCAAATTGGTATGGAGAGCTAGCTATTAACGAACTTACAACAATAAATCTTCTTCCAAAAATCAACTGTAATTAAAGACATCTCTGTCGAACAGCTGAACTCCCACTTTTGCACTATAGCCTACTATAGCCAGTAACATTGTCACGACAGATTCTTTCAGATCAAACGACCTTCAAAAACTGAAACAATATTGCCAAGATAAAAACATCACGTCTGAACTTTATATTTCCACCAGTAACAGTCTTTGAAGTTTATCACTACCTAAACGCACCTAAAACAGTCAGGTGCCTGCGGGGGTGGATGGCCTAGATGGCAAAATCCTCAAACTAGCAGCTCCAGCAATTACAGATACGTTAAACATACATCTTCAATTTATGCATCGACAAAAATCATTTTCCCGATATTTCCCCTGAATAGTTTCAAAAAAGCGAAAAAGTCATACCTATCTACAAATCAGGTGACAACTCAGACCCTGCAAACTACAGACCAATCTCAATCACTTCCCTCTTTCCAAACCTTTGGAAAAAAAACACATAAAAAACACACACATTACACCACCTTAATACTTACCACTTGCTTCATCCAAGACAGTCCGGGTTCCGACACAAACCATTCATGCATGCCCCACACAGCCCTAATCAAACCTCGTTGATGACTGGCTAAATATAGCATTAACAACAACAGATATTGTGGTGTCCTATTTATTGATTTCAAAAAAGCATTTGATGTGATAGATAGACCATAACCATAACCTCTTCTCAGAAAATTGAAATTGTATGGCTTATCACAAAAAACTCTTCTTACGCTTTTTTGGCTCATATCTCACAAAAAAGGGCAACAATGTGTGAAAATTGAAAATAATACAAATTTCTCTTCTTCATTTTTCAAACACTTTCCTATGGCGTCCCACAAGGCTCTATCCTGGGTCCCTTACTGTTCACCATTTACATCAATGATCTACCTCTCTATATATATTACATCCACCTGTGAACTCTTTGCTGATGATACAACAATACACACAAATCATTCTGATGTTACTGTTCTTGCACAAACTTTACAAGAAAGTGCAAATGACCTCGTAAGATGGACTGAATTAAAATCACATGTCACTTCACCCTCAAAAAACTAAATCCATGCTTATCACAACTAGGCAAAAAAAAAGACAAAATCTCACTATTAAGTTTCCCTCCTGTACATCTTAAAATGTACCAGTTGAACAGGTTACATTCCTCAAAGTGCTAGGAATAACAATTGATAACAATATTAGTTGGCAAACTCACATAACCTCACTGTGCAGCAAAATTTCGCAGAAAGTTTTTATCAACTCTCCAGAATCAAAACGCTTCCTCGACCTGCATTCACGCAAGCAAGCTCTTTTTCCAGTCTCATATCCAATCATACATAGACTATGGATCTACTCTATGGGACTCTGCTAGCGCTAACACCCTCAAACCATTGCTAAGCCTACACAAGCGAGCACTCAAATTAGTCCTCCTAAAAAGCAGTAGTCTTCTTCTGGACTCGGACTATATAAAGATTCAAGTTCTCCCCTTAAGTCTGAGATTAGAATACAACAAAGGGATCATAATGCACAAGATTGTGTCTGGGAAGGCACCCTCAACATTAGTTCACAGAGATTCTCAATTAATTCCTCAAGGACTCTACCCAAACTTCATGTCCCTGTTCCTTCCTAGAATGATTTATTCAAATCCAGTTTAACATATTCAGGTTCCTGTCAATGGGAACTCGCTCCCTGAATCAACCAAACAAACACCAATGCATAGCAAACCTTCAAACACCATTATTTCAACCATCTTTATGTGCCAATACTTGCATACTTCGCCATAAATCCACCACCAACCACCAACACCTCTCTTTGCCTTTTGTATGACCCTCTGACTATTTAGAAAGTGTTTTGTACTTGAAATGCACATGTTATTCCGTTTAATAAGTATGCTGTATACGAGTACGCGCGCGCGCGCGCGCGCGCTGCGTGCGCGCGCGCGCGCGTCCGCGTGTGTGTGTGTGTATGTGTGCGCGCGCGCGCACGTGTGTGTTTCCTACTACTTTTACCTGCAAATCTTTTCATTATGTTGTTATGCTTGTATGCTTGTATTCTTATGCGACACACTCTCTCTCTCTCTCTCTCTCTCTCTCTCTCTCTCTCTCTCTATCTCTCTCTCTCTCTCTCTCTCTCCCTCACACACACACCAACACATCTCACAACTCTCCACACCTACACACAGTTCTGTTGGAATTGACACAATCCACCCACCCCTGACTCTCTCTCCCCTCCCCCTCTCCCTCCTCCACATCCCCCCCTCCCTCCCTCCCCCCCCCCCTCCTCCCCCCTCTCTCCTCTCTCATCTCCCCCCTCCCCTCCATACACAGTTCTGTTGGAATGACTTTGATTTATTTATCTATATGATCTATCCCCCATCCCCCCCCCCCCCCCCCCCCCCCCCCCCCCCCCCTGGTGACGTGGTGACTGGGCCATCATTATGCATCTCCCCCCGATTTGTGCTTACTTTCATTTTTCCCTTCCCCCCTGGTGCTTCAAATTGCTTGTCTTGCATCTCCTTGGAATGTTTTGATTGTCAGATTGTTCTAGACGCTCTTTGTTCTAACGCTCTTTTTCCCACCCACCCACTCTCTCCTCGCCTCTTTGTCCCTCTCTCTCTCTCTCTCTCTCTCCTCTGTCGCCCTTCCCCCTGCACACTCCTTTCGCTCCTTCCTCCTCTCTCTCTCTCTCTCTCTCCTCTCCTCCTCTCTCTCTCCTCTCTCCTCTCTCCTCTCTCTCTCATCTCTCTCTCTCTCCTTCTCTTTCTCTCTTTTTTCTTTTTTTTCTTTTTTTTCCTTTTTTTTTTTTTTTTTTTCGTTTTTGTAGTTCTAGTTCTAGTCCTTTTTGCATGCTTCTTTTGTTGCCTTATCTTATGTTGACCCTATTCAGGGCGAGGACTGGATGTAAAAAAGCACATCAGTGCTTATCTCTATTATCCTCGTAAATAAAGAATTTTGTCCTTGTCTCTCTCTTCTCTCTCTCTCTCTCTCTCTCTCTCTCTCTCTCTGTGTCTCCTCATGCCATTTCCCCTACAGTTAAATGAACACACGTTTTTTTTCTTGTTTTGCGCTTACGCTCCATGCGCACTCACGCGCGCACACACACACACACACACACACACAACATGACAAAAAACACACACACACACGCGAGCGCGCTCCCGCGCGCGCGCGCGCGCTCATACATAGTAATTAAAAAAGATAGTCAAGAAAGTGCAAAACGAAGGACGATGAAAGAGAGGGAGTGGTAACATAGAGAGACAAAGAGACAGGACAGACAGGACAGACAGACAGAGCATAATCTATTACCTCGCTCCGCGGTGCTCGTTGAAATGCGGGAAGGCTAATAAGCCCCTGCTGCGTTCGTCTCTCTCTTCTGTCTCGTCTGTGTTGTCTTGTGTGATTTTGTCGTGTGGGCAGATCTCATGGTGTGGGTGTGTCATGGCGTGCCATTCCTCATGTTGAAATGTAAACACACGGCCCATTAGTGTTTTTTTTGTTTGTTTTGTCATGAAGAAATTGTATTGGGTTGACACACAAACACATAGACATACACAAAAGAACATGCAAACAGGAAGAAAAAAGGCGAAAAGAAAGTAAACGCGCGCAAAAAAACGTATTAAATATGAAAGAAACTATGTGCAAAACGAAAACGATGGAAGAGAGGGAGAAATAGAACATAGAGAGACAAAGAGCACAGACACAGACAGACAGACAGACAGAGCAAAATCTAGTACCCGCTCCGCGGTGCTTTCGTTTGCGGGAAAGGCTAAAGAGCCAGCTGCGTGCGTGCTTCTATTTGTGTATGTGTCTGATTGTCGGCCAGATAACTCGGGAACAGTGGGGCGGATCCTCATGCCATTTCACCCTGTTGTCTGTAAAGCCAGGTTTTTTTTTGTTTGTTTTTTTTTTTTTTCTTTTTTTTTTTTGCCATTGCTCTTTGAATTGCCATAGGAGGTGAGGTAGTGAAATGCAAACATGACGAAATGCTGAAAAGGTAGTAAACCTTGGCAAGTAAACCAAACGTATTAACATATGTAAAGAAACTATGTTGTCAACAAAAACAAAAAAGGTAAGTGAAATAGAACGGGAGAGGTTTAGTGCACACCAGTATGATGTAAATTGTACAGGGAAATCAAAATTATAAGTACGACCATAAAATATCTATTCCAGAAAAGTGAAACTATACATGATTAAGACATAATTCAAGAAATCTCTTTCTCTCTCTCTTTCTCTCTCTCTCTCTCTCTCTCTCTGCTCTGCGTGTGTGTGTGCTTTTCTCTGTGTGTGTGTGTTTGTGTGTGTGTGTGTGTGTGTGTGTGGTGTGTGTTGTGTGTGACCTGTGTGTGTCCATGACGTGAAATTTGCTATTGGAAAATGTAAAATCATAGAATTACACAAAAGAAGGAAAAGCAGAAAGAAAACCAGTGTGGGGAAGAAAGATAAAACAGAAAAAAAAACCCATAAACAGGAAGCACAATGCTGAAGGCGAAAACGGAAAAAAAAGATAAAAAAACACAAAAGACAATAATAATAAGGAACAAAAAGAAAAGTTCCAGAGACGTATCCACTGCAGACAGGGCTGAAGAGGAAAGCGTTGGCTGATCCTACAGAAAAGGGGACCCAGTTGGTCTTGTGTGGAAGGCCTCGAACTCCTTTTCCAAATTCTGTTGTTCGATTGCTCTTCGAGATAGCCTGATAGGACGGGGTTTGTGTTCGTAGTTATCTCCAGTGCAGAGTTCTTTCCCTTCCTGGTCTTACGGTGTAAGGCCTCAAACCCTTTTTCCTAGTTCTGTGTTCGATTGCTCTTCGAGATAGCGAGGCTGGGCGGGGTTTGTGTTCGTAGTTATCTCCAGTGCAGACTTCTTTCCCTTCCTAGTCGTACGGTGAGCTTTACACTGAGATCGCTTTGGGTGAACGCATGCATAAGAAAATGTTGCACACACGTGAAATCCAATTTCACCTTTAGGAGAAGAGTAAGACCAGTGTTGGTGGCCTCCCTGCAGATAACAGACCGGTGTGGCCTCCCTGCAGATAACAGCAGATAACAGACCAGTGTGGCCTCCCTGCAGATAACAGACCAGTGTGGCCTCCCTGCAGATAACAGACCAGTGTGGCCTCCCTGCAGATAACAGACCAGTGTGGCCTCCCTGCAGATAACAACCAGCCCCTGCAGTAGACCAGTGTGGCCTCCCTGCAGATAACAGACCAGTGTGGGTGGCCTCCCTGCAGATAACAGACCAGTGTGTGTGGCCTCCCTGCAGATAACAGACCAGTGTGGGTGGCCTACCTGTAGATAACAGACCAGTGTGCCTCCCTCAGATAACAGACCTGCCTAGTAGATAACAGACCAGTGTGGTGGCCAGATAACAGACCTGTGGTCTACCTGATAACAGACCAGTGTGTGATAACAGACCAGTGGGCCTCCCTGCAGATAACAGACCAGTGTGGGTGGCCTACCTGTAGATAACAGACCAGTGTGGCCTCCCTGCAGATAAACAGACCACCTGTGGCGGGTGGCCTCCCTGCAGATAACAGACCAGTGTGGTGTGGCCTCCCTGTAGATAACAGACCAGTGTGGCCTTCCTGCAGATAACAGACCAGTGTGGCCTCCCTGCAGCCTCCCTGCAGATCACAGACCATAACAGGTGGCCTCCAGTGTGGGTGGCCTTCCTGCAGATAACAGACCAGTGTGGGTGGCCTCCCTGCAGATAACAGACCAGTGTGTGGCCTCCCTGCAGATAACAGACCAGTGTGCGTGGCCTCCCTGCAGATAACAGACCATGTGCGTGGCCTCCCTGTAGTGTGCGTCCCTGCAGATAACAGACCAGTGTGCGTGGCCTCCCTGCAGATAACAGACCAGTGTGTGGTGCAGATAACAGCCTGGCCTCCTGCAGATAACAGACCAGTGTGTGTGATAACAGACCAGTGTGGCCTTCCTGCAGATAACAGACCAGTGTGTGTGGCCTCCCTGCAGATAACAGACCAGTGTGGGTGGCCTTCCTGCAGATAACAGACCAGTGTGGGTGGCCTCCCTGCAGATAACAGACCAGTGACCAATGGGTGGCCTCCCTGCAGATAACAGACCAGTGTGCGTGGCCTCCCTGCAGATAACAGACCAGTGTGGGTGGCTCCCTGCAGATAACAGACCAGTGTGGGTGGCCTCCCTGCAGATAACAGACCAGTGTGGGTGGTCCCTCCCTGCAGATAACAGACCAGTGTGGGTGGCCTCCCTGCAGATAGCAGACCAGTGATGGCCTCCCTGCAGATAACCAGTGTGGGTGGCCTCCCTCCCTGCAGATAACAGACCAGTGTGGGTGGCCTCCCTGCAGATAACAGACCAGTGTGGGTGGCCTCCCTGCAGATAGCAGACCAGTGTGGGTGGCCTCCCTGCAGATATAACAGACCAGTGTGGGTGGCCTACCTGCAGATAACAGACCAGGGTGGCCTCCCTGCAGATGCATGGTCTGGTGTCTGCCGTAAATGCTGATCCCGAAACTCCTCTGGCCTCTGCTGACATACGACATCAGCACCAGTACAGTGGGATGAATGGAGCCCAAATCAACAAGTTCGTGCGCCGTGCGTGCATGTATGCGTATGTGTGTCTGTGTGTCCACATGTGTGTGTGTATGTGTGTGTGTGTGTGTGTGTGTGTGTGTGTGTGAGAGAGAGAGAGAGAGAGAGAGAGAGAGAGAGAGAGAGAGAGAGAGAGAGAGAGAGAGAGAGAGAGAGAGAGAGAGAGAAATAACAGTTCTCGCCATCTTTTTCGTAATGACTGTATTTTTCTTAGTCCTCAGAGGCCCAGGCATATTTCTGCCGTTTACTGTGCCGACTGAAGAGGGGTGAGAGCTCTAAACCATATGTGTAGGTTAGGCCTATGCTAGAAAAAAAATAATTTCCTGTAAGATTGGAGCATTCATGCGCCCCACGCATGTTTGGCCTTGTAAAGGATACTGTAAGAGACTTAAAGGAGCATTCGGCTCTCAGGGAAATGTGACATTCCAGGAGGGCTACCCAACAAAATCATCTGTGTTTTTTTTCTCTCTATTACTTTATTCAGTGTTTGTTTTTGTTTTTGTTTGTTTTTTAATGAATTTCGTTTTACTTTGTTGAGTGTTTCAAAAGGCTGAAGGAATAATTTCAAACTTACCTAAACGTGTTTTTTTCATCTACTCTAAAACTGTTTTGTATGTGCGTGCGTGCATGCTTGTGCTTGCGCGCGCACCTGCGTGTGTGTGTGTGTGTGTGTGTGTGTGTGTGTGTGTGTGTGTGTGTGTGTGTGTGTGTGTGTGTGTACATAAGAGAGAGAGGGGGGAGAGAAAAAGAGAATGTGTGTGTGTGTGTGTGTGTGTGTGTGTGTGTGTGTGTGTGTGTGTGTGTGAGAGAGAGAGAGAGAGAGAGAGAGAGAGAGAGAGAGAGAGAGAGAATGTAAAGTCCCTAGTGAATGTTACTTATTTAGGAGCTCTATTCACATGGTGTCAGTCTGGGAAAAGTGAGAGAGGAAGCACCCTTGACGGGTTCCGATCTCTCACGCAACATCCTGATAAGAAGATTGTCTGGAAAATGTACAGGGCGAGGGGGAATGGAGGAGGAAAGAGGGGGGATAGGCAGACGGATCGGGGGGTGGGGGGTTGTGTCATCAGGGAAATGGAGTGTCCTGCTCTTTCTTGTGGTCATTCATTCATTATTTCGTGACTGCAGGGCCAAGGGCTTGTCGTGACAGACGGTGATTTTCACGATGTCAGTGCACTGAAAGAATTTGATTAACCTGGGGGAAGATTAGCAGTCATTAGGAGCATCGTCTCCCAGAGACGTTTACTCCAGAAATGACGAAAGTCGAAAGGGAAGGTTGGCCCCTGTCTCCTTCCTTGTCCACCCCTTTCCTATTGCCACGCACTTCTCTCCCCTTACCCACCCCTCTGCCTTATCCTCCCTTACCATTTACCTCCCCTCTCCTTAACTGCTCCTCCATTTTTTTTTTTTTTTTTTTGGTTGATTCCCCAGACCCATGTGTCTTTCCTTTTCCCCCCTCTAATTTTACTTATCCTCCCACTTCTACGACTTTGCTCCCCACCCCCTCCAAAACAGAAACACATACATACACACACACACACACACACACACACACACACACACACACACACACACACACACACACACACACACACACAAACTTGGTGTGCATCTTATGCCAAATCTTTCTTGGAATTTTCTCTTGGAATATATAATAAATCAACCGAGGAAATCTCTTAATCTGTTCAAGGTTATAAGTAAACAAAGTTGGGGCCAGGAAACAAAAAGTTTATATACATCTTTCTTCTGCTTTAGTTAGATCCAAACTGTCATATGCACGAGAGGTCTTCTTTAGTGCTCCTAAGTACTTTATTTAAAAAACTTCAATGTATAGACTCTAAGGCATTCAGATTAGCCCTTGGTGTTCCATTTCATGCTTCAGCTTTAGGAACATACCATGAAGCTGGTGTCTTACCTCTTGATGACCATCGTGAACTAGCCTGCGCTAAGTACATTCTTCGCTGCTCAACTATCGAAGTGCTAACCAAACGGAACTGGATATGAGGTCTGATGTAGACTTTCCTAAACGTGCGAAAAACATTCGAGCCACTAAAACGATACTCACATATTCTTCTCACTTGTTGACAAGTTCAGGTATCAATCATAAAAAGCTTGCTGTGCGTTTTCCCATAAGTCCCGTACCAAACTGGGAGCTCTTCAAACCCAAAATTTGATTATAACTATACTACTATATCTAAAACTGATAACATTAATATTCTAGCTTGCGAAGCAAAATCACATATCAATGATTGTTATCGTCACTTCGTAAAAGTCTATACTGGTGGGTCTTTATTAAACAATAATGCTGGTTGTGGCTTTGTCATTCCATTTTAAAAAATTGAGAAGTCCTTTCATCTTGGGGCAAATCTGTCTATTTTTACAGCCGAACTGATAGCAATATTAATGGCCGTAAGTACATAAAAGATATATCATTTGACTTTCATGGTATTCTCTTCTGTGTAGATTCTAAGTCAGTTCTTCAAGCTTTAGAATCTACAAATTCAAAAAATCGTGCTGAAATCATATCAGAATTAAAATACTTATTCACAACCTCATGTCAAGAGGTATAACAGTTAATTTTTGTTGGGTTCCTTCCCATTGCTTCATATCCGGAAATGAATGGGCTGACAGGATTGCTCGAGCAGGTGCACACAATTCTGACAATACGACTACTATTCATATTCCCTTGAGCTTACATGAAGGATATTCTCTCTTGCAAAGAGCCTCTTTTGAAAAATTTGAGGAATACTACAAAGAAAGTGTTCTCCCCCGAATACACAAACCCGACTCTTCTATACTTTGTTGTACGAACTCTCGAGCAAGTAATCTTTTAAAAAGGGCTTCCTCGGTAAATCCAGTAAACCGTAATACAAACATAGAATCATATCCAAGACACAGTAAACAACTTTCTCTCCTCATATCATTTCGGTTAAAAATAAATGCATTTAGAACAAATATATGTCAAGAATATTCAATGTGCTTGCGGCGTCCTTGATGATTGTACAACAACACATGTTCTATACTTTTGCCCCTACTTTAATTCCGATTTGTCAGAATTCAGAAAGGATGCAAGTGCATATTCCAGGATACCATGTCTCTCTTAAATTTTTGTACGGATTCTTATATTAAGCACAGTTGGCTCAATACTGTAATTGCTGTTTCATGATTTTTTGTACAGTTTTGTTGTTGTTGTTGTTTGTTTTTTTACATACAGTTTAATTCTTACTTAGAGTTTCTCCTCCTCATCACACACACACACACACACACACACACACACACACACACACACACACACACACACACACACACACAACAAACACACACACACACGCGCGCATACGCGCGCGCACACACACACACACACATACGCGCACACACACACACACACACACACACACACACACACACACACACACACACACACACACACACACCTACCTTGTCTAATATCACATTTAGTGAAAAGACGTTAAAATTGAAAAGAAGAAGAAGAGAAGAAGAAGAAAGAAGAAGAAGAAGAAGAAGAAGAAGAAAGAAGAAGAAGAACAACAACAACAACACAACAACAACAACAACACACACACACACACACACACACACACACACACACTCTCTCTCTCTCTCTCTCTCTCTCTCTCTCTCTCTCTCTCTCTCTCTCTCTCTCTCTCTCTCTCTCTCTCTCTCTTTCTCTGATGAGAGTTGGGGGTGGGTCGGTGTGTGCTTTAGGGGAAGGACTTGAAATGTTTTCACTAATAGAGTTATGTTGAAATTTCACATCCACCCTCTTTCTTAATAGTTGTGGAGGGAACAACTTTCCGGTGCTAGTCATTGAAAGAAAAAGTTTACTGTTCTCGGGACTGTTAAAACTACCCATGAATGGCTCAGGAGTCATTTTCCTTAGCCTTGTACAATTAACTGTACTGTAGCTCCGAGAGAGTTAGAGAGAAGTCCAAACATTCAATACTGATTGAACAACACAGAACTGACACAAGTTAAGTGCACTTTCACACATGAACTTTACTTGTTTATACAAGGGTGAAAATATTCAAATCAATTTCACAAAGTCAGTTCAGACTGAGTTTTGGTTTCTGTTTCATCATTAAGAGAGGGAAAGTTCTGGATGAGTTGAGCTGAGAGTCCACTTGGAATATCAGAACTTATTGATGTGGGAGAGGATAGTTGATCTCTCTCTTATTGCTGGTGACTGATCCACTTCTATGGAGACCTGCTGCTCAGTGGCTGGGCTGTGATGTTTCTTCACTCACTACCAGAATGCCCAGGGTGGATAGGAACCCAGGTTTTTCTAGAACAAACAGAAACCTGGTCTGTAGTTAAGAAGCTGAGAGTCTGGCTTGTCGAGTTCTTACACTGGCCCTCTGGCTTTCAGTAAATGTGTGATATTTCAGCCAATAAAGGACTAGACTAGCATAAATATATCTGCCATGATCATCAGTCTCCTCTTTAGTTCAGATTTTGAATGGAGTGTAACGAAGGGTAGGAGACATAATACAATGCTAAAAAATTTAGTCAAATAACTTCATTTTTCTTATGAATTCAATTGCAGTAACTTGGAGTACACTGAACCCAAGTCCACATGTGGTGTAGACTTAGAGTCACACACTACAAAGCATTCTGACAATCACCCATATTCATAAATCAGCTTAACAGTTTTTTCACCTACTACAGGCATACTGCTTTTCTGATCAGAATTTGTCATTCAGTTTTCATCTTAACAGATAGAATTGCATGCTGGCAAGTCAGATTGTACAGTGAATGTGAAGAATGGTGGTCAGATTGTTAACAAAGAATCTTAACCAAGCACGGGAATAGCTTTTTCCAAGTTGTGGCAAACAAACTATTGCAACAGAATACTCATTCATTATCTTGATAGATGGCACCAAGTACTGGCAGAAAGTTATATTGTTAAACCACATGGCTTACATACAATCAATGCATAGTTTCAAAATTTAGAAACACAGTTTCACTCACATTTCTGGGTGATCAGTGAATCCTACACAAGGAGATTGAGAGCAGGTGAGATAACCGTTCACTCTGGTTTACCCCTGTTGTCTTTGTGGGCTGCACTGTATTGTGTCTACAGCTGGTCTGTGGAAGCAGTGAATGGGAGGATTTTGCATTTGCATTGAGGGTGAGTTTAACGTCCTATCGGCCTGAGGCCTTAAGGACAAGGTTCCTGCAGACATAGGTCTGCATATTTGTGGCAACTGCTGTCGCCTGACAGTAGTGGGTAGTTTCAAAGGGGGTTGTCGCATTTGTCTCTCAGAGCTCGTGTTCCTCTTGAATATTGGCTCAATTCTGGTCGTGATCTTCTTGAATGATGGTTCAAGTTCGGTCGAATTGGTCTTGAACGTTGGTTCAATTTCAGGTTGTTGGTCGACCGACGATGGGCGTCGGTGTGTGTTGCCTGCTGTCCCCCAAACATCAGGCTGTCTTCAGGACCACCAGGCGGCCTTCTTCATGCTTCGGTGGCGATGGTCCTGTGCCACGTGAGGCCGCCTCAAGGAGGAAGCAGGACGAAAGTCTCTGTAGCGCTGCACGAGTCCCTAAAACTTGGCGGGCACTCGCTGACTGCGGCTGAGAGGGCAATTTTTCAGCCCAACCCCATAAGGAGTGCCCCCATGTCTGTCACCCCACAAAACAGCACGGTATTCCAGGCCATGGTAGTCACAGTCAGGCAGCGCTCCTTCGTCGATCGCCCCACATCTCCAGGAGCCGTCCCCTGGCGACACAGACTTGACCCGCTGTCACCCACATGGCTGGAAGGTTGTCTGTGCCGCCGGACACTGATCTCTCACATCAGTGTCCCTCAAAGGAGTGCTGCCACCTCTCCCCTAGCGTCCACTGCTATGCCACACTCGCAGTGAACTGGGAATGGGAGGGACTGAGTTTCCCCTTTTACAGGCTGCACTATCTATTCCGCTTCCTGTTCTGGTTGGCTTTGAGTCTCTAAAAAGGGAGGGGGGAGGTTTGGTCCTCCTCCCACCATTTACAGAGGGAAGCACAGTATCGAACATTCGAAAATGCGCTTCCTTAGCCGTTGGGTTTGAATTTAAAACGCCTATACCAGCACATGCTAATTGACAAGGGGACTGTTTAACATAACTGCGTCACGCGCTGGCTGCACGCACGACAATCAGCGTGGGGTTGAAGGGGAAAGAGAGGAAACCAACCTGAGCCTTTGTCTCAACCAGCAACGATCACTGCCTATGATCAGGGAGAGGGGAAGAAGGGAGAGAGGGAGTGGGGTGAGCGACATACTTCGAAAATGACGTAATCTCTTTCTGTAACGTTTTTACTAAAGCAGGGAGTGAAAGGGGGGGAAGGTTTTTTTTTTTT
>JADBJO010000065.1:489726-494726 GCA_016801955.1 Conus betulinus
CACACACACACACACACACACACACACACACACACACACACACACACACACACACACACACACACACACACAACACACACTCACACACACACACACACACACACACACACACACACACACACACACACACACACACACACACACACACACACACACACACACACACACACACACACAAACTTTCAACACCAACGCCGAAACGAGCTGTGTGGGCAGAGCCATTTGATTGCAGTCCAAAACATTTAGCCTGGCTCGATCGGGGGTGTTTGCACAGAGAATCTGTGCTGTGGGCTCTAAACACACCTTTCAAATGTACACTGTGTATTTTTCGTATTACAGGCGGAAGAGTGTGAATAGGGCACAGACTGAACACCGGTCAGATAACTGGGCTGTTTGTGGTGCTTGGGATAACAATGGCGGTATGTAAATTAAAGAGATTTCCTTTCTGATTTGTTGTTGATGAAAACAACACTTGATTTGGTTTGAACTGAGGGTGACATGGATTGTAAACGGAAAGGAGCTGATCTAGAGACTTTGTTGTTTTATGTCCCCCTTTCTTTCACCTTTGTTTCTGCTACGACATCCGTCTGTGTGTTTATTTGTTTGTCTGTCTACTACTGGTCAGCAAGACTGCATAAAGAATGCAAATAGAGACATGGCGATACAGGAGTTGAAGAAAGAAGAGCATGCTTCGAGAATCCAGCAGGCAGTACATAATTTTTCAGCAAGGCCAACATGTGCAACGGGGGGGAAAAAGGACTCCAACAAAGCCTCGGCTGAAATGAAATATGGCATATGGAAACCTGTTAGAATCAATCAGCTTTGTCCTAAGGTCCGTATATGATCTACCCTGGTGTTCAAATCACATGAAATGGGGAAGAATCAGATGAACCTGCATGTCTTCTCAGTCAGGGAAAGTAAACAGTGAGATACGTTTTTTTTTGCTTTCATGCAAAGAGGCGCTAACCCAGGGAAGGTACACACGGATACCTAAGCAAGTGGTTCAGGAAATCGCACATGCATTTAGTACAGCCAGAGGAAATCGCACATGCATTTAGTACAGCCAGAGGAAATCGCACATGCATTCAGTACAGCCAGAGGAAATCGCACATGCATTCAGTACAGCCAGAGGAATCGCACATGCATTCGGTACAGCCAGAGGAAATCGCACATGCATTCAGTACAGCCAGAGGAAATCGCACACGCATTCAGTACAGCCAGAGGAAATCGCACACGCATTCAGTACAACCTAAGCTCAAGCAGCAACGTTCTACGCTGCAGGAGATCACAAAGCATGGTCTGGAGCAGCTGTGACATAACGAGCACAGATTCGGAGTTTAATGGGTGGGTTAGATGACCGAGAATGCACATTAGAGCTCCTAGAATGGGGACACACCATCTACAGATCAGCAGGAAGAGTGGCATGACACCGGATAGTGTAGTCCACTCAGAGGCATCAAAGCAACAGATTCTAATTGAACTCACTGTGTCATATGAAAACAGACAGAGCAAGTTCACGAATGAAAGGTTGAAAACTGTGTCAATCTAGCCAACGGCTTGAGAGAATTTGGCTTACAGGGCTACTAAATCTTCGGCAGAGAAATTGAAGAAAGGGGGGGGGGGGGGGGGGGGGGGGGGGGGGCTGTGAACTAATCGGCATAATATTATGATTTAATGAAACAGCTCGGCATTTCTGGTAGCAAGAGTAGAAATTTCAGAACTGAGGTGAACGTCGAGTATGTAGGGAAGTATTTCATTAGCAATGCCAACCTGGCGCGTGCTCGAAACTAAAAAGAACCAATGACAAGTTTTTGTTGACGTTTTAACGATTCATCAGAAGCAAATTCTGACGCTAGTCGACAAAACCGCTGAAAAATCCCCCGCTCGTATGATTCCTTTTTTCTTTTAATGGTCTAATGTTCTTTGCTCTAATACACCCAAGCCACGTGTCGAAATTGTAGACGGCTCGAGTCATATGATATCTAGGATATCTGCGTTAAGGAATGAAAAAACGTGACCCTATCGTTCGCGTCCTTGGGCCAGTCATTGGGGGATAATGAAGGGCACAGAGCAAGCGCTAAATTGGGAAAATACGGAGCCGAAACACGCAACAAGTATGTCCGAAACACCGTGAACGGCGTGTTTTGTTTCAAGGTTAAGTGGCGTGTGTGTGTGTGTGTGTGTGGGGGGGGGGGGGGGGGGGTTTGAAGAAAGAGACTTTGCATGTGAGCGCGTGCGTGCGTGCGCGCACGCGCGCGCGTGTGTGTGTATGTAGAGAGAGAGAGAGAGAGAGAGAGAGTGTGTGTGTGTGTGTGTGTGTGTGTGTGTGTGTGTGTGTGTGTGTGTGTCCCTCCCCCCCCGACATTGTTTTAGTGTGGTTAGCGTGCAGCATGGCCTTAACTATGAGAGGAGAGGAAAAAGGAGGGGAGAAGGCGTGCTGATGCACGTGCGATTACACTCATCAGCGGAACGGTCCTGACAGAAGTGGGAAACATTTGATGCTCTGTTGTTGGGTTAACGATCTTGTTGTTGTCGTTGACTGTGTTCACGTGCGCTGGTAGTGGTGTTGTCATGTTGGTGTTTTTCGTCGTTCACGTTCTTTCTCTCTTTCTTTATTTCTTCTTCTCTTCCCCTCCCTCTCCTTTCTCCTCCTCTTCCTCCTCCTCCTCCTCCTATTCCTGTCTCTCCTTCTCCTCCTCCTCGCCTCTTCTTACCACCACTACTCCCACTACTACTACAGCTGCTACTCCTGCTGCTGTGTTGTTGCTGCTGCTGCCGTTGCTACTACTACTACTATCACTACTACTATTTCTTCTTTTTCTTTTTCTTCTCTTCCTCTCCTCCTCCTCCTCCTCTTCCTCCTCCTCCTCCTCCTCTTCCTCCTCCTCCTCTCCTCCTCCTCCTCCTCTTCCTCCTCCTCCTTCTTCTTCTTCTTCTTCTTCTTCTTCTTTGCTTCACCTCGGTGTTTTTTATCTGTTTGTGTTTTTCTGTTTTGTTTTGTTTTAATCTGGCTTTCCGTCTCTGAGCCCTCTCAGTGATGTCATCCGCACACGCCGCTGTTTGGCTCCATGTGTTAGACAGCCACACCCAGGTGAGTGCCGGAGGACGGGGTAATTAGTGGGTAGGATCGGGTTGTGAGGAGAGGAGAGGAGGGTGAGGGTAAGGCGGAGGAGGAGGGCGCGGGGGGGAGGGGGGGGGACATGTCAGTCGCAGTCTCCAACCCAGCAGTTGATTGGGATTTTCCCATATCCGTTCGTCATGGGGTAACTCACCAGAGGAGACACTGCACTGCTGATAATCCCTTCATTGGTGTGAGTGGGGTCTGTCTGATCTGACATACCCAAGCTACTGACTGACCACGTCAAACCTTAGCTGCGGAGCCAGTTTGAGTGAGCGTCCCCTTTCAGTGGACATCCATTGACAGTCCGCATGACCTTGCAGGTACTGAAAGCATCCATCGACAGTCTCGGTGACCTTGCAGGTACTGAAGACATCCATTGACAGTCCCCATGACCTTGCAGGTACTGAAGACATTCATTGACAGTCCCTATGACTTGCAGGTACTGAAGACATCCATTGACAGTCATCGTGACCTTGCAGGTACTGAAGACATCCATTGACAGTCCCGGTGACCTTGCAGGTACTGAAGACATCCATTGACAGTCATCATGACCTTGCAGGTACTGAAGACATTCATTGACAGTCCCATGACCTTGCAGGTACTGAAGACATTCATTGACAGTCATCATGACCTTGCAGGTACTGAAGACATCCATGCAGGACAGTCATCATCATGACCTTGCAGGTACTGAAGACATCCATTGACAGTCCCGGTGACCTTGCAGGTACTGAAGACATCCAGTGACAGTCCCCCCGGTGACCTTGCAGGTACTGAAGACATCCATTGACAGTCATCATGACCTTGCAGGTACTGAAGACATCCATTGACAGTCCCCATGACCTTGCAGGTACTGAAGACATCCATTGACAGTCATCATGACCTTGCAGGTACTGAAGACATCCATTGACAGTCCCCATGACCTTGCAGGTACTGAAGACATCCATTGACAGTCATCATGACCTTGCAGGTACTGAAGACATCCATTGACAGTCCCCATGACTTGCAGGTACTGAAGACATCCATTGACAGTCATCATGACCTTGCAGGTACTGAAGACATCCATTGACAGTCCCGGTGACCTTGCTGGTACTGAAGACATCCATTGACAGTCATCATGACCTTGCAGGTACTGAAGACATCCATGACAGTTCATGACAGTACTGAAGACATCCATTGACAGTCCCCATGACCTTGCAGGTACTGAAGACATCCATTGACATCCCCATCATTGATCCAGTCCCCATGACCTTGCAGGTACTGAAGACATCCATTGACAGTCATCATGACCTTGCAGGTACTGAAGACATCCACTGACAGTCATCATGACCCGGTGACCTTGCAGGTACTGAAGACATCCAGTGACAGTCCCGGTGACCCCGGTGATCCCTTGCAGGTACTGAAGACATCCATTGACAGTCCCCATGACCTTGCAGGTACTGAAGACATCCCATGACAGTCCCCATGACCTTGCAGGTACTGAAGACATCATTGACAGTCATCATGACCTTGCAGGTACTGAAGACATCCATTGACAGTCCCCATGACCTTGCAGGTACTGAAGACATCCATTGACATCCACTTGACAGACCCCATGACCTTGCAGGTACTGAAGACATCCACTGACAGTCCCCATGACCTTGCAGGTACTGAAGACATTCATTGACAGTCATCATGACCTTGCAGGTACTGAAGACATCCATTGACAGTCCCCATGACCTTGCAGGTACTGAAGACATCCACTGACAGTCCCCATGACCTTGCAGGTACTGAAGACATCCACTGACAGTCCCCACCTTGACCTTGCAGGTACTGAAGACATTCATTGACAGTCATCATGACCTTGCAGGTACTGAAGACATCCCTGACAGTCCCCATGACC
>JADBJO010000065.1:502226-504726 GCA_016801955.1 Conus betulinus
TAAAATTTCATTTGTTGTGCTTTATAGTGTGTTGCCATCTGATGAAAGAAGAAAGAAGAAACCACCTTTCCTCTTTCCTTAATACCCCTTCGCTCTGTATGTTCGTTCGGTTCTTCTTCTTGTTGGAACCTGCGCGGCAGGGATCCACTTGGCTGTCGTCTATTATTTTTTTTTCTGTTTCGTTTTCGCTTCGGTGTGTCCCCAGTTCTCTTGCTTCAAAAGCGATTGGGCTTATTTTCTTTGGTGTGTGTGTGTGTGTGTGTGTGTGTGTGTGTGTGTGTGTGTGTGTGTGTGTGTGTTAGAGTTGAAGATACTCTTACTTCTAGATACCCCGTTATAATTGACGACCAGCTACTGAAAAAGCCAATGCCTAAATGGATTTTCATGCGTTGCATGCCAGTAGAACTCGTTTAACACATTTTTTTTTGGGTTTCACTGACATTTTTTTTGGTGTGTGTGTGTGTGTGTGTGTGTGTGTGTGTGTGCGCGCGCGCGCGTGCGTGCGCGCGCGCGTGCTTGCGTGCGTGCATGCACGTGTGTGTATGTGCGTGCGTGCATGTGTGTGTGAATGTGTGTGTGTGCGTGCGTGCGTGTGTGTATGCGTGTTTGTGTGTGTGTGTGTGCGTGCGTGCGTGTGTGTATGTGTATGTGTGTGCTTGCGCGCACGTGTGCGTGCGTGTGCATGTGTGTGCGCGCGCGTGCATGTTTACGCACTTATGCAAAACCAGAGTGTGACGACGGCCTCTACGGACAGAACTGTGCCCAGAAATGCGGTCATTGCAAGAGCGGCGTCGCCTGCGACAAAGTGTCCGGCGAATGTCCCAAAGGCTGCCAGACTGGCTACGCTGGCACCGCCTGCCGTCCCACCACTGCCAAAAGTATTGGTAGGTGTCAATATTCCTTCGTGCATGGCCTTTCATTACGGATTAAGAAAGTTCGACTTTGGTATGAGAGAAAACAAACAGGTTAACAAGCAAAGAAACGCCTGAAGAAACGGCAGCGGTAGGTCACGTGCATTCATCATCTGGTTTGAGGTTTGCGTCAGTTTGGATGGTGCTGTCACTGTTTGTGTGTGTGTGTCTGTTTGTTTGTTTTGTTTGTCGGTTTGTCCATTATAGGCGATAATTAGAAGAGTAATGCAATTGTTATCATTGTATTTCTGCTTCTTCTTCTTCTTCTTCTTCTTTCTTCTTCTTCTTCTTCTTCTTCTTCTTCTCATTGTCATTATTGTTATTATCATTGATCTTGTTGCTACTGTCATTATTTTTATTATCATTAATGTTGTTGTTTCTGCTGTTGCTCTCCTTCTTCTTCTTTCTTCTTTTTCTTCTTTTTCTTCTTCTTCTTCTTCTTCTTCTTCTTCTTCTCATTGTCATTATTGTTATTATCATTGATCTTGTTGCTACTGTCATTATTTTTCAGTTCAGTTCAGTGGTTTATTTAACGTCTGTTCACCATTGATGATATTAGACGAAAAAATAATTTAAAACGTCATCTCCAACTAACAAAATATAACTTTTTGAATTAGTGGTAAAAAAAAAACACGCATCAAAGCAGCTTGGCATTTTAGATTGTGCGATAATTGTAGCAATGTTTATGATAAAAGGGCTGGACAATATTTGACTGATATCTTGGACGTTGATATCAATAGAATTTTCTTTATATAAACTGGAGTTAAGACAGAACATTCTCTCAACAAATGATGCACTGAAATAGGATTACCACAAGTACAAAAAACATGGCAAGAATATTTTGTGTTCCATGCATTTAACTTGAGTTTTGTTACTATCTTGGAAATGTGACGAGGACAAGTATTTATATATTTGAGATTGTCTCCACAATTTCTGTTATATACACAATTTTCTAACTTTAGCAATTTCTGATGAAGATGTTTTCAGTGAAGATAATGAATTACGATCGAGGCAATATTTAGCTCCAGTTTTATGAATTAACCATTATTTTTATTATCATTAATGTTGTTGTTTCTGCTGTTGCTCTCCTTCTTCTTCTTCTTCTTCTTCTTCTTCTTCTTCTCATTGTCATTATTGTTATTATCATTGATCTTGTTGCTACTATCATTATTTTTATTATCATTAATGTTGTTTCTGCTGCTGCTCTCTTTCTTCTTCTTCTCCTTCTTCTCCTTCTTCTTCTTCCTCTTCTTCTTCTTCTTCTTCTTCTTCTTCTTCTTACTTCTCGCCTCCTCTTTCTTCTACTTCTTCTCCTCCTGCTTCTTCTTTTTGTTCTTCTTCAGGTTTTTTGTTTTGTGTTATTGCCACCTCTTAGGAGTTGACGTTTTTACCTGCTTGTGTTTGTTTTTTGTAGATGTCAGTAAGATCATGTGTGGGGAAAAAAAGCTATGAAACCAACTCAAAAGGACAAAAAGAAAAACTTTGTCGTGGAGATGCAATGTGCCCTGCAGTTGAACTCCATTAAACGTTGGCGCGGGGAGCCATGGTCCGAAGCTAGATCACTGTGCGTGTGTTTGCATCTGTGCATC
>JADBJO010000065.1:517226-519726 GCA_016801955.1 Conus betulinus
ACACACACACACACACACACACAGAGCATCTTTTGGCAAAGCAAAGCCGCCAACAAAAGGTAGGAAAGTAAAACGATAAGAAAGCGTTGTAAGGAAATAAAGATCCTAGAAAAGAATGGTAACACATAGGGGAAACCTTTGAGTTTATTATTGAGGATCCATTTAAGGATACAAAGGCGGTCAAAAGGTGTCAGCTTTCTATGTAGATATATGTTTTCTATATAGATATATGCTTTCTATATAGATACATGCTTTATATATAGGTACACATGCGCGCGCATGTGTGTGTATGACCATTCTATGTTACCGTCGTTTACCTCATCCGAAGAGTTGGAGTGACCATGACTGTCATTCAAGTTCAACGTCCAGGCGCACTAAGGCTGATACGACAAACGTTGTAACCATTCCAGAAAAGGAGTGGGGATGGGGGGGGGGGGGGGGAGGGGGGGGAGCTGTCAAGGGCCTCTGTAACCCGTACACTGTCACCACCAGAACGACAACAAATGGACAGGTGCAGTAAGAAGGAAGATGGTTTTTTTGTTGGACGCCCAGCAGAGTTCGAACTCTGAGCGTCTGACTGCTAACCTGGCTCCCTGACCACTGAGCCGTCTGGTCATCCACGAGAGGGAGGGACTGCGTTCAGTTTCAGTTTGGCTGTTGGCCAGCTGACTTTACCGGGCCCTTTCGGCCTGTGGATGACAGGACGTCAACTCGTATCGTATGTTAGTGTAAATAGACTGAATGGTTGACTTCCACTTTTTTTATTTTCTTCTCAATTTTCGGTTCCAGTCACACAAGAGAGACAGAGAGGGAGAGAGAGAGAGAGAGAGAGAGGGGGAGGGAGGGAGGGGGACAGCCAGACAGACAGAGACAAAGACAGAGAGACAGAGACGGACAGAGAGAATGGGGAGAGACAGACAGACAGACAGAGAGTTCACTTGACAGATTCATCCTGCTCTTTGGACTTTACTCTTTGTCTGTGAGACGAAAACCTCTTCCCAGGATCAAAGTCAACACTGTGGTCCAAAGCCTACTTTGTAGACGAAGTCCTTTCTGCGGGCCAAAGCCTGCTAAATGTGCAGTCTTCTTTGTGGACCGGTGTGCACTTGGTGGACCGGAGTCTGCTTTGTGGACTGAAATCTGCTTTGTGTCTGACGTCTGCTTCTTGGACTGGCGTCTACTTTGTGGGCCCAAGTCTACTTCGTTGACCGAAATCTGCTTTGTGGACTGACGTGTGCTTTGTGGACTGACGTCTGCTTTGTGGACTGACGTCTGCTTTGTGGACCGGAGTCTGCCTTGTGGACCGAAATCTGCTTTGTGGACTGACCTCTGCTTTGTGGACTGACGTCTGCTTTGTGGACCGGAGTCTGCCTTGTGGACCGAAATCTGCTTTATGGACTGACGTCTGATTTGTAAATAGAAATCTTCTCGAAATTCGCTTTGTGGACCGAAATCTGCTTTGAGGAGTGACGTCTGCTTTGTGGACCGAAGTTTGCTTTGTGGATTGACGTGTGCTTTGTGGGCCAAAGTCTTCTACGTTCTCTTTGATGTTGGCTGTGGGATAAAAGGAAGGGACACATCAAGAAACGGAATTTGCATTCTGGACGTTCCTGCGAGACTGCACCGTTCTTTGGGGTACTAGTTATTTCTAGAACATTCAGAGTTGGATTCAGATTCAGGTGGTTTACTGTGCACCGACATACAGTCCCAACACAAGGCCAATAAATGCATGTACATGACGCGTAAGTAATAAATGCATAAACATTCAGCAAAGTCTTGCGGTTTTGTGTAAGAAGATAGTCGAGGGTTGAGAAGGAGGAAGGAGGAGAGCGAGATGGCTATGTACAGAGAGGGGGTCGTGTTTCGCGGTCGTGATGATGAAAAACGATGACTACTTGTACTATGGTGATGACGAGTATGACGATGGTGAAGACGATGCTAGTGGTGCGGTCATCCCGTCCTCGGAAGTCAAGGATGCCGAGGGTTTGGGTAAGATGATTGCTGTTACTACCTGCTTGTGTGTGTGTGTGTGTGTGTGTGTGTGTGTGTGTGTGTGTGTGTGTGTGTGTGTGTGTGCGTGTGTGTGTGTGCGTGCGTGTGTGTGTGTGTGTGTGTGTGTGGTGTGTGTGTGTGTGTGTGTGTGTGTGTGTGTGTGTGTGTGTGTGAGAGAGAGAGAGAGAGAGAGAGAGAGAGAGAGAGAGAGCGAGAGAGAGAGAGGAGAGAGAGAGAGAGAGTAGTCATCAAAAGAATTCTAATAGCAAGATGATATTTCGGCTATGATATTTGAACTATCTTAAGAACGCAGCCAGTTTAACAAATGAAGAGTATGTCTTTCGGTCACTTAGTATTTTCAGTTCCATTTATTTCATCTTTCACAACGTAAACTGAACCCGGTCCTCATAGCAAACATTCAAAACACACGGTAAAAAAAAACAGCATATGATATGTAGTTATTTATGAGTGAAAAAGAGAAGATTTTGCCTATCAACATACAAGAACT
>JADBJO010000065.1:529726-534726 GCA_016801955.1 Conus betulinus
GCCGGAATAGCTAAGAGAACTATCACATCTTGTTTGGTGGTCATTTCAGACACAGCACGGAACTATACACATTTTGTTTGGGTCAGGTGAGATACACCAAGGAATCATGCCTTTTTTTTCATCCAAGTTGATGCTGTTGGGCCGGACAAAGTTCGATGGAAAGCAAAATGTCAAACGATAGGTCACGTGACTCGGTCGTAGAATTCATTCATCAGCTCGACAGCTTACTCCTCGTCGTTTGGTCAACGCATGTTGAGGCGTTCTGTCGTCAGTGCTTCAATGGAAAGCTCTAAATGACATGTGAAGCTATATTTGGATCTTAAAACGAAGCCGGATTCTTGATCGTGGCCAGAGCAGGTGGTGGCCTGCGGGGAACTCATCAGGAGGATTGGCGTGAGACCGAATGTTGTCCTCCACGCAAGATTCATCTCTGAAGACCTTCTGCTGGCAAGCTGTCCCTAGAGTTTCTTCCAGATCGACCTTGACCTTGGCTCTGATTGGGGTCATCACTTTTCGCTGTGCGAGATGTCTGGCCTGATAAGTTGAGTTGAGTTCCATACCGCCCCAGAGACCTCAGTCTGGGAACAACTAATCCTTAGGAACCCCAGACTAACAAGACGTTAATCACATTACCCCTCCATCAACCATCGCGCTTCTTCCCACTTCCCCACGTCCTTGTCAAATGAGGGAGCACAAGGGAGAGCATTTCAGAGATCCGGCTATTAGCATGCTAAAAACTCCGAACGTTTGATAAACAGACGTATTCAGAGAGAGAGGGCAGGGGGGGAAGGGGGGGGGGGGGGAAGGGGAAGGGGGGGGGCAAGAGGAGGGGCGGGATGGGACACAACGAACGAACGAAATTGTATTTTACCAGGGTAATGAGGTAAGCGATGCAAATGCTTTTTTTTTTTTCCGCCCAGCCCTGAGGCAAAAGGAAAGAAAACAAACATCAAAATAATGCAAATACATATAAAAGGAACAAACAGTGACAAGATCTTGCATAGTTCCAATACAAATTAGCTATTGTCCGCACCATTGACAAACGAACGCAATAGAAAAACAAGGGGACAAAGGGGCGGGAGCAGTAGTGGGAGCGAGTGAGCGAATAAGAGAAGGAGGGGCAGTGTGAACATTTCTTCCGTCTCTCGCGCCTGCCTTCCCATCAGCGTTTCTGCCACGGCCATCCGAGCACCGTCCCCATCCGTTTATGCAGTGGTCCATGCTGGTCACGTCGCTTATCAGGGCTCTCGCCTCGTTACACAGCAGTTCAAGAAAACTCCAGCCTGTCAGAACACGAATTCCTTGTCAGCCTAGGTACAAACAAAGAGAATAGTGGAAATGAAAGAACGTGGGGCGCCGTTAGTCTCATCATATTGAAGGTTGATGTGAATTCACAATACGCTTCCAGTCTGTTAACCGCTCTGTCTGATTTTATTGGCAAAGGACACTCACGCACGCACACATACACACGCACATGCACAAATCAAAAGGGGTTTTACTAAAACCTCCTTCAGGGACTTCTCCGAAAAAGTAGGCAGTTTTTCATTTTTCTACAGTGGAAAAGTATATGTTCATTAGAAATTTTCCCACCACAAACGCATGTGATGTTTTGATGTGAATTTGGTCTTAAAAGCATTAAGTTTAAATCTATAGGCAAGGGAAATTAAAAGCCTTAAGTTAGACAATTGACCATACTTAGATATAAAAACGTCTTCAAAACTCGTTTGGTGGTCAGCAGTGATGAGTGGCCAACATCTTGTTTCTTTCTAAAATGCTTCCAGCAAGCATTCTGCAGTAGGCTATACCCTTCTTTCAGTGATAATGGGATTTTCAAATTATATGCTTTGTTTGTATAATCTGCAGAGTTTTTAGCTAGTTTATCTACGGATTCATTGAAATGTATTCCACTGTGTGAAGGCACCTAAAGAACGGTAAGATTACTACCTCTTAGAATAAGGAAATGCACCAAATGATTAATCTCAAAAATCAAATCTTGTCTCACTCTAGAATTTGAATTGCTTAAGGCATACAGCACTGATTTTGAATCATTGTTTTAGGACTTGTTCAGAGTACCAGTTTAAGATTCCTTTAATAATTCTATTTTCACGTTTAAATGTTATTATCCTGTTATCTTGAGCGTTTCATCTGATTTTTAACAAATGTTATTCTAGTTATGTTATACGTTGCAATTTTTTTATCCATGTTAACATTTTTTTTTTCTTCCGATTCCCATTCTAATCATCCGTTTTCTCTTTTTCCCTTTTCCATTTATACTTCTTCATCTTTTTCTGTCTCACTGTTTTCTATGTCTTTATCTCCTTCAGTTGCCTGTCTGTCCATCCCCTTCCCTTCCCTTCCTCCTTTTCTACCTTGTTTATTTATTTATTTTTTGGTTGTCTAAAATCACTTATGTGTATAGACACTAAATTGAAGAACACACACACACATCTCTCTCTCTCTCTCTCTCTCTCTCTCTCTCTCTCTCTCTCTCTCTCTCTCCTCTCCTCTCTCTCTCTCTCTCTCTCTCTCTCTCTCCTCTCTGTCTCTCTCTCTCTCCCCATCGACATGTATATGTCGATGACACGCGCGCGCACACACACACACACACGCACACACACACACACACACACACACACACACACACACACACACACACACACACACACACACACACACACACACACACACACACACGAACACACAGCTTTACTGTTAAAAACATTGTGAAATTGGTGGAAAGCAGGAGGTAAGATAAGGTAATGTTGCTTGGGTCAGTGATGCAGATAACGAGAAAGAAGATAATACAAAGAAAAGGAGAAAGATTAAAAAAAAGCAAACAAACAAAAACAAAGCGCTGGATAAAAAAAAAAGAAGTACTTTCTCTATTCTCGTGATCATACTATAGAAAAAAAGACAGCTACTTCCCGTGGCTTTTGGAAATTACTAGAGTCAAAAGCCCATAGTTTTACTTTCTACTTTGTGAAAACAGCTATGTGTCTAGCGCTGCATGCATACTAGGAGAATGGGTGCCGCTGCTTTTTTTTTTTTTTTTTTTTTTCTCAAGTGGCGTTTCCTAGTTCTGTGTGCTTCGCGTCTGAAAATGTCCTAGTCGAATTGGTGCCGCAAGCTTTGTTAGTGAAGAGTCACTTGAATGCAATTTTTCCCTACTAAAAGAAACAAAAACGCCTTCCTCATTCACGAATTACGTCTCCCCTTATTTTCCGCGTCATGTAATATTCGGATGCTCAAAGACTATACTCGCAAAGGGTTTGAAAACCCTCACACGGCCCTTGTGATCGGGTGATCGATTAACAATCTGATTTAAAAGGATTTGCTCTTCGTGGGCTTTGTTCTGATGTCGACTTGCTTTCAGTCCGAAGATGGATTTCGGAGACAGATGGGCTATAAACAATAGGGAATGACTTGACCCTGGGCTGTTGTCTTCTCGCTTGTTCGTGGTGCTAGAAAACAAAAAAAGGAAGAAGAAGAAGAAAGAAGCTGCTTAACTATATTTAAATAGAGAATGAAAGAACCGGGAAGCTAGTCAGCGGGCTTAAGATTTGTTGGATGAAAGAGAGAGAAATAAATGGGAGAAGGAAATGAAAAAAGAAACATGGAAGGAAGGAAGGAAGGAAGGCAGAAACAAGAAAGAAACTAAAGACTGCTGGGGCATCAGAGAAAGCGTGGGCCTGATGAGGGTTGCTTGATGTGTGACAAACATGGCCGGAAAGGAAGGAAAGCAAAGAAAAAGAAGCAAATGGGCCAAAAAGGAAAGGGAAGGGGGGGGAGGAGAGAAAAAAAAAAAAGACCTACCATGTAGACGCTGATGACAGAGTGAGGGCTGTTGAAGATCGAGAGATTCTGAAAGGCAGAAAAGGAAAGAGTGAAAAAAAGAAATAAAAAAAAAATGGAAGGAAAGCAAAGAAGGAAGTGAAGAAAAAAAAATAGAAACGAAAGGAGAAAAATTGAATACGAAAAAAAGAAAAAGAAAAAAAAGAAAACAAACAAACATAAAAAAAAACAGAAAAGAAACATTAAAAAAAAAAAAAAAAAACCAGAAAAAGGCATGGAGAAAAAAAAAAAAAAAAGAAAAGGGAGAAAACAGAAGATAAGAGAAGAAGGGGAAAAAAAAGAAGATTGGACAGAAAAGGGACGAAAGAATGGAATGACAATGAGTACAAGAAAGAAAGAAAGAAAGAAATGGAAAGAAAGAAAAAAAAAAGAGAGGAAAGAAAGAAGGAAGGAAAGAAAAAAAAAAGAAAGGAAAAAGAAAAGAAAGAAAAAAAAACGTTAAAAGGGGGAAAAGAAAATGAAGTTGTGAATGAAAAGAAAGATCAGAAAGAAAGGAAGGAAGAACAGAAAACAAGAGAGAAAGTTGAAGAGAACAAAATAAAGAAGACAGAAAAGAGAATAAAGGAAGAAAAAAAAAGACGGACTGAAAAGAAAAGAAAGAAAAAAAGGAAGATCATGAACAAAAAGACAAGAAAGAGAGGAAAGAAAGAAATAGAATCGAAAAAAAAGAAAGACAGAGAGAGATCGAAGGAAGAAGGAGAGAGAAGAGAGAGAGAGGAGGAGAGAGAGAGAGAGAGAGAGAGAGAGAGAGAGAGAGAGAGAGAGAGAGAGAGAGAGAGAAAGGAAAGGAAAGAAAGAAAAGAAAGAGAAAACAAGAACGCTGCAGACACGCTGTCAACACGATGAAGCTGTCTTCAAGTGCGGCTTCCCCCAGACCCGGGCTGGCTTCCTGTTGTGCTCTTTCCGAGACCCAGTCGCACGTTGCCTGCTGGTTTGAACACTGTGGGTCACCTTCCTGTTTGCAGCTGCCCCATCTTCCCTGCCCCGCCACCGCCCCGCCCTTACTCGTCTCTCTCTCTCTCTCTCTCTCTCTCTCTCTCTCTCTCCTCTCTCTCTCTCTCTCTCTCTCTCTCTCTCTCTCTCTCTCTCTCTCTCTCTCTCTCTCTCTCTCTCGCACCTTTCACTCCCTTCCCACCCTTCCTCCTTCC
>JADBJO010000065.1:539726-544726 GCA_016801955.1 Conus betulinus
ACTCCAAATTCAGGTTACATTGGCTGCACAAACAGATGCAGGTTTATAATGGCTGCACTCCAAATGCAGGTTACATTGGCTGCACTCTAGATGCAGGTTTATAATCTCCAGATGCAAGTTTATAATGGTTGTGCTCCAGATGCAAGTTTATAATGGTTGCGCTCCAGATGCAGGTTTATAATGGCTGCACACCGTATGCAGGTTTACATTGGCTGCACTCCTGATGCTGGTTTATAATGGCTGCACACCAGCTGCAGGTTTATAATGGCTGCATTCCTTATGGAGGTTTACAATGGCTGCACTCCAGATGCAGGTTTATAATGGCTGCACTCCGTATGCAGGTTTATGAAGGGTGCACTTTATATGCATGTTTATAATGGCTGCACTTCATATGGAGGTTTACAATGGCTGCACTCTATTTGTAGGATTATAATGGTTGCACTCCAGATGCAGGTTTACAATGGCTGCACTCCGTATGGAAAATGCAACGGCTGCACTGCAGTTTCATTATACAGTCTGTATAGGTTTATAATGGCTGCACTCCAAATTCAGGTTTATAATTGGCGGCACTCCAGATGCCGGTTTATGATGGTTGCACTCCAATTGCAGGTTTATATTGGTTGTACTGCAGATGCAGATTTATAATGGATGTACTCCAGTTGCAGGTTTATAATGGCTGTGCTCTAAATGCAGGTTTATAATGGCTGCATTGTAAATGCAGGATTATAATGGTTGCACTCCAGGTGCAGGTTTATAATGGCTGCACACCAGTATGCAGGTATATAATTGGCTGCACTCCAGATGCAGGTTTATAATGGCTGCACTCTAGATGCAGGTTTATAATGGCTGCATTCCTATATGTAGGTTTATAATGGCTGCACTCCAGATGCAGGTATATAATGGCTGCACTCCAGATGCAGGTTTATGAAGCTGCACTTTGGATGCATGTTTATAATGGCTGTACTTCATATGGAGGTTTATAATGGCTGTGCTCTCTATTTGTATGGGATGATTATAATGGCTGCACTCCAGATGCAGGTTATAATGGCTGCGCTCCAGTTGCAGGTTTATAATGGCTTGCATCCGTATGGAGTTTTAACGGGCTGTACTCGGGTGCACTCCATATGCATGTTTATAATGGCTGCACTTCATATGGCTGGTATTACAATGGTTGCACTCTATTTGTAGGATTATAATGGTTGCACTCCAGATGCAGGTTTACAATGGCTGCACTCCGTATGCAGTTTTATAACGGCTGCGCTCCAAATGCAGGTTTATAATGGCTGCACTCCAGATGCCGGTTTATGATGGTTGCACTCTATTTGTAGGTTTATAATGTGTACTGCAGATGTAGATTTATAATGGATGTACTCCAGTTGCAGGTTTATAATGGCTGTGCTCTAGATGCAGGTTTATAATGGCTGCACTTGTAAATGCAGTTTATAATGGCTTGCACTCCAGGTTGGTTTATAATGGCTGCACTCCAGATGCAGGTATATAATGGCTGCACTCCAGATGCAGGTTTATAATAGCTGCACTCTGGATGCAAGTTTATAATGGCTGTACTCTATATGCAGGTTTTATAATGGTTGCACTCTCTCTTTGTAGGATTATAATGGCTGCAATCCAGATGCAGGTTTATAATGGCTGCACTCTGGATGCAAGTTTCTATTGGCTTACTCTATATGCAGGCTTATATGGTTGTGCTCCTTTGTAGGATTACAATGGCTGCATTCCAGATGCAGGTTTATAATGGCTGCACTCCAGATGCAGGTTATAATGGTTGCATGCCAGATGCAGGCTTATAGTGGCTGTACTCCAGGTTTATAATGGCAGATGCAGATGTTTATAAATGCTGCACTCCAGTTGCAGGTATATAATGGCTGCACTCCAGATGCAAGTTTATAATGGCTGCACTCTAGATACAGGTTTACAAAGGCTGCACGCCATATGCAGATTTATAATTGCTGCACGCTCTTTGTTGTTTTGTAATAGTTGTACTCCCAATGCAGGTTTATAATGGCTACGCTCCAGATGCGGGTTAATAATGGCTGCACTACAGATGCAGGTTTATAATGGCTGCACTCCAGATCCAAACCAGACCACACTGAGCCCTGTCAGATAAAGGTGGCTGCAGATTTTATCTCGTAATGAGAACAGTATGCCTCGGAAGTGATGGGGTTCTGTAGGACTGGAGGGCTTTGGGAAAAGTGGGGAAGGAGGAGGGTTCTCGGATACGAAAAAAGATGGAAATAAAGAAACAAATGGATAATAATCAATAAAGATGAAATAGAGGGAAATTGTAAGATGATGAATAGAAACATTGAAAAAAAATGGACGGCGAAACAATGTTCTCTCTAATGCTTCTCCCTTTGTTCGGGCCTCTTCTGTTCTTGCCATTAAGGTGGGTTTTGTTGGAGACTGGCGTTTTTTTCAGACTGTGCAGAACTTTCTCGACCAGCTCTGTGTGTGCGCGTGCACGCGCGTGTCTGTGGTGTGTGTGTGTGTACCATGTGTGTGTGTGTGTGTGTGTGTGTGTGTGTGTGTGTGTGTGTGTGTGTGTGTGTGTGTGTGTGTGTACCATGTGTGTGTGTGTGTGTGTGTGTGTGTGTGTGTGTGTGGTGTGTGTGTGTAAGAGAGAGAGAGAGTGCGTCAAAGAGAGAGAGAGAGAGAGAGAGAGAGAGAGAGAGAGAGAGAGAGAGAGAGAGAGAGAAGAGAGAGAGAGAGAAGAGACGACGAGACGAGAGACGAGACGAGACGACGAATCTACGAATCTACATAAATGTTGTTCTAGCTCAGATTGTGGAAGGATATTTATTGACGATCAAGGCTATATATATTTTTACTTCGCGCTGCCAAGCATTCCTGCGATATCCAAAGAAATGTCGTGAGGGACTGCAGGCAGGAACAATAACTTTGCCATGGCTCGGTGGCTAGCGCCGTGGATTGAAAGCTTGGAGTTTGTGAGTTCGATTCTCATCAGAACCATTTAATCGTGGAATTAGCTTTGGCCCCGACTGGGCTGCCACCAGGGTTGAGTTTGCTCCGGGCTAAAATGGTAAGATTGGAACCATGCAACAGGATTCATGCACATAATGGACACTGCTGTAAGCGTGTTGACTGACTGACTGTGCAAGTGTCAGTATTTTTCGGGCCTGGTTGACGCCGGGATATCTTATGAAAGGAACCGTACAGTACACCCCAGGCATGAAGTTCTGAGCGCAGTGGAACTACAGAGCATCAGTTTCATTATTCTTATCTTCATCTATCGGCGTATAATGAAATATTCAATTCAGTGGCCCTTGCTTTCTAGCTTAGTTGGTGACTCCAGTTTTGATTTGCTGTTCACGTCTTTTTTTTTTTTAGCCTAGATGTGTAAATAATTGATACAGTTAGGGGCGCTGCAAGCTAATATTGGCACGAAATGCAGTATCGTCACTTCTGTTAATTAAAAGTTTATACGCATACACAGGTTAAGCAAACATTGGCGGCTGTCATATGTGTCCAAGGCTCCACAGGCTGCTTGAAAAAGACGTGATCAATAAAATAAAATTGAGGACTTGTACAGTCAGACTTCAGTCCATCTCTGTGGGACCATGGTCTAAACGTGCAACATCAACTCGGATATTTGACTGACTTTTCGTTAGGTTAAGTCTAGTAATGTACTTCCGATAATTTTGTAGAAATAATTTTTTTTCGCAATTTTTGCAGTCAGCATTGTGATTTTTGTTTGTAGAAGAACGTGCACCGAACAGACAGACAGCGGTACTATCTGAAGACAGCCGATGTGCAGTTTTGTTTTTAAAAAAAAAAAAAAAAAAAAAAAAAGGAAAACGGACTAGTAGTTTTTGCTGAAAATAACCGCAGAAGACCCCCCCCCCCCCCCCTTACCCACCCATCCCCGCCCTTTCCTTCCTACCATCCATCCATGCCCCCCCCCCCCCCCCCCCCCGCCGCCCCCCCCCCCCCCCCCCCCCCCAACACACACCCCCGATTTAGTGTCCCTGCCCTGTTTATAGCACTGCCGTCGCATAGTTCACCCTGTCTTTCCCATATGTAACCTCTTCCAGTATGTTCGATCCGGTCCCCATGCCAGCAGCACTTCGAACTACCCTGTTGCAGCTCTTAAGGAGACACTGCCTACACTGTATTCAGTGGAGCCTGTTCAGGCTGACTACATCATGCAAAGCCCCGCCAACAAGGTCCAGTTCTATGGATTTTTTTTTTTTTTTTTCACAACATGCTTTTCATGGGGAAGAATGGGAGTTAACTATTTTTTACATACCCGGATGCTCGTCTTTCCAGCGGGTAACGGTTTGAAAACCTGACGAGCTCCTCAAACACAACGAAACAAGTGTTGGTTGCTGGTCTGTTTATCTCTCCTTTGAAGGAACAGTTGACTTCATCACTGGAGAACACTGGGCTTTTTGATCGTTTTGTTTTGTTTTTGTTTTTGTTTTCCAAATCCGTTCGTTCTCGGAAATTTGTACTTTAAGATGATAAACACATTTAGAACAGAACAAACTTAACATTTTTACTTTGCTTCGAATTTAGGAAACTGAACGCATCAGGACCCATATTTATATGTGATCTATACATATATTGAATTATAAACAAAGCTTGCTCTTATGTCTATATATATATATATATATATATATATATATATATATATATATATATGCATGCCTGTGTGGTCAGGAGTGTGTGTATAAAGTGTGTTGTGTGGACCAGGACTGCCGGTCTACAACAACTCCACCTTTGTCAACTGCGAGGCCAGCGAGGTCTTCGCCCAGGACAAGAATGCCGGTGTGCCCGTCGACCGCTTCCGACAGTACGTCTACGGCAAGCGGCGCGGAGTCTCCAGCCTGGAGAATGAGTTCAAGGTAGGCAACCCTCGGAGGCAGCATCTGAAGAAGCCCCTCCCTCCTCCCTTTCCCCTGTAACCCCCAGAAAAATGTACACAACACCTGCAATTGTCGTCGTGTTACTGTCGACTTTTC
>JADBJO010000065.1:554726-557226 GCA_016801955.1 Conus betulinus
TACTGTTGTTCCTTCTTTTTTTTTTTTTCCTTTGCGGAGCATCTTCCGTTTTTGTCTGGAAACTGTTCTACACTTATTTCTAAACACAAGTTTATACCATGCCACATTCTTTGTTGTGATCTGGTGACTGCAGAGTGAAAATTGTACATATTGTCCACACCATATTGTTTGTTGTAATTGGTGACTGTAATAGTGTGACTACATAGTGAAAATTGTACGTATTGTCCATGTCCTATAATGTTGTCGTTGTAATCTGGTGACTACACAGTGAAAATTGTACATATTGTCCATGCTATATTTTGTTTGTTGTAATCCTGGAGACTACATAGTGAAAATTGTACGCATGTCCATGCTGTATTGTTCGTTGCAATCTGGTGACTACATAGTGAAAATTGTACATATTGTCCATGCTATATTTTTTGTTGTAATCCTGGAGACTACGTAGTGAAGGCTGCAGCCTACACACTGACCGGGATGGGCACTGGCTGTCCATTCTGCATGGCTGTTTGCCTCCATTGCTTTTCATGTCATTTCTTACATCTAAATAATTTTCTCTGATAATGTTTACAGCTGTTTTTGTTTTAATCTGAAATCGATAAATAATGCAAATGCCTGGCACTCTCGGCACGGATAGCCCTAACCTCTGAAAGGATGTCAACTATTAATTCTTCGAATGAGACTGGAAATCAAGGTGCCGCGTGTGAACGCAGGTGTTACATCTTGCACTCATAAATTCCCCGACACACACTTTCAGAACAGAAGGCCAGGATGACAGCAAACAATACAGCCTCCTCATCTCTTCGCACTTTCGCTTTTTCCTGTTCCTCCCCCTTCGCTGTTTGTTTCTTGCTTTTGTAATGTTCTCACGTCCCATCAGCCGGTCTGCGTGTTAGTGCTGGCTTGCTGTTCCCTGACGTGTGTGTGTGGGACGTGGGTGGGCAGATCAAGTGTGACCGCTACTGGTCGGAGAACGGCTGTGTCAGTTACGGAGACATCACGGTCAAGGATGCCGCCCAGACTGTCCGAGCCACCTACACCATCCGCCAGATGAAACTCATCCATAAAAAGGCCAGAGCCGTGTTTTCCTACTTCTGTTCGCTCCTCTTCCACCCCAGCTTACCCGCTCGCCCGTCCTCTGTCTCTGTCTCAGTCTGTCTGTCTGTCTGTGTCTGTGTCTGTGTCTGTCTGTCTGTCTGTCTGTCTGTCTGTCTGTCTGTCTCTCTCTCTCTCTCTCTCTCTCTCTCTCTCTCTCTCTCTCTCTCTCTCTCTCACACACACACACACACACACACACGTGCGCGCGCGCGCGCACATACACTCTCTCTCTCTCTCTCTCTCTCTCTCTCTCTCTCTCTCTCTCTCTCTCTCTCTCTCTCACACTCTCACTCTCTCTCTCTCTCTCTCCCTCCCTCCCTCCCACACACACATACACGCACGCACAAACGCACGCACGCACGCGCACACACATAAGCAAGCGCGCACATACACACACACACACACACACACACACACACACACACACACACACACACACACACACACACACAGTTGTTTAAAAGAAAGATATTGATTCTTTGTTCAGAAAATCTCTCTTTTTTCTCTCTTTTTTTTTTTTCTTTTTTTTTTCGTGCTTAATGAAAAGAATTCGTTTGTTGTTGTGTTTATAGACGCGTGAAACACGGGAAGTGACCCACTTGCATTACACCGAGTGGGCAGAAAACGCCATTCCTCTCGTCCATGACCTTCTGGAGTTCATCTGGAGGGTCAAGGCTGTGTCCTCCGACCTCCGAGGACCACTCCTCGTGCATTGCAGGTGAGGGCTCGTTCCGTTCATAGACGTGGATGGCGAGGTTTTACGTCCCGTGGGGGACATCCAATTTCACCTATTCTAGTTTCACCTATTCCAGTTTCACCTACGGTCTCAGGAAGACCAATTTTACCTACTGTGATGTATCTTAAGGGTCAATTTCACCTAATGTGCTTTTTGCGCTATACGAGGGACCGACCGACAGCCTACCAACGCATTACGCATGGGTAAAAATACACGTGAAAGCAATGCCTGTCCATTAAAAATACTTTATTTTACTTTTTAGGCCGACTGTATATAGATATCACATGCACGTGCAATGTATATAACCTGCGTGAAGAATGGTAGGGGGCGACTTTAAATTTCTCTTTGCCATGAAGACGTGGTCACTTGCAGACAGCTTCTCATATTCTGATCTGTGGAAAACACAAGGTTCTTCTCTTCGTCTCCGTCGTTTGCAGGCAGGACGGTCTGTCCACGAGCTGTCTCAGCCCAGGTTCCTTCCAGCACCACTTCCTGAATTCTGCGAGGAAATGCAGGCAACGTCTTCCTCCGTTGGTTATACAGCGTGACCTCACAGACTGAAACGGTGGTCGGGCTGCAACGAAGTCATCATCGCCGTTTTCAGCGGCTGAAAAAGCTTCGCTGTACAGGCGTTTGACAGGCGCCTGCGTTTGCGTCTTGACAGCTTCC
>JADBJO010000065.1:569726-579726 GCA_016801955.1 Conus betulinus
TGTGTGTGTGTGTTTGTGTGTGTGTGTATGTGTGTGTGTGTGTGTGTGTGTGTGTGTGTGTGTGTGTGTGTGTGTTTAATTATTTTATTTAATTTAATTTCTGTTTGCTTTTTAGTTATTCAGTTCAGTTTGATTTTTTAATTCATTGTTGTCGGTTACATTATCCTCAGCGTGTAAAGGAGTGTTTCTGATGTGGCAGAGTACACTGTCGGCCAACATGTTCCGTCTGGTGGACACTGACGAAGACACAGACATGCAAAAGTTCATGGTGCTCTTACGGAACATCAACGCCATGACGGTTGTGTGTTTGCACTCTCAGGACTTTCAGGTCAGAATACCAAAGACCATGACCATTGCTTGTTTGAATTCTCAAGGCTTTCAAGTCGAAACGTTAACTCGGTGACCGTTATGTGTTTGAATTCTAAGGGCTTTGAGGTTAAAACATTAACGCTATGACCGTTTCGTGTTTAAATTATCAAGGCTTTGAGGTCAGGGTATTAGCCGTTGCGTTTGCACTCGTAGAACTTCCTGGTCAGACCATTAAGGCTATAACCGTTGCGTGTTTGAAGACATGGGACTTTCGGGTTGGATCGTTAATTGTACGTTTGCATTATCAGGACTTTCCGGTCAGACTGGTGTGACTAGTTAATTTGCTCTGTCAGGATTTTCAAGTCAGATATTTGCGCTCACAGAGGTTCGAGTAACACTAACGCAATGGCCACTGTGCGTTTGAATTCTCAGGTCAGAATGTAAACGTTTTGTCTCGCCGCCCTATCCATTTCCTCTATTGAGTCCATCAAGGACTTCTTTGGTCTGCCTTTGGGCAGTTATCCTCCTCTGTACCCTACGGAATGGCCTTAGACCGGGAGTCATGCGAGGTACATGCCAGTAAGAGGCAAACTTAGGATGTTTGGTAACTACCAGGGGAGTTTCTCGTCAACTGGTGTATACACTGACTTGCTGCCTAACGCATTTGTCGTATGTTCTTTGTGTGGGATGTCGAGAATCTATAAAAGGCTCTTAAATGCCTTGGGTTCTTTTTTTTCTATTCGCCCAAGACCTGCAGTCAGTTGCCACACAGATGGTTAGACATAACTGAACACCATAGTGTTATCTTAACTGAATGGCTTACAGACTTGGATTTTCAGGTGATGAATGTTGTCATGACAAACAGAGCGAAAGCTAGCTTCGTCTGTACTTCTTTTGACAAACTGTTACTTTAGAGCATTCACTTTGAATGAAAAACAAAAAGAAAGAAAAAGAAAAGAAAAGAGGAGACAAAGAAAGGAAGACGGAAGCGCAATAAGTTTCACAGTGTTAATTTGGCTCTGTAAGTGCGCAAAGTATATCTTGAAACCTGTTGAAAGTTGTCCAGTGATTTGTTAGTGTCAGTCAAAGCAGCACGTGCACCACACGTTTCTCCCGACAGGCACGTGCTGTAGGTGTTTGTATTGAACTTTTTTTCATAGCCTCAGGTGCATGCAATGCAAAGGGCATCTTTCAGTTTTTCTAATGCCGTAAATGACATTTGTACTCACACAACAACAACAACAACAACAACAACAACAATAGATATTATTTCTTTTGTCTTCTTTTTCTTGGTTCGATCACAGAAACAGATTTTCGTTCAGGGACTAAGTGGAAAAGCATTGGTGTGGGAGACTTGTGTTCCTCTCCTGTCTCCGGGTTTATGGTCTGCGGGTGTTTGCAAATGTCCGGGATTTGGTGTGTGTGTCTAGTTTCAGGTTTGGGGTGTCCTGTCTGCGAGTTTGGTAACTAGTTGCAGCAGTTCACAGATGGTTTGGGGCTGATATTGTTTTGATGTACCCCTGAGTGCTTTAAATAAACATCAATAACTGTAAGCAGACAGTTTTATTGGCCCGAGACTGACAGGTAGGTGGAAATGCGACAGACAGACAGACAGATCGTCCAGTTAGCAGTCAGGCAGACAGTCAAATAAACTTACGACAGATGAATGGATAGATTGCGTTAGAGATATGTTCTGTAATTTTCTGGAAACATTTAAGTATGTACGCCCCCTCCCAACTGAAACTGTTTTTCATCTTTTCCTTGTTGTTGTTGTTGTTGTTGTTGTTGTTGTTGGTGGTGGTGGTGGTGGTGGTGGTGGTGGTGGTGGTGGTGGTGGTGTTCTTCTTCTTCTTCTTCTTTTCTTCTTCTTCTTCTTCTTTTTCTTCTTCTCCTTCTTCTTCTTCTCCTCTTCTTCTTCTTCTCCTTCTCCTTCTCTTCTTCTTCTTCTTCAACGGTATATAATTCAGTAGAATGAAGTGTGTGGGTGGCAGAGCGTGCGGACTGTTTAGACTGACAGGAGAGCTGTCCATGTCCGCCAGATCTTTACCCGGTGCCTTGAGTGGAGCCAGAAACACGAAGCCGAAGTGAAGGAGAGGCGGAAAGCTCGGGAAGAGGCAGGAAGCGCCGACGATGACGACGACGACGATGATGACGACGAGTTGTACAAGATGCAGGAACTATCCTCGACGGAGCTGTCCCCAGAACTGAAGGCCATCGAGTACCGGGTGTATGTGGACGTAAGTATGATGACGTCAGTCAGTGTACCGATGGTAGGCCGACGTTTTAGCGGAATGTGTCATTTGCTGTGCTGGGTGTATGCTAGGGAAAGCGTGATGACGTCAGTCAGTGTACCGACTGCAGTTTGACGTGGCGTTTTGGGTGTATGGTGACGCAAACATGATGACGTCAGTCAGTGTACCGACTGCAGTTTGACATGACGTTTGGGTGTTTGTTCGCGCAAACATGATGACGTCAGTCAGTGTACCGACTGCAGTTTGACGTGGTATATGTTGGCGCAAACATGATGACGTCAGTCAGTGTACCGACTGCAGTTTGTATATCTGTTGACGTAAGTATGATCCCAATCACTGATTTGGATGCAGTATGATTTGATTATGACATCAACTGCTGTACGTGGTATATTTTGACGCAAGTGTTGGTCATTGCCATAACCATGTAGGTCATTTAATGAATAGACATTTTAGGTTGAATGGAATTGTCTGAATAACAAGCTGTTTTGAAGACGACAAATGCATATGATTATGTGTTTGATGTGTGAACTGTATACAATTAGTGCAACGCAACACAGTATAATGCGACTTTGTGTCTACGCAACACAAGTCTGTGTGTTTGTGTGTTTTTTGGGATCCTTTTGTATTATTGAAAGTGGATTTTAAAAGCGGAACAAATTGACCAGTTTTAGGCTGTGAGAAGGTGTCACTGGGTGGATAAGAGCTTGCGCTGGGAGGACGACGACCGGAAGGAGTTGGTGCATCCGTTAAAAGCATACTCGAATCTGCCCTGCGTTTTCTTTTTTTTTCCTTTTTTTTGAATCTGCCATGCTTTTTAGTTCCTACTTGAATCTTCCCTGCTTTTTTCTTTGACTTGAATAAGCCCTGTTTTTTTTTTCCTACTTTTAATCTGCCTTGAGGTGTTTTTTTTTCTAATTGAATCTGCCCTGAGTTTTTTCTGCTCGAATCTGCTGTTTTTTTGTCCTACTTGAATCTGCCGGTTGATCTGGATCCGCGGTGAAATTGAATAAGTTTGTCCTTGTGCTATCGCCCATCTTTCCACCAAGTCTTTTTTAGATCAGCACGAAAGTTTCTGCGTAAACGCCGCCATCAGACAGAAAACAAACCAAAGACTTACATAAAAACACATGACCTCTCTGATGGAGGTACTGATAGATAAAAACATGACCTCTCTGATGGAGGTACTGACATTCTGTTGTTTAGGGCCACGAAGAAGTGACACTGGAGGTACTGTCATCGTAGTGAAGTTAGGGAAGAGTTATTCAAAGATCCACCCCTCATCACCCCACAAATAACGACAATAATAACACTGTTTTTTTTTTTTTTTTTTTGTTTTTTTTTTTTTTTTTTTTTTTTTGGGGGGGGGGGTTGTAAGGACCTGGAAGGGGTGACATTTAAAGTAGCAGTTGTAATAGTGAAATCAGGATTCGGTTGTTCATAGGCCCACTCTCTCTTAACCCTTAACATTAACAACATATTAAGAGTGTGCTCTTCAGAGTCCACGAGGAGGTAATACTACAGGTACAGTCGTTGTAATGGAGTCAAGGCACAGCTGTTAAACAAAAGACCTATGGCTTTTGTTTCGGACAATGAGGAGGTGAGCCTGACAGCACAGTCTTTGTGATGGCGTCAGGGTACACAGTTGTCAAACCAAAGACCCACCACTTCATCACACCTACAACGAAAACAACGAAGATGTTGTATGTTTAGGACTGTAACGAGGTGTAACTAGAGGTAAAGGCACTGTAATGAAGTATGGTACAGTTACGTAAAATGCCACTTCTCAACAATCAACACACAATTATACTACTGAGGACTACCAGGTGGTGACGTTGTCTTTGTGTACCGAACTGAGAATAAAGGAAACCGAAAGTACCCAAATAATGATACTGTGCGAAGTAGGACTACGAGGAGATGACATTGTCTTTGTGCCAAACTGAGAGTAAAGTTAAACAAAAGTACCCAAATAATGTACTGTGTGAATTAGGACTACGAGGAGGTGGTGACATTGTCTTTGTACCGAACTCAGCGTAAAGTTAAACAAAAGTACACAAATAATGATGCTGTGTGAATTAGGACTACGAGGAGGTGACATTGTCTTTGTACCGAACTCAGCGTAAAGTTAACCAAAAGTACCCAAATAATGATACTGTACGAATTAGGACTACGAGGAGGTGAAAACATTGTCTTTGTACCGAACTCAATTTAAAGTTAAGCATAAGTACCCAAATAATGATACTGTGTGAACTAGGACTACGAGGAGGTGACATTGTCTTTGTACCGAACTCAGCGTAAAGCTAAACAAAAGTACCCAAATAATGATACTGTGTGAATTAGGACTACGAGGAGGTGACATTGTCTTTGTACCGAACTCAGCGTAAAGCTAAACAAAAGTACCCAAATAATGATACTGTGTGAATTAGGACTACGAGGAGGTGACATTGTCTTTGTACCGAACTCAGCGTAAAGCTAAACAAAAGTACCCAAATAATGATACTGTGTGAATTAGGACTACGAGGAGGTGACATTGTCTTTGTACCGAACTCAGCGTAAAGCTAAACAAAAGTACCCAAATAATGATACTGTGTGAATTAGGACTACGAGGAGGTGACATTGTCTTTGTACCGAACTCAGCGTAAAGCTAAACAAAAGTACCCAAATAATGATACTGTGTGAATTAGGACTACGAGGAGGTGACATTGTCTTTGTACCGAACTCAGTAAAAGCTAAACAAAAGTACCCAAATAATGATACTGTGTGACTAGGACTACGAGGAGGTGACATTGTCTTTGTACCGAACTCAGCGTAAAGCTAAACAAAAGTACCCAAATAATGATACTGTGTGAACTAGGACTACGAGGAGGTGACCCTGGAGGTGCTGTCGTTGTCGGAGTGGAGCCAGGGGGACAGGCTGTTCGGAGACACCTTGACCCACCCCCATCATGACCCTGGCTGACCACGTCCACACACGCCAGTCTCAGCTGGGCTTCCACCCAGTCATCGTCCTGGTCGGGTCAGTACTGGACACGATGTCTTTTAAATGTCAAGTATGAAACGAAATCTTAAACGAAGCAGAGAATAGTTAGCAGTAAATGAAGGACAAGCACCCAGAACGAACAAGGAGACATCTCCAGCCTTATTAAAGATTTCCATCCATACTGTTCAAACTGATGTTACCGGTTTTTTTTGTTTGTTTGTTTGTTTTGTTTGTTTGTCCATATTATTCAAGATTTAGAAAACAAACTGTTCCAGTTTTGAATCAACGTTATCTTGTGTTTTGTTTCTTTTCTCCAGTTGTTGTTGCTGTGTTTATGTGCCCGGTGCAGGATATATGGGCAAGCTTGGAACATCCCTTTAGGAAAGAGGGGGGGGGGGGTATTTCCTTGTTTGTCTTGTGTACAATGTGTCGGCATTTCTGCTAGGCGACTTGGTGTCGTAAGCAGTTTTCGTTTGGAGTTACAGGTGTGTCATTAATTCAATCGTGGGAGAAAAGACTTACTCTGCTTTTTCGTTACTTGAATTTCAGATAGTTTCAGTTGCCCTTTTGTGCGGTATTTGTCAAGTCTGTTCCCTGAGACCGTCCACCCAGCTCTTTTAAACTTGACCATGGAACTGTAATTCCCATGCGGTTTGGCCTTGTGGCTTAGCAGTGTGATGTAGCGTGTATGGACTCGTCGGCTCGCTGTCGCGCCTGTTTGATGAAACTAAAACACTGTGAGAGCTTGGTTAACGTTTTGTTTTTAATTTCATGCAGTTTAAGCTGCCATCTCTGTTTGGAAGGAGACTGAATGCACGTTTTTTTCCCAATAGTTTAATCTATGTAGTTTTAATGGTTCGCTCGGATAAGTTTTTTTTTTTTTTTTTGCCCATTATTTGTTAGATGTGGTTGTAAATTTTCCATGTCATGGGAATCAGTGTGTTTTTGTTTGTTTGTTTATTTGTTTATTTTTTTGTGGCTTTTTTATCGTCGTTCTGCTCAATAAGAACTTGGATGGCATTTTTTTTTTCTTTATATTGTATAGTTTAGCTGTCCTGTTCCAGAATAATATCTTTATAACTCTCTCTCTCTCTCTCTCTCTCTCTCTCTCTCTCTCTCTCTCTCTCTCTCTCTCTCATGTAGTTTTAGTTATCCTGTTCAGTGAGGGCTTGGATATGTGCTGTCATGGAGTGTGATTTGTTCTGTCTGGTAAGTGCTTGGATTAGGAAAAAAAAAGAAAAACTTTTTTCAAGGTGACTTGTTTGACCAGAAGATGGGCCTTGTTTCATATTTCTCGTAATTTTAGACGTTCTACTCGGTAAGAGCCTAATTTTTTTTTGTGTTAAAAAATTTCATGTCGGTTCTAGGAATCCATATTTCTGTTCAGTAAGAGCTTAGGCAGGGGAGGGAATAGGGGAGGAGGGGAGATGATAACATTCTGGCAGGAAGATAACGGAAGATAACGGCCAAGAAATGTATGTGTGAAGGAGGGGGGGGGGGGGGGGGGGGGGCGTGCCCAAGCATTTGCGCACGGGCTTGCGTGCGCTTGTATAAGAGTGCATTTGAATGAGAGAGAGAGAGAGAGAGAGAGAGAGAGAGAGAGAGAGAGTGAAAGAGTGTGTGTGTGTGTGTGTGCGTGTTGTGTGACTCTGTATGTGTGTGTCTGCGTATATGTGTGTGTGTGTGTGTGTGTGTGACAATGCGCGCGTGCTTGTGCGTGCATGCATGTGTGTGTGTGTGATACCTCTGACAGTCCGCAACAGCAAGCCTACTGAATCAGCACATGTGACTGATATGAGGATTCATAAATATTTTGCAGTTGCTTTTGTTACAGTGCTTTACTCGTCGCAAATGTTTGTCTCAGACTATCTGTTCAAGAATTTCTTTTACCGAAGAGAAATTGGAAAAACTTCACGATATGTTAAATGCTTCGTCACTTTGCATTTGTGTGTGTGTGTGTGTGTGCGTGTGCGTGCGTGCGTGCGTGCGTGCGTGCGTGCGTGCGTGCGTGCGTGTATGTGTGTACACGTGTAGTGTGTGTACGTACGTTTGAGATAGGTGTCTGTCTCAGCCTGTGCTGCTATTGTTATCACTAATGGTACAAGCTTTCGGTGGCCATCAAAAAAAAAAAAAAAAAAAAAAAAAAAAAAAACGAATCAAAAGAAACAAAAACAGTTTGCTTTTGTTTTCTTCTCTTTCTCTTCATTGATTGTCTTTTTCTCGTGTCCCCCCCCCCCCCCCCCCCCCCCCCCCCCCCCCCCCCCCCCCCCCCTCGTTTTCTTCTTTTGATTCTTTTTCCTTTGATGCTGCAACCGATCTTTTGTTAAACAACAGCATAACATGAGCAGAAGCCGAAGGCTGAACTGAGGAAGAACCAGCGTAAAACAAACCGCGTGCGTCAGCCGAAGCTTATCACAGAGTGATGACACCAAGAAGATTGTGGCGGCTGTCTTTACAAGATTCCACTGCATCAAACTTTTAGACGAGAGGGCAGACCGAAAAAGGAGGCAGTGAAAGAGGGAGGAGGAGAGGGGGGTGGGGGATATGGGGCACCTCGGGGGGAGGGAAGGGGGGGGGGGGAGATCCTGTATGTTGTGACTGCACGTAAATGGCAGGGTGATTGGCTGTCGTCTTCTGTTCTGGCGTAGATTGTGCCGGGAGAGTTTTTCTTCGAGATCGATAATAACTTACTGTGTGTGGTGGGATTTAGGTGGTGTCGTGTTCCCCTCACCTGGACTCTTCATACTGCGGGAAACAGATTGTGTCGGTGCACATGTTTCTGTGCTGCAGGCGACAGCGCTTCCCTGTCCCCTTTTCTGCACCCGCCCCCCTCCCACTTCCTTCTCCCCCTCCCTCAACCCGTCTTTTTTTTCTGGTCCTCCTCACTTCCCAAGCCAACGACAACACTCTTCACTATGCCTCCCACAAACCTTTCTTTAACATTCTGTTTTTTTTCCCCCTCATCATAACGATAGTAAACGCACTAATAACGGTAAACATTTTGGAAACGCGCGCATAGATTTAATGCTAAGTGCGCGAAGTGCTCATGGGTTGAAAATTGCAGGGTACATAGTGCGCTGTTTGAGGCACAAAACATTATGAACATTACACACATTTACGTTAGCATTTATGTTTTGATTTATTTGGCTTTGATGACTTCGTAGTTGGGTCGATTTTTGTGTGTGTGTGTGTGTGTGTGTGTGTGTGTGTGTGTGTGTGTGTGTGTGTGTGTGTGTGTGTGTGTGTAGGGGGGAAGGGGGGGGGGGGGGGCTTAATTGCATACTTGATTGTTTTCAGTCGCGCGGTTGCATTATTATTCTTTTATTGCTTTATCACTTTCTTAATTGTTTTGTATCTATGCACTTATTCTTGTTACCTGCGCACTTGCCGACCTTTTTACACATCAGTATAGATTTAATCATCCAATCGAAGGCCAGGCGACTTCCTACCTGCATTTCTTCCTTTCACGCTACGTCTGGTTTGTACCCGTTTAACGTTCTTTCCTACCTGTATGTATTCATTCTTTTATCTCTGTTTTTTTTTTTTTCCTCCCTATCTGTCTGCTTATCTCTCAGTGTTCCTACCTGTATGTCTTCATTCTTTTTATCTGTTTTTTCCCTCCCTATCTGTCTGCTTATCTCTCAGTGTTCCTACCTGTATGTCTTCGTTCTTTTATCTGTTTTTTTTTCCCTCCCTATCTGTCTGCTCATCTCTCAATGTTCCTACCTGTATGTATTCATTCTTTTTAGCTTTTTTTTTTCCCTTCGTATCTGTCTGCTCATCTCTCAATGTTCAGTATCAATTTGTGTTATCTTTATCTGTTTGTGTAAGTGGCTAGCCTTCAATCTTTTTATTTTTCTGGCTGGATATCTGTGTGGTTGGCTATCTGTTTATCTGTTGATCTGATTATCTATTTGGCTGTCTAGCTATCAGTTCTATCTGCCTTCTAACTGTCTGTTGGCTGTTTGTCTGCCTAGCTGTTTTACTGTCTGCTTATCTATTTATGTGGCTAGCTGACGGACAGGCTGACTCTCTGTGTCTGTCTGTCTGTCTGTCTGCCTGTTTGTCTGTCTGTCTGTCTGTCTGTCTGTCTGTCTGTCCATCGCTTTGTCTGTCAGTCTGTCTTTCATCATCCGTGACTTGTTGATGGCAGAGAGATGCAAGAGTCTGCAGGCCTGTTCTGCGTGCTGACCAACATCGTCCACGGCATTCAGCTGGATGAGGAGGAGGTGGAGGTGTACAGCAACGTCTGTCGGGTCCGCCGCCTGATGCCCGATATTGTCACCCTCCATGGTCAGTGTGTGTGTGTGTGTGTGTGTGTGGTGTGTGTGTGTGTGTGTGTGTGTGTGTGTGTGTGTGTGTGTGTGTGTGTGTGTTAGAGAGGGAGAAAGTGTGTGTGTGTGTGTGTGTGTGTGTGTGTGTGTGTGTGTGTGTGTGTGTGTGTGTGTGTGTGTGTGTATTG
>JADBJO010000065.1:584726-604726 GCA_016801955.1 Conus betulinus
GTGTGTGTGTGTGTGTGTGTGTGTGTGTGTGTGTGTGTGTGTGTGTGTGTGTGTGTGTGTGTGTGTGTGTGTGTGTGTGTGTGTGTGTGTGTGTGAAATAGACGTGACATGATACGTTCGCCTTCGAACATTTTTACTATACCCACTGTGGTTGAAAACCTTTCGTTCGTTTTTCTATATCTTGTCTCAAAATCAATCAACACATCACACACACACACACACACACACACACACACACACACACACACACACACACACACACACGAAACCCTAACCCCCAGCTGGTCACATGCTATATCTAAAGCTGAATATGGTGAAAACTATCTCCTGAGATTCCATATATGTTTCACGCGTTTGAAAGCATCAAATCTTCAAATGCAGGAAGCGCCCTGAAAAGCATCTAATGGGAAGTGCTTTTTCGTAAATAACGGTAATCATCACAATCACTATTTCAGTGCCATCTCTTTGAACACAGCCGGTAGCAATGCAAGGTCTTCTTTGGTGAGTTGCTTCATGGATGACCTGACAACTTATTTCTCCCTGTAAACTAGCAAGAGGTAGGGGGGGTGGGGGGGTGGGGGGGACAGGGTAAACCTGTGTCTGGCTGTGTGCCGGAAGGTGGAATCAGCAGCAGGGCGGAAGCAATGCCATTGGGATGGCGCGGAAGATGAAAACAGGGGGGGGGGGGGGGGGGGGGGGGGGGGGATAGAAAATAAAACAATTAAAAATGTTATTGATCCTGTGGTTCCCGTGATATCAAACTTTACACGACTATCAGCGTTAGCGTGAATTTCAGCAAGCTAAGTATTACTGGAAACTGAATCAAGCAATTTTATTTGGTTCTAGTAATTCTGCGCTGTGTGAGAAATATTCAGAGATCGATCCGTCTGCTCCGTCTTGTTTAGTTGAACAGCGCTCGAGAAACGGACGACGGCAGCAAGAGCGCGTGAATATCAGTTATGCGACCTCACTATTTCTTTTTATTGTGATCAGACTACTATCAAACATTGAAATGTGTAGGGGGGAAAAGCCTCGGTGCACAATTAGCTCTTCCTTTCATGCTTATTTAGATTTCTTTAATTGTAGAAGATGCAAAATGTCAACAAACAAACAAAAAAAAACACTCTTGTAATTTACAGTAAATAAGTGGGGTAGTCTTTGCTCCCATAAGGAAACCTAACACAGAGTAACTTTTATTCAAGACTGGCACAGCCTTTTAAACTTGAATAAAGTCAGACAAATACAAAGACGAACTTGTTCTGATTTGTCTGACTTTATTCAAGTTTAAAAGGCTGTGCCAGTCTTGAATAAAAGTTACTCTGTGTTAGGTTTCCTTATGGGGAGCAAAGACTACCCCACTTATTTACTGTTCATTGTTTGCTGTTCCCTGCCTCATTTCAATTCCGATTACTCTTGTAATTTAGCCTAGCTTTTGTATTGTGCTGTGTCAATACGCTAAAAAATGATTTCCTTGCCTTCTCTGTTCTAAATTCTGTTTGGTATAATCCCAGCATGTTCCACTCCTGCACTTCGATTTGAACACCATACAAAAGACCTTAGCAGCTGAACCACTGCTCAAGTCTCTCGGAACAGGGACGGAGAGGAGGGCGGTGAGAGGGGAAGCGGGAGGGGGCAGCAGGAATCTTGACAATGTCCTCGATTTTGTTGCGGTTCCCTGTGGCTCTCAATGAGCTGGTGAAGGACCGACCTGTCCAGTCCTTGATGATGTCCTCCCATCTCTGGCCCTGCCTGCCTTTCCTTTGTCCACGCCCTGCTACATGCAAGCATGGTTGAGTGTGTGTGTGTGTGTGTGTGTGTGTGTGTGTGTGTGTGTGTGTGTGTGTGTGTGTGTGTGTGTGTGTGTGTGTGTGTGTGTACATGCAAGCATGGTTTGAGTGTGTGTATGTGTGTGTGTGTGTGTGTGTGTGTGTGTGTGTGTGTGTGTGTGTGTGTGTACATGCAAGCATGATTTGAGTGTGTGTGTGTGTGTGTGTGTGTGTGTGTGTGTGTGTGTGTGCGCGCGCGCGCGCGTGCGTGCGTGCGTGCGTGCGTGCGTGTGTGTGTTGTTTGTTGATTTTTTTCTTTTAACCAAGCCAGCTGATCTGTCTGTCTTGGCATGTTTTTTTTTCCACATAATCTTTTGCACGTGCGCTATGCACACACTTTTACTTGTGCACCTCATAATTCACCCAGTTATGAGAGCGATAACTCACTCTTTCTATATGGAACAGGGCAATCCTTTGAAACGATTCGAAGAGTACTTAAAATTCATGGCCACTAAGTTATCATTCATATATCTGTGTTCTGTTTCATGAATTATCATGGACACTTATTATTACCAGACCTATGAAGGAAAAAATCGTTGCAAGAGGAAAAGGGAGATGATTCGTTCACGTCTCGTGCTACTTCCAGAAAATTATGAAATTGTCATTAAAGCATCGCATCACATACTCGCTAAAATGAATTCTGTATGACCAGGTAATGACCAACGAGCCTTAGAAAAGTTCCTTGACAGAAATATGAGTTAATGAAAATCCATAAAAGTTTAGGTACGTGATTTTGTTCCTTCACAAAATGTCCCGGGTTTGGTCACCATGACAAATCGCAAAGGTCATGTGACAGGGAAGACAGGGATGTACAATGTTCATACCTGCCACTTTTCAACATTCTGACCTTTGATGTCCTATTGTTTTGTTCTCAGTGGGTGTTCATCTTCTGTTATTGTTATTTCTCTGTCAGCCCACTGCATAACACGCCCAGAGTAGACAAAGCAACAGCTCCAACAAAAGAAGACCGACTTTATTCTAACGCAGTTTTGCAATTCAGGGGAAAGGGCCTTATTAATGGATTCTGATATTGAGTTATTGATTTGGCGTTTCGACCCAAGCACGTTACAAAATAGATGGAACGCGTTTCGACCCATTAATCGACATTAGACAGGGTAAAGAAGTACAATGAAAATCAAACAAACAAAGACAAGCGAACAATGACTTAACTGTTTCGAATTCACTTGAAGGTGTGTTTTGGGGTCGACTGAAACTGGGGACGGAACCGAACAGAGAGAGAGAATTTTTTCTTTTTAAATTCCATTCCACATTTTTAGTTAACCTATTGCTTTCCAGCTACAATTACCGCCCCTGGTCGCATTTCTTTGACACTAGCGAGTTCCTTTCGACTCGATCGTTTCTTGGTGCACTGTTTAATAAACTTCTTGATTTTAGTAGACCTACATCAGCACGAACCTCCAGTGTGCTTATTTACTTGTAGATTTCCCCCCCTCAAATAGTAGTTCAGTCATAGATTTTCTGTAGGCCTACTGATTAGTTGTCTTCGTGTTTAACGTGATTTTTAATTTTTTTTTTTTTCACTGTTTGATTAACTTCTTTGGTTTGATATGCAGATAGGTGGTGATCCCCTCCGTCTCTCTCTCCAAATATGTATAAAGCTCAAGAACACCCAGAACGTTCGTTGAATGTGTACTTCTTTATTGTTTTAAAAAGTTCTTTCAGCATTTTGTACCCATATTATGTACACTTAAGCCTACAGTTAGTTAGAGATGCCCATTTGTGTAACTCTACCAGTTTAAATGTATAGGATACGATATTATATTTCATCGGTGGGATTTTCTTGATTGTGTCACGGTTTGTTGTTTAAGATTGAAGCTTCTCCTTTTCCAGTCAACTATGTGATATCTATTTTAATATCAGTGTTACACACGTTTTCTCGCTTGAATTGTGTGAGTGATTTTGATGTGAGCAATTAGAAGTGTAAATGATAATCAAAGAAGTTTTGATATATGTTCATCATAATAAATCTATGTAATATATTCAGATTGATAAAATAAAGCTTTTGCCTTTAATATTTTTGCGACGTTCTCTTTGTTTCTCCTGATTCTCTTTAATACTCTTCTCTCTCTCTCTCTCTCTCTCTCATATATATATATATATATATATATATATATATATATATATATATATATATATATGTGTGTGTGTGTGTGTGTGTGTGTGTCCTGGGGGGACGGGTGGGGAAGAAGGGGTAGGAGGGGGTAGTGATGAAGGGGGGTAGTGATGAAGGGCGAGTGTGTGAGAGGAGAGGAAGGTTCTTGCGTGCATGACTGCTTGCGAAGTGCATGCGTGAGAAGAGTGTGTTGTTGAGTGAGTATATCTGATCGTGTGTATATGTGGAACATGTTTCTTTGGTTCAGTATAAGAACCGTGCTCTACATAGTACAGCTAGGACATAAATTCTTAATCAATCCTCATAACTAACTGCACTCTCTCTCTCTCTCTCTCTCTCTCTCTCTCTCTCTCTCTCTCTCTCTCTTTCTTTCTCTCTCTCTCTGTCTCTGTCTCTGTCTCTCTCTCTCTCTGTTTGCTTGTTTTGCTATCTTAAATTATTTCATTTCACTGCATGTTGTAGTCCCTACTCGGGGCGAGGACTGGATGTAAAAAAGCGCGTCGGTGCTTATCTATTATCCTCGTAAATAAAGAATTTAGTTCTCTCTCTCTCTCTCTCTCTCTCTCTCTCTCTCTCTCTCTCTCTCACCACACACACACACACACACACACACACACACACACACACACACACACACACACACACACACACACACACACACACACACACATAAACAGTCTGTACCCCCCACATCCTTCCACCTCCATATCCGCTGCTACCACATCACGCTCATCTTGATTTCCTTCCAATACTAACATGTAAGAGGTAAAATTACTTTCTCTCACTGTGTACAATCACCTGAATGTAGCGCGACATGAGGTTGAATCCAACTAACTATTTAGAAATTGAAAGTGGACTCGCCTGGTCCAATGTCTTCCACATCCTGTGCATCAGGCGATGTTTAAAGCCTAGCAGACCACAGAAGCCACATCCGGGCTACAATCCTATCAGTAGAGATGCCCACGATTACATTTCAAAAATGAACTCGAGTGAGTCAGTGAAAAGACTGATCCTAGCTTCCACTCTGCGTTGCTTTTTATCACACAGTCCGGACTTTGCTGGTCCCCAGCACACATAGATTGTACATAGGCTTTATTATGTGTTTCACTGTGTGTTTTTTTCTTATTGATTGATATTTTATGGTCCTGGTAGAGCCATAGCCTACTCGTCAAAGAGTTCTCGATAGTGTATGCTTTAGCAGATGTTGCGGGTCCACCCAGACCCATGCTTTCCTGAAAAGCCTTCATTCTCTGTGTCTTTGATTCTTTAGCAGCCAAAGAGGTCCCTCGTCGGTGTGCTGATCACTTCCAATTCTGACTAAAAAATCACGTCCCTGCCTGTACACGTAGAGCTGTTGAGCCGGGCGTGGGTCGTATGTCAAGTACACATTTCTTCCCAGAATTAATAGCGGATTCTGCTTTTTAAAAAATCCATCCTGTTCTACGTATATGGGCTGCTCGGCATGCATAGAGTGACAACTTTCGAGACGTTTTTTTTTTTTTTTTTTTTTTTTTTTTTTTTTTTTTATTGAAGAATAAAGTAGTCTGCTTGCTTGTATCTGTTTATGCTTCATTACTTCTGACAACGGTTGATGCTGTTTCAGGCATAAACAATGAGAATAGCATTTAGCTTAAAGTAGAACCTTGTCAAACGCTCACACAACAGTCAAAGAATTTAGCAATTCAGTCTTCGACATCTATGCAAGGCTTATCAGATTCGTGCATGTCAGTTACAGCGTTGATAAACTTTTCGTGTTTTTTCAATTTGAATCAAAATGTCGAACAAGGCTTGGTACTGGACAGAATCAAAAGCCCTCTTCAGACCGATGAAGTAAGCATGAGGCGTATCTCTTTTTTTTTTTATATAAGACTTTTCAAAGATACAACAAAGCGTAAAAAATTGTTGCTGAGTAATCATGTCTGGATCCAAGCTGTGATTCTGTCACTTTGTCATTTGCTCCTATCCATTTGACAGGTCTTTCGTTCGGCACAGATGTCTGACATTTTACCTACTAAATAAAGAAACGCCCCTGCTGTTGTGTGGACTATTATCCCTTTACTTGAAAATAGGCACAATATGTAACTGTCCAAGGCTGCTCTTTGTATACCTTTTTCTTTCTTAACAGTATTTTGAACAACTTCGTTTAAAAACTCATAGCAATATTGTCAGCATGTATTAACATTTCGGTCAAAATGTCGCCCGGCCCATAGGCCTTTTCTATGTTTGTATAATGTAATTCTGTTGTTAGACATGACAACTATAAGTTTGCTGGTGATATTTGATTCCTCCACTGGTATACCATGAGTTTGGCTCCAGCCTCTTTTGACTTGGATAATGTAACAATTGTTGGAAGCCGTTACAAACCATTAATTTTCTCTTCACTGAACAATAAACAAGTAGGGCAACCATTGCTCCCGTAAGAAAAACCCAACACAGAGCAACCTTTATTCAAGACTGACATGGCGTTTTAAACTTGAATAAAGTCAGACAAATAAAAAGACGAACAATCTAATGGGAGCAAAGGTTGCCCTACCTGTTTACTGTTTGTTGTTTACTGTTCCCTGCCTCACTTCTTTATCAATTTCTCTTCACTAGTTACGAAAAACCACATTTTCACTCGTCCAGAGGCTTGTTTTTTAGGTATCCATCCCTTACCCCCCCCCCCCCCCCCCCCCCCCCCCCCCCCTCCCTTCATCGACCTGTTTGCTGTCGCTCATGGTGACCAGTTGCTTAGCTGTGTAACGAATATAACTTACTCTATTAGTGTCTTTCACTCTTTTCGAGATTTAACGTATGGCAATCGATTTTCTTCGTTTGTCCAAATGTGGCCAGAAGTTGTTAAGCTTTATGTTTTGAATCTTTTTAAACCAAAGGAATTCTAACGAGCCTGTCTTCTTGACTCGATGTTCCTGCCTTCACTACTTGCAACGCACGGTCGTGATTCGGCCCACTGTTCCGCAGTCTCATGAGGACAATCAACACGTTACACATGTTTCAGTTGCGTGAAAACATCAACAAACCCTTTCTTGATTTGATCCCAGTTTGTTTGTTTGTTTTTTTAACATGGTGCTGTTCTTAGTATTGTGCTTTTCTATCAGATGCAACGTCTTCTTTTCTAAACAGTGTATCAGTAAAATAGGGAATGTGATCAACATCTGCAAGACCGTTCAATTATCGAACATCTTCAGCACAGTTGTGCGAACAAGACACCATGATGAGCCAATGAAAATTTGATAAATAGAGCAGACAAATGTGAATGAATTTTAAATTAATCAAATAAATACCGACACAACCCGTTCAAAACAATATGGTCAAATACTTACACATGTATTGCTAATTTTTTTTTTCCTCAAAAGTGGTTTTCTTCGTCATCTTGAAACAAAAACGCCATGTATTTCTTTCTTTAGCACCTACATATTTCAAGCAGCGATACATATTCCACCACAGGGAGCGCATTTACAGAACCAAATTGAAGGAAACAATTGCAAAGTCCTTTCAGAATCTCCTGATTTGATCTAAGATTTTCAAGACTGACATCATGCACTGAACATTATGCAGGAATATTGAACTGCTTTATCTTGAAAGGGTAAAAATCAAACGACCCTGCATTTCCACCCTGTCAGGACAAAAAACGGTTTAAAACACATCCTGAGTTCCTGTAAAACGGCGCTAATCCAGGGATACATACCCAAATGCTCAGGTTAGTATAAACAGTTTGAACTGCTAGAGGAAACCCTAGGCCACCAGAAGCTCCAGCAATGACGGAAGGAAGCCACAAATCACGTGACATTCAGAACCTGGGAGTGGAGGTTCCTGAATGAAAGTAAACGACCGACAGTGCACAGCAACCCTTTTGGAAAACCATCCACAGATTATCAGGAACAGTTGCAAGAGATCGCATATACACGCTCTACTCGTCATTCATCCGAACAAACGATTCTAAATTATTTGACTGTCTGACATGAAAAAGAAAATGTCACACCTTCATGGTTGAGAAATTACCGGTCCAGCCAGGAACTTGAAAAGAATCTGGCTTCCAAGTGAAAATCCTCGCCACAGAGATTAGAGTGTCTATAAGGATTTCAGAGCCGGAACACTTGTAAGGTGGGAGAAAGCTTTTCTCCGAACTCCTTTTACGCTGTCAAGATGTAAGCTAAGTTTTATCATACTGAGTGTGTTGAGCCACCTTCACAATTGAAACATTTGTCAGTACACATAATAGACCTCAAGCAGGCTGAAAAGGTATTACATTCACATTCATGCACCCATCAGCGCACGGACATATACCAACCGAGTAGACTACGTAGTACTGCGATACCTTTACACACGCACGCACGCACACACACACACACACACACACACACACACACACACACACACACACACACACATGGGGAGGGAATGGGGGTGTGGCATTAAAATGAATGGATTGTTTGCAATGATATATGTATGAAACACTGATTCAAGTTGAAGCTAATAGAAAGAGCGGCTCTCTACACACTTTTCTAGTGTACCACAACTGTCAGCACCTTCATCATACGATGTAGACCTACAGCGCAGGATTTCTTTTCATTTGGCTTTTATCCCCTAGCAATTCGACTGTCTGCATCTGTGCGTCAGTACAGGTTAAGACTCATGTAGGATGCTATCAAGCTATGAAAATGACGGTGCCGCCTGAAGGCAGGGTAAGGTAATGTTGCTTGTAGCCAAGCCGACCGCAAAGGATCATATCAGGGCTGTCACAGCGTTGAAGTCGACTAAAGTTAAAAAAAAAAAAAAAAAAAAAAAAAAAAGAAGAAAGAAAGAAAAAAGAAAAAGAAAAAAAAGTCATTCACACAACCCTTCAAAATGCACCTTCTAAAAAAAAAAAAAAAAAAAAAAAAAAAGGAAACTTTGTAAAAAAATCTTTCTTCTGTAAAATTTTAGATCCGATGAAAAATCTTAATCTCTTTCAGAAAGTCAAAGATCCCATCCGGTGGGACATCTCTGAATAAGATTTTCATGGAGTCTTCTCTGAAAATGTTTGTCTCACATCATGCGAGTCCCAACCCCCTAAAAGAATATGTTTCACTGTGAGTGATACATGACGTACAATTACCACGGAGCTTCTTCACTTTTTAAAAGATGAGAATTGATGTGTGAGGAGTGGTCTGTATGCACACGGCACAAGACTGTCTCTTCTTTACAGGCTGAAGGCAGCGTGAAATGCATTACAGATGAGAACAATGATAAGACAAGAGAGGCAACTTGCCTATTTGACTCTCGTGTTGTCAATACATTCAAGTACGGTATGATAGGCGTAAGGTGGGTGGGGAAGGACAATGTATGTAGAAACTCACACTATTCCATCAACAATACATGACCGCACGCCCAAGAAGCGTACTACGGCAGTCAGAGCTGACAATAGGGGGACTTCTAAGAACGTTTCTGACCACTCTTTTTTTTCAACACAGTGTATACGGCGATATAATAAAAAGTCTGAAGTCATCTTACTCCACGTTGCCACTACCAGTTTCTCCTCTCCCCCTCTTATTCACCCCTTCCGCCCTCACCCCTCCTTGACTTGTTCTTCTATAGCCCCATCGGCCTGATATGTCTTGACCTTGATAACTGCTGCTGTTATTTCCAATTACGCAAAGACCTCATATGCGCCGCTGGGCGAAAAATACACCCTAGAGATCTATTTCTGTCAACATAATTTGGTTTCAGTTCTTTTTACAACAACCAACAGGCGACTTTCGTACCTCCCTCCCCCCAGGCAACATGCACTCGTCAGCGTGATGTAATATTTTGACCACCATACTTGACACGTTACTGTGTACATTTGTGGTCTTAATTCTACACCTAGTAAAGGTAGAACCCCACTCTTCCAGCTGCAGCTGCGGTCCCAAAGGCTGCGGCTGCATTGATGGCTGTTTTACTTACAGAAGAAGAAGAAGAAGGGAATGACTCCACTAATCCGGTGGCAGCATGTTTGCGGCTGCAACTGGCAGTCTGGCTTGCTTGTGTTTTCTTGGAACGCTCCATATATCAGCATTCAGACCAGCTGCATTTGCAGCCGTCAAGCGATTTTGTGGGTTTGTCTGATTTTTCCGTGCCCTGGTTGTAATTTTTTTTTTCATCTTTATTTCATTTTTTTTCCTTTTCTTTTTTTTTTCCTTTTTTAACTTAATTATCTTTATTTCTTTTTCTTGTCTTCTTTTCTTTTCTTTTTTTTTGGGGGGGGGGGGTGGGGGGGGGGGGGGGGGGGGGGGGGGGGGCGCAAATACGTTTGATGCATCATATAGTGTGCTCTTAAATTTACGCTCCACGCGCTAGTATTCGGACCAGCTGCACCTGCAGCATCAAGCAAAAGCGCGTACCAGAGAGAGAGAGAGAGAGAGAGAGAGAGAGAGAGAGAGAGAGAGAGAGAGAGAGAGAGTTTCAATGATTACATAGACTCGCTTGTTACACACATGAAGAAAGTAACAGAAAATTCTTCATCTTCAGAATCTATGAGCCAAATCCTAACCCTCATCCAAAGCCTGAGCCAATAATTGCATACAAGCTTATAAAAACCGTCACTGTGATGTCACAGGTGATGGGTGCGCACGTTACATTTCAATCAACAATGCGAAGTGGCAGTGGAGTTGTCTTCTCCTATATCCGGGCACTTCACTGTCGTAATTTAATTAATCGCGAAGGTAATAAGGACTATTAAGAATCAGTAAAATCAGCAAACATGGATTTGTCTCCTTATTACCTATTAAAATAAAAAAAAACTGTTGTAATAAAGACAGTCTTAACATAAATTAAACTTTTTACTTTTTTTTACGACTGTCGGATTTTAGTTCTCCCACATGGTCGCTCACATTCAAACAGAGGATCTTCGGCTGGGGTATGAGAATGAAAGTGAATGAGATTTTTTGTACGTCAGAATAATCTCATATTCGTGTCCCTGTTGAATCAATAGTTTTTGAGTGTAAGTTTCGGGTGTATCTTTAATTAGTTTTTATTCTTTAACAGACGAGTTGAATATGAAGGACTTCAGTCGCTCGACAGACTGAAATGAAATTGGTTCACTCTCTGTGTGAGTGGTTGTCGATCCTCTCATTGTTTGCTGGCATAGCATGGGATGCTTTAAACAGTAGTGAAATTGATCGCCGAGGAAGAAATAGAAGGTTGAGTGTGTTTCGATCCTCTCGGCATAGCATGGGATGCAACAGTAGTGAAATTGATCGCCGAAAGATAGAAGTGTGAGGTGCTGTTGAACACTCAAGTAGGTAAAGTTTGAGCCAAAGTGTAATTTTATTGATGAGTTGTTTGTTGTTTTTTGTTTGTTTTTGATAGACATTGTTATTCCATCTAACTGTTGACATTTTTGGACTGAACTGGAAATACGAAAAAAAGAGAACTTTCACTTTAGCATGTTATAGACCCCATCCCTAATAGAGCCCTACGTTTAGCAAATGGTTATGGTAACCCAAATCCCAGTGTTTTCTGTCAACCCAAAGAATTTATTTTTTTCATAAATATTGTTATAAATCTTGAAGTTTTTTTTTTACAGAAAATGAGCAAACATTATCAGAATCTGTCAGAACCTGTGAAAAAATCAACAGCATTTATAATTGAAACTAGTGAAAGGCATGAATACAGCCAGTTTGTGTGTTTGCATGGCATCCACTTTGCATGACTTCATGGAAATGTAAAACCAGAAGAAAAAAAATCTTGAATCTGCTGAGTCCAAATTGTGTTTTTGGTACTGGGGTAGACAATACGAACAATACTATTCCTTGTGTAAACTTCTTTTCAAGAGAGGAACAGTCATCATTTTGTCCAACAGCGTCTGCGAGATGTTTTGAAAGAAAAAATGTCAACAAAAAGCGAACAAACAAATGGTACTGGTCATAGCTAGACTGAAAAGTGCATGATAATCACTTGATGTTAAGATTTTTGTCACATTGATTGAACAGTTGATGCACCTTCAGTTTCAAATTGAGGGAGGGTAGGAGGGGCAGAAGAAGTGGGAGGTAAATGCATTTTTTGGCTTTTCATGGCTGAGAGCCCTGGTTTAGATCTAGACATAAAACAACATTGTGCATTATTATAATATTGTTAACTAACACATGTATCAGCCATTACAAAAAAGTGAAAGAAAATAGAGCTGACCTACCACTAGTACCAGCCCTTTTTTCCCCCAAGTTATCATAACTTGTCGTCTTCTTGGGAACTTGGAGTTTAGCATGAAATATACTTGTCTGTGGTATTTGTCTCTTTGTGATATTGCAATTTATGATACACCACTAATCTGCAAGTACAGTATTTGTTGTTGCTTTAAGGACTTTGAGCAGCAGCTGGTGGTGCATTGAACAAGCAGACAATGCCTCATCAAAGCGATCGAGAAAACCCAGAGGGTGTCAGCATCTCCAAGAAAGGTGCTACAAATTTGACAACTAGCCCTGGTCCTGTCAAGAAACTGCCAGTCTCTAAAACCACTGGGAAAAAAAAACAAAAAACAAATGGCAGGCCAGGAGCACTCTCCAGTGAAGCGGAAGGAACACTCTTTAAATCCAAAGAAGCGAAAGGAACCCTCAGGCAACAGCATGGTGGTTTTTATGATCTGACACCACAGTCACTGAGTCAGATCAGCTCCATCGTGCCTCCAGATGACTCCACCCTTCAAGCCAGTGTGCATTCTCCCTCAAAGAAAAGGCGTCAAGCAGACACTACCATGGAGATGGCAGTGCAGCGAGCTCGAGGTCAACCAGATGGTGCTGATGATTCTTTTAAAAAGTCACCGAAAAAGTCATCCAAGAAACTAGCTGGCATAATAGAGGAAAGTGAGAGTCCACTGAAAGTGAAAGAGAACAAGGAGAACAGCACAGTGCTTGCTCAGAAGAAATGTATGAAGGTTGGTCACAGTTTTGAGTTTTTGCATGCATTACGGTTTTCTCATTTTCTAGAACAACAGGTACAGTTCAGTGTAGTCTGTTATGCGCAGATAGGGTTTTCTTAAAAAAAAACTTGAAAGGTCAGTTGATTTACTGGTAATATTGAGATACTCCATGATTTTAAACTGTTGTATGTTGATTCTAAAACTGAAAATAAAGATTTTTTACTTCACTTTAACAATCTGTGAGGTGTGAGCAGTATAACTGTCAAAACAAGGTGTAGTGTGTGTAGTGTTAATGTTTTATTTCATGTAGTGGTGTGTGTGTTGGTTTTTTTTTTTTTTCCCTATGTGTCATGTTCTGTGCCACTGCAGCAGCATACTAAGTTACTTATCCTGGCTCCTTTTCTAAAGCCTAGCTTATCTTTTCTCTGTCATGGCACTGGCGATCTCTGGTGGCAATCAATGTCGTGTTGCTCATGAATCCTGGTTCCTCTTCCAAAGCCAGAGAGTGACTTATCTTGTCTCTGTCATGGCACTGGCAGTCTCTGGGAGCAGTCGGTGTTTGTGTTGCCCAACCTGGCTCCTCTTCACTAGCCACACCCTCTGACCCTGACTTACCTGTTGTAGCCTTGGCACTAGCAATCACTGAGGCTAATGTCAGGAGAGACTTCACTGCTGCTGAGTAACTTCAGAGGTGTTCAGTGGTGCTTTTTTTTTTTTTTTTTTTTTTTACCTGATATATGCAGGACTCAACACTCAGCCCCTTGCTGATGAAAATAACTGCACAATCACAGAGTAAACCGTGCATGTCAATTTATCCCTCTGTCCAGCAACACTTACTCACACTTGCTGATAGGGGTGACCTTGAAATAAATGCATCATGGGCATGCTGGTCTAAGTCTGCATGACAGACCTGTTCTATACACTTACTTTGATGATTATCCTGTAATCAGTCAGGATAGAGAGAGACTAGAGAGATATATGCAGTGTTTGTCAGAAAATGTGAGTAAAAAGATTAATTAAACTTGACTGTGTGGTTCCAGTCCTCATAGTTGAACGCGGCATAGCAAACTCGGCTCAGGATGGGGGCTGGTTGGAATAAAAAAAAAAAAAAAAAAAAAAAATCCCAGAAATAAAGAAGGCTCTGAAGAGAATAAAACCCATAACCTCCCAACTCAGGATCTGCTGTGCTAACCACTGTGCTACAGCAACTGGTGGTTTATGTTTTTATTTTGTGTGTGTGTGTGTGTGTGTGTGTGTGTGTGTGTGTGTGTTTTCCTGCAGATTCCCTTGAAACAGGCCGGAAAGAAGCTCAAGTCTTTCAAAACAACCAGTGCCAAAAACAAAGTGTCAACCAAAGTCAAGAAAAACTTTGACAGAACTCTGCCTGATGAAACAATGGGGGTAGTACTTTGTGTGTGTGTGTGTGTGTGTGTGTGTGTGTGTGTGTGTGTGTGTGTGTGTGTGTGTGTGACCGTGCACATGGGCGCTTGTGTGTGTGATTACATATACATGTGCTAACTGAAAGTTTGTGTGTGTGTGTGTGTGTGTGTGTGTGTGTGTGTGTGTGTGTGTGATTTTGGGCATTTTTTATGTGGTCCCTCATGTCCAATTCAAGTAGATGTTCATATGACTGATATTTTTATATTCATTTCCCTTTGGACATACTCAGTTATGTGGAATGGCTGGCATCTTTGGCATTTCTTGCTTTATCTGCCAACTGCAAGTGTGTGTGTACCACTGTATGTTTACATGCATTTTACTGGTACTCAAAGTGGTAAAACAATTCTAAAATTTATTCTGATTTTTTTTTGTATAATACCCAGTTCAAAATCTGTATTGATTGAACAGTTAAAGTAAATTGAAGCTTAGAAACAGTTGCTGTGTTTAGCCATGCAAAACGCATTGTTAAACAAATTTGCTGAGAACTTTTTTATCTTGTGAAGAAAAAAATCAATATTGCTGTTTTGCCTTGTTTTGTCTTTTTTTTTGTTTCTTTTTCCATTCTCTAGTTTTATTCATTTATTTATATATATCTACTTAGTTATGAAATTCATTCATCTGTTTATTTATTTATTTATTTTCAGTTTTTTAAAAGGAGATGAGTTTTAATGAAATCATTAATGATTAATCAAGAGGATCCACCAAATACTAATCAATCACTTAATCCATATTGACATAATAGTGTAGCAGAAAAAATTTTTTTTTTAAGTTCTAAGTTTCAAAGGCAAGCTATTTTGAATGTGATTCTAACATGTTTAAGATGTGTGGAATTGCATTTCCAGTTCCCAGAAAACCCAAACTGTCTTGGAAGGAGAAAAAAAAAAGGAGCGCAAGATGGTGAGGAACAATTACCAACTGATCCAGGCAGCAAAGGGCGTTTGGGAAGACCTGAGAAGGTGGGTGCATGCAGACCTGTTTACCCTCTATACAAGTCAGGAGGGAGATTTGGGTCCAAAAATAGGGAGATTTTTTTGTCCAAGTAGGGAGATCCCAATCGTTAAGTATTTTTCGTAATGCATTAAACAGCAGCTCTAAGATAATGTGCCTATGATAGTATGACACAACTGATGAACAGCATTGTATCTCTGGATACCTTTCTTACTGTATTACTGACAAAAAGACCTTTCTAAAACTTAAATATTCTGGACAGTACTCTTACTGAACACGACATACCTTCTTATTTGCCAAATTTAAAGCGATGTCCAGGCACTTTTATTGTCATATTAATCCTCGACTTGTGCATCCAGCTTTTCTGTCCATAGTATCTAGCAAACATCTTCACAATCATCAGTAGCTTCACTTCAGTGATCACACACAAAAAACTGTCTGTTCATAGTACACCATCCAGCAGAACTATGTTCCCATATGTGATCTCACATATCTTTGTATGTCCACAATACATCCAGCAGATATTTCCACATAGTTTTGCACCCACTAGCAGGCTGTAATGAGCGAGTAAAATCAGGATCACAAAAACACAAGATTAAATAAAAATGGGAAGATTAATTAATTCTTACAAAAAAAAAGTTCCACTAAGCCTATTGGTACTTCTGAAACTATCAGCTATGCAACTATTGATTCAAAGATTTGTAATAAGCACTTTTCAGTGCTTGAAGGTCCTTTTCACAATATTCAATATCAGAAGCATTCCTGGCTTTGCTTTGAGAACCAGCAAAGCTTCTGTGGTTTCTTGCAATAACGAAGACCTCTGTTCTGTAGATGTCTTCCTGACCATAGAGAATACTCTCTCACAGGCAGCAGAAGAGTGGGGGATGTCAGAATCCCCTTCATAACACATGATAGCTTCTGGACTGCAGGATGCCTCTTGTCAAGCTGGTGCCCACACCCAGTCTACTCTGTCTGTCTGGTCACACCACACATCACTCCTTCTGCTTTCGTGATCTGTAAAGTGTAATTGTAGATCGTTGGCGGACGAAAGTCGACCTTTCTCCAACATCGATGTCAGAGTTCCAGCCACCGCTGCCTTCTTCGCTTTGTGACTGTTACTGTTCACATGTTTTTTGCAGTCATTAAAGCCGCCAAACTTGATTTGAAAGTCAGAATTGCAAACGGTGCAATGGGCTGAAGTTGTTCCCACGCGAGAAGGCCTCAACTCGGGAAATGTCTTGCTGAAATCAGATCTCCAGTGAGATAGGTACTTCTTTTTCTTCACAGGTGGCACATCCTTTGTCGACTTTGATGATTCTTCATCATCAGTCTCATGAGCGCGGCTTTTTGAAGCCATTGTGTTGAACAAACCAACTAATTCGTCGAAGCGAGTGAAAGGAAAATGGCTACTGTCAAGTGCTCGCGCATAGTAACCAAAAGACGGCCTCATTGGATGCTGCTATTCCATCAGCCAATCAGACGCGCCGTTATAAAACCTCAGAGTTGGTCGCTTTCTTTCATGTTAAATACCGAAAACTAGCGAAAACAGGGCTTTTTTCGAAATGGCTTGACGCGAGAGAGTCAAAAATCGGGAGATTCAACGCAGTCGGCGGGAGATCGGGAGATACCACTGAAAATCGGGAGTCCCCGCTCAAATCGGGAGGGTAAACAGGTCTGGTGCATGTGAGTGTACACTGTGTGTGAGTGTGAGTGTGTGTGTGTGTGTGTGAATGCATTTATCTATGTTAAAGTCCATCTTTTTTTCCTATTCATCCATCATTATTAATGTTAGGAAATTGGTTGAATTCTAAAAAGGATTTTCTTATACTTTACTAAATGTTTGTTATTCACTTTTAAGATAATGTATCTCCTATCTTGTTAAATCCCAAGCCAATACTTTTTCTTTGATTCTCGCACATGTGGTTACTTCTGTTTATGGATTTTTCACAAAATGAAAATCAGTGTTTGAAATCTCATTACTTTTCAACATTGGTCTGCAATTTGACAATCAGATTAAAGCAGCTTTATCACCAAAATTCAAAATCAGCAGCATGCCAACAGAGATTGTCAACTCAACAAATTCTCTTTCATTGATGTAGATCTCTGGTGTGTGTGTGTGTGTGTGTGTGTTCTTTTTTTCTTCTCAATATATATACATTTCTGTGCAAAAGTCACGTTAAATCATCTATATGACTTTGTCACTTGTTATATTTACAAAATCTATTTCTGTAATTTGTGCTGATATTGCTGCTTTCCCTGCTCTACCAAGATTTGGCGTCACCATTTGCAGAAATTTTCTTTTTGTTCTTACTCCAGCAGCTCTGTATCAAAATATTCATGACTCGTCACATGCTCTGGTGATGTAAATGGCAGAAAATATGTGACATGTGAACACAACTTGTGCTTGTCATTACTTGCTTATATTATTGTAGGGGGCAATATCTTGATTAATCATTTTTCACAAACTGTTTCCTTGTTGTACATCAACGATTTGCAGCTTTTTTGTGTGTGTGTGTGGGGGGGGGGGGGGGGGTCATTTTTGCAGGGTTTTGGGGGGGAAAGAGATGGAAGGTAAAGGGGCAGAACTAAGAATCAGATTCACGCAGCAAGACCAAGAAGCCAAGCAGGTTTCTCACCTGGCAAGTTGAGGTAGCCCGACATTTCTGAATGGTTGCTCAGAAAACACAGCTGCTAAAATCAGCATGCACAAAGTAAATCAATGCAAGTCTGACATCACATTATTGTGCAAGCATGTTGTTGGTGATGGGATATGCTGCAGGAAGCTGACCAGCGAAGTCTGATGGATGACTTGGAATAATAGACTTAATTCACCTCAAAATGATGTTTAGGTGCAGTTTGCGAGTTGAGGAATGTTAAATCTCAGCCCTGGGCAGGTGGGTTAGGTACTGATGCACTTTGTAGCCTTAAGTTATGATACTAGTTTGAACCAGGTTGATTATGCGTTTTCCCCACAGTTCTTTATCACACTGGTTGTGGTGATTGCAGACACAAAGTGCCAGAGGAGAAGCGGGCAGAACTGTGCCAGGAGATGTATGGCAAGGTGCAGGGCAAGCTCAAAGAGGTAAGCATTGCTGCTGACAGGTGTCTTCTGTTGTTATGGTTACATACTGTTGCGAGAGCTGTCAGCTGAATCCAGTACATGGCAATGGACAGATGAGTCTGAAAGTTGGAGGTTTGATCCCCCAATGGTGCCTGTTATTGGTAATACTAATCATGGTTGACATCTTGTGGATTGGAATGGATGGGATGGTATGTTGGGAGGTCCAGCAGTCTCACTTCCTTCTCTTCCCTACTCTGGTCACATTCTAAAAAAAAAAAAAAAAAAGTTGGGAAAAAAGAGCATCTTCTGAACAAAAAAGCCGTAACAATGATAAAAAAAAAAAAGAGTAATAGAAAATATGTCATAGCAAATTCTAGTGGCCAGTGCTTGGATTATGCCCCCACCCCAACCCCGTGTCTTCACTACATACCTTCCCATTTCCTCTCTACTTACAGATCTTGATGACATTTTTTTTGTGATTAGATGTTGTTGACAATAACAACAACAACAAAATGTAAAAGAAATACATCACAGTGCATGGATTATGCCCTGACTCCATCCCCTACTCCTGCCCTACTCTCCTCTTCCATCTCTGAATACTAATCCTAATGATATTTTGATTAGTTGATACTGTAAACAACTGAAAAGAAGTCATAAATACATGTCATGAGTTAATATAGTAAACAAAGAAATGAAAAGAAGTCATTGAAACATATAACGGACAGTGTGGACAGTGTACAGATAATGCCCCAATTCCAACCCCACCCCTCCATACCCCATCCATCTCTATTTCCGTCGAATTACCTGCTCTAATAGTGATAGTGATTATTGTATTTGCATTTTTCTTTTGCAGGACCCCACCCCACCCCCTCCCGCCGCCATTTCATGATAAAAGCCGGAAAAGGCCATGTGTGGTTGGCTTAACTGTAATAATGAAAACCTGATAGAGTCTAGTGAGTACAGTTCAGCCACTGAACAAGAATAGCATTGCGGTGCCCCCTGCTTCTGTAGTCCACTTGGTAAATGAGAACGGTTCCCCTGCTGGACATCTTTCTAGCCATTGCAAACCTCTGACTTCTGACTTTTATAGTCCATTTGGTAAATGAGAATGGTCTCCCTGCTGGACATGTCTCTAGCTGTTGTGGACTTCTGAAAAGAAACTGGACTTCCCATTCACTTTCACACCCACTCGTCCTCCTCCAGAGTGATCTGCCCCTGACCAAATGATGAACAGCCTCGAACTAGATGGTCAGGTCCTGATCAACTTCCTCGAAGAGCTTTATGTGCTATGGGATGTCATGGTTGGGCCTTTTTTGAAATGCTAGTTACAATTCGTGACCAATGATTCACAGCTTTAGTAACTCATGGTGTTATTGATATTTGGATATTGTTTGAAGGGAAATGTTGGGGTCAGAGCTAGATGAATTTCTATTGTAATTTCCTTTATTTATATCTTACCTGACAACCATTCCAGATTTTTCAGGTATTTTACTGTTTTATAAATAATTGGTGAAACCCTGAATTTTTGAGAGAAAAAGAAAAGTCCATTATTAAAAAAAAGTTGTTTAAAAGTGTTGGGGTGTTTTTTGAAAGGGCAGATGAAATATTGCAGAAAAGCTAAAATGATGTTTATGTGTGTCAGGAGTAAGTTTTAAATAGAATATGAAACATTTTCATTTAAAGCCTTTGTTTGATCACACTGTGGGCTGAGTACAA
>JADBJO010000065.1:607226-732226 GCA_016801955.1 Conus betulinus
TGCCCTGTGGATGGCATGTCCGGAATTTGGTAACTGGTTCTTGTTGAATGAACAATTGATGCTGGGAAATCCATGTATTTCTGAGCCTTGAGGCTGGTCACTTTGCCTTGCTACTGAGTATTGCAGGTCTTGGGCAGGAAGGGCTGGTGACCTCATTCCCCTGTTGAATGCGTTGCTGGGAGTTGGTCCTAGTTTCATAGCAGTACAGCAAAACACTCAAAATTACTGCTATGTACACAGCTGTTTGGGTGGATAGTTGAATATTGTACACCTTAACAAAACGTCAAAAGTGTCCATATATTGGGGGGGGGGGGGGGGGGGGGGGAGGGGGTATGCACATTCAGCATAATCCAGGTACTAGCATTTAACTATGAAAAAAAAAAGGAAAATTGTGTTTGTAATTGGTAGGGTGTGTGTGTGTTTTGTTTTAAAAACTTGTTTTGGTGTTCTGTTCTTCTATGAACATTCCATCATTGTTAAGGCACTCCAGAACTAGATTTTACTAAGTAAAATTTCCAGTGCAAAACTTTTAATTTGTTGAGGTTTTTGAGAGATTCTGGTCTAGTATGAGCTTCCAGTATGTCATGAAAAATGGAATCACAATTTGTCCACAGATGTCACCAGTATGTGATGATTTTGATGTTTGAAATCATGTGAAGTGTCTTTTGCCCTAACTTTGTATTTTTTAAATGTCATGCGCGGCTTGTTCCCCAGCACCAAAGCTCAGAGGGCAACGATCATGAAAGGGTTCCACGGGTGTGTGCGGAAACTGATCAGACATAAGCAGGCAGCAGAGATTGTGGAGTACGCATACAACGACTTTGCCACTGCCAGCCAGCGACTGTTCCTGCTGGAAGAATTTTATGGCCCGGCCTTCACCATGTTTAAAGTAGGTCATGTAGATTTGACTGCACACACACACACACACACACACACACACACACACACACACACACACACACACACACACACACACACACACACACACACACACACACACACACACACACACACACACACACACACACACACACACACACATGTGCACACACACACACACTCACACACACACACACACACACACACACACACACACACACACACACACACACACACATGCACACACACACACACACACACACACACACACACACACACACACACATACACACACACACACACACACACACACACACACACTCTCTCTCTCTCTCTCTCTCTCTCTCTCTCACCAACCCCCTTTTAGGAAAATTTTTGGAAGATTTGTAGAAAATATGCTCATTTAGTTAAGAAAAAAAAAACAACAAACACACAAGTACAATATTTAGTCTGCCTCCTGCACATTTTCTTCAGCTATTAAACATAAATCTTATTCATGTAGTGAATGTTTAAGAGCAAATTGATACGGCCTTTGAAAATTTTTGGTGTTTGGAACCCATTTCTGTTTCAATGGGAAAAAGTCCAAACACCCCTGATTGACCCTATCACCTGCTCTGGCTTCTAACACTAGTAACATCAAAATGACCTCTGTGAGTGAAGACTGGTTTCATGATGAGCGGTCATATAGCTTTTAGTGTGTTTCCATTCACAACACAGTTAACTTCAACAGTTTTTGAGTTTTTCGGTAGCTCTTTAACTCTAAAAAAAAATTACCTGCATTTTCACAGATCATTTTTTTTTCATGGTAAATGAATTTGTGTATGTTTAAGTAAACTTTTGTTTTAATAACAAAAAAAAATGTTTTTAGATGTGATAATTACCACACACACAAAAAAAAAAACTTCAATCTTTAGTGATCGAAAATCGAGGGAAAGAACTGCACGGAGTTGAGTTTTAAGCAGGGGACACCACACACTCTCATTCACAGAATGTGCTTTAGAACAGCAAGCTAGTATCTTTGAAAATGAATTGTATTTTCTTTAATAAGTTGAAGGGGGGATGGAGAAGGGGATTACAGTGAGAGGAGGTTACGATGGTGAGACATAGAGCAGTCAGATATCAGAACATGCATACAGTTATTTCTCAACGCATGAGGTTTTTGTTGAAGCTGTGTTCTTTTCAGTATAATTTCATTTCTTTTTTTTCTCACATTTCTGCTTTAACCCTTTTTTTTTTTTTTTTTTTAAAGGAAGCTCGGGGAGGAGTAGTGGAGGATAGAGAATTTTGCGAATGTGTCATCATGTCGGTGTACTTTTGGTCACCATCATTGTCCATAATTGATGCAAGTAGTTTGCAAACAACTTGTTTACAGTTAGCATCAGTTTGTGCAATTTGTCACATGTTTCGAAAGAAAAATGTTCTGATGGCAAACCGTAGACCCAGACAACGCAGCCTGGATGATGTCTTGATGGAACAACCAGACAAGAAGGACATGATCATGAGCAACCTGAAGGAGAGTCTCCTGCCCCTGATGACAAGTAAGGCAGAAGAGAAAGGCATCTAGAGTCATGGGTAGAAGAATGAGGGAACAGAAAGCTGGGAAGGGGAGAGTGGGGGGAGAGAAATAGAGTTGTTATTAATATTAGCCCAAAGTAATAATGGAAAGAAGAGGTGGACAGAGGAGAGGAAAGGAGACGAGAGAAAGGGAGTACATGTTATAAGAGGGAGGTGAAGACAAGAAAATTGGGGAGAGGCCTTTGCAGTAAAAAAAAAATTGACAGTTTTATGTACAAATATCTAGAACAGTAGTTACTGATACTTGATTCAGGAAAAAAAGAAAGGAAAATGTGTTTGATTTTTGTTGTTGTTGTTCAAGCTGCTGTGTGAGTTTTCGATATGCATGAGTAAAGCAGATCAGATAAGTGAAACTGGGTTGTAGCTTTGGAAATGGATGCTAAATTCCATTTCCATTTTGCTGTCTCTGGTCTATGCCTGTGTCATTTGTTTTTGTTTTCGTTTGTGCCTTCCTGTTTTTGGCATAATGTAATAGTTGGTGTATATTCACATTGTGAAGTGATGTTCATTCAGTCACACATTGTTCTCCTTCTCTTCAGACAAATTCTGTCCTTGTCCATGGTGCACAAGATCTTCTGTGATTTCTTCAAGTATGCAGACTGCAGGCTGCAGAAGGTGAGTGGTGCAGGTTTTCAGTTCCTGTGTTAGTGGTAGTGGTCATAGACCTGCAGGCCCTTCAGGGCAGTTACCACATTGACTAAAGGTCCCATCATGAAAGATCAAATGAATGAATAAACAAACAGGTTTATATGTCATTATATACACACCAATTGAGAACCAAAATACCGGAACTTTTGACATCCCTAGACATGAAAACTAGAAAATGCTGAAGGCATTTGACATTTTGATTAATTTTCACCCTTGGTTAAAAAAAAAAGGAATGAAAAAATTAATGAAAAACATGCATAGAAGGTCCATGTGGGCAGGTAACTGTAGAATGGACAGTTAGTATCGACTTGGGGACAGTATTTACATTCTCACCTGCTATTTGCCAAATGATACCAGAAAAACCAGCAATGTTATAATGAAGAAGAAAAATTGTGAAGAATTTCAAGAACAAAGACTCTAGTCGCACAGCTAAGTGACCAAGTGAAAAACGGTGAAAAGGGCAGAAATAATCTAGAGCAATCACTTGTTTCAAAGCTGTGTTAGGGCATGTCAGTGTTGATAAAATGCCAGAATAGAGCCGCTGTATCAGTTTATGATGGGCTGACTGCCTGCAGGCACACTAAATAAATTGTCAGTGAATTCCAAATGCCTGTTTTCTAACACCTGTTTGTTTTAGCTTTTAATATCCTGCCTTGCAGGCAAAGTGGCATGGAAACTAAATAAATTGTCAGTGAATTCCAGATGCCTGTTTTCTAACACCTGTTTGTTTTAGCTTTTAATATCCTGCCTTGCAGGCAAAGTGGCATAGGAGTAAATTGACCTGAAACAAAGCTTTTACTGTTGTGGGCCTGCACAGTTGTCAGCAGCAGTTTGATTTTTTTTATAGAGGCATAGACATGGCACAGCACAGGAAATTGAATAAACCCATTTTTGCCAAACTAGGGAATAGTGAGAAATGGGAGCATGCGCAAAAAAGCCTTGAAAACTATTTGTAAGAGTATTTCTTTTTTTTTTAAAGAAAAGATGTTAAATGGCAAGTACAGGGAAACATTGTGCTGCATGCTTATTTGAGCTTGGAATGTCATTTTGTGTCATCATCAGCCTGACATGAGCATAACTTCACATGGCTGTGAGTGTTTGTGGAGAGGCTCACACAAAATACTTAATCTATGTAGGGAGGTTGAAGTCGCTTCTTTGTGTAGGAAACAAACTGATGATGAAAAAAGTAGCACCAGTTAAAGGATCCACAGACCACATCTTGAAATTACTTTTCTGCTTCAAGATGTTGCCAATAGTCACTTGTGAATAGCTTTTCCCTTTGGGAGCTTTGTCAGATTTAAACTTGGAGACAACAAAGTGTAGTTATTCATAGTTGACCTGTTAATATTGATCCTTCAGCTAATTCAAGCAGTCCTATAAAAGATCCATTCAGCAGTTTTCAACTTATCATCTTGGCCACAGACACATGCACACAGAGCTTGCAAAACAGTACTTTGTTTGGCAGCTCCATACTGTGTGCCAGCACAGAGGATGGCTACATTCACATCAGGATCAAAGCTTGGAAGGATCTGCTTGTAGTAGTAGACACGGTCATTTACTGCTGGATTCAGTGATGTATATGTTCATTACGACCTGTGTACACTAAAAATGTATGTGTTTGAACGGAATTGATCAGAGTAATTGAAACTTCCTGTGATTTTTATGCTCCATCTGCATGATAATAGCATTTACTGGAGAAATTTACACCTTCATTAGGTGTACATGATAAAATCTGTATGATATTTCTCTCTTGAATACACCATATTAGTCCGCTCATGTCATGGAGACAAGACCTGAAGTTGACTTTGAAGACAGGTTTCCTCTGTGTGATGTTAGAGACAATACCTGATGGGTCGTCTTTGAGTGAATATCTGATGTGAAATCTTCAAAGCACAAACACTAAATCTCGATAAAGATATGACTGTTTCTTTGGCTTTGATGCAGTTCCCATTTTCCAGTGCATAGTTTTCACCCCCCAGTTGGCCAAGGGCTGTAAAACTGATGTCTGATTGTTGACCCATCAATCCACAGGACATGATTGAAGCCCTGAGAGAGTCCCTGATACACATGCTGCATACCAAAGAAGGAACCCGCACCGCCATGGCCTGTATCTGGGGAGGATCTGCCAAGGTGAGGAGATGGTGGGGGGTTACCATGTGAAGTACGCTTCTTTTTTTCTATATAACTGTTGTGTCTAGGTATGTGCAGGCATGGATGTGTGTGTGTGTTAGTGTGAGTGTGTGAGTATGTAAACAAGCAGAGGGCACGAATAAGCAGAAGTCATTGATATATTACTGTTACTTGATCTGGACAGTGTATTACAGGTGTGTTCTTTTTTACAAAAAAAAATTGTTTATTTGAAACAGTAATGGTGCTACAAAACACCACTGTATGAAAGATTGATGCATGTAAAATACGGCATGACAAACTATTGTCTGACTTAAAGTAACATCACTTTAATTCTTTTTCTTGTTGACTTCCAAGGTGCTTATTGCAGGGTTATCATCAGATTAGAAACCCACTAATTTCATAGTTATATTTGGCTAGTCTTCTGATCAGGAACAGTGTATTACCAGGGTTCAGACAATCTGTGAATCAGACTTAAGTTTCTGCACAGGTAATCGCACTGTGCACCTAGACTTCCCAAAACATGCTCCCATTTTAATGTTTACTGTTGTCTTGAATTATGTATATATATTTACATTTCATCTGTCATGAAGATCCTTTAAAGAAACAGAAAAAAGGAAATAAAGCGCAGAAGTAGTGAAAACTAAAATTTCTAGCCTCCTGTTCCTCTGTATGCATGTGTTAGCTCTCAGTGGCCCCAACACATTTCTGCTATGTGCTAATCCTGCTGAAGGAAGAGGTTATTGTCTGAAACATGTGACCAGGTCACGCTGAAGCATGGTTTTCTGCAGGATGGGATTCTTCAAACGCTGATCACTTTGTGTCCTCTCAGAGAGTTACTCGATGCTTAGACATCTGGCTGTGAAGACAATTTTATATTCCCAGTAGGCTGTTAACAAAACAGTTCACATCTGTCTTTCAGTATCTTTCTCTGTCATAATTTTCTTGAATTTGTCAGATTTTCCACAACTGAGGGATTGAACTTGCTTTCACTTGTTGTTTGAATCATTACTGATCACGGCAGATTCTTTGTATTGGAAGATCAGTGGGAAGAAAGCTATCCATCCATAAAGTGAGTGATAACCTTTGGGTAGCCTTGCATCTGTGAGTTGTATGGATACAACAGTGGTGTAGCGTAACGTGTCTGTGTGTGTGTGATTTGGGATTGTGCAGGATCGAAAAGTGATTGTGAAGAGCCTGAAGGGTCATGTGATCAAGGTGTGTAAAGAAGAAGCTGGCCACTTGTTGCTGCTGGCCATTTTTGATAGCGTGGACGACACTGTGCTCTTGCAGAAGCCATTCTGGATGTAAGTACATTGCTGTTTCAGGGAAGGGGCTAGATGGAAACAGACCTTTCCCTCCCTCCCTCAGTCTTCTTTGCGATAGACTTCCTTTCCTCAAAAAGGTGTTTCTTTTTTCTGGAAAATATGTTTGTGCGTGCTATTCACTGCTAACAAAGAAATTTTCCTTTTAATGCCCAATGTTGGAGTTTGGGAAGCTGTTAACGACAGATTTTACTGTTTGGCATGCTTGACGCCTGATGTACCATACTGCTTTTGATCTGTACTGATTCCAGTGATGTTTGTGTTTCACCTTGTGCAGGAGATAACAAAGAACATAGGGGAGTTAATTTTGGACAGCCATGGTCGCAAAGTGCTGACTTACCTTCTGGTCCGACGGGACCATAGGTTCTTCTGCCCCGACGTCATCCGTGTGCTGCAGGAAGGGGACAGCAATTCCACCAGGTGGGGTCATTTTCTCTTCTTTGTGTTGATGGAAGGGTGCGAGGCTTCCAAATTAAACTAGAAGTCTGGATCAGAAAAATGTTGAAAAGTTTGTCTTGAAATTGGCGAGATTGTGATGTCTCTGGTTCTTAGGAGATGTCTCCTTGTTTGTTCTGTGTGCCCTGTGTTGGCATTGCTGCTACAGAATTTGATGTTGTAAGCGGTATTCGTTTGAGTTTCAGGCATGTAATTGATTTCATCATGGGGGAGAAAGTAACTACTTGTTAGATATTTACTTTTTTTTTTTTTTACTATCCCCTGCCTCATTTTAGATTTTCTTTCATTGTTTTGATAGTTTTGGGATTAGCTTGTTAACAGACAGAGTAACCAGTAGATGCAGGTGCAAATGTAATCACTCAGCTGCAAAAAAAAAAAAATGCAAGGTAATAGGAAATTAATGGTTGACATATCAAGAATTTTGCAACAGTTGCGTTCTTAATTTTTATTCAAGAAAAGGTAGAGGAAGAATATCTGCTGAACAAATGTTTTTTTTCTGACAGGTTATGTGTGAGTCCATCAAGTTTCTGCCTTTCACCTGACTCCTATAACGCATGTTTTCTTCACCTCAGAAAGTCTTCTTTTCTGGAGGTGGGTTTTGTTGTTTCCCGTGCTGAACTTTTTGTTGTTTTCTGCGTGCTTCAGCAAGAAGGATCCTGCTGTGAGGGCCCAGGAACTGAGGAACTACATTTCGGAGTCTGTGCTCACCTACCTGACTGAGAATGCTGCTGAGCTGCTCACCAACAGCCATACCTCCCTCATTGTCCCCCTCATCCTCTCCCACGCATCAGGTATGTCTTGTGTGTATGACAGAGAGAGAAAGATAGAGACAGAGAATATTCAGTGCACTGGATCCATTTACTGAGGATGTCCAATGATCATGGAGGAAAAGCACTTCTGGCAAAATATCTATTTTCGTACAGCTGCTGTTGTATAGAGAGTGTGTTGAAGAAAAGTATCCATACCAACCTTCCTGATTCGTAGGTCTATAAACAACAGAACATCTCTTGCAATCGTATCAGAAAGTACAGAAATTAGATGTAAGAAATTCTGATTGTCTGATGAAGCATCTGAGGATATCACTCATTTCATGAGGAGCTTTGCTATTTTAGGTATAAGTTGTTGAAGATTAGATATTTTTTATTGTTTCAGCTTTTTACTCAGTTCTCATTGACAGTCTTTGGTCAAAGAAATATGGTTCAGTTTATTCAGTATTTGTTAACTTTTGTCATAATATAATCTGAATTTAGAGAGAATCATGTAAAAAAAAAAAATTTCCAGAATAATCTATTTCTTGATAAATTATGATCTCATTCAATAATATTTGAACTTTATCTGTGATTTTTGCATGTAGTATCACATTAGCTGTATATATCACACCAGGTATATGACCATGATGTGTTGTTTATCACAGGAGATACGTCGGCAGCAGTGGAGGCTTTGGCTAACACAGTGGTGGCAACCTCTGACCCCCGCACATTCAGGGCAGAGCAGCAGTGAAGAGAGACCTCTGAGCCTGGTGGAAGATCCAGCCGGTCACATCACGCTGAAAAAAAATCCTGGCTGGTGACCGTGAGCTCATGCACCAGGGAAAAGACAGTGAGTGGAGGATTGCTTCAACAATTTGCTATTACGGGAACAAATGCATAGGTCATATGTGACTGATCATCACAAAAGTCTTTTTTTTTTAGGTCATGACTTGCATGAGAACTTCAGAAAATTCTCTTTCAAATGAATTGAAAATGGTGTCTGTAAGTTTCTTCACAACAAGGTCACATGCGTATGAAATTTATTGCTTCGCAATTCGCCATTTTGAAAAATTGAGGCTCAAAGATTAGATGACTCTCATTCGTCTTCAACAGCCCTTCAAACTTGGATTTAAAAGTTTATGTCTGTTTCAAAACAGGTTTGCTGTTGATTAATGATAAAGATGACATATTCAGAAGATGCAAAAACGGCTGAAACGCTAAATTGATTAAAGTTAGTAGATTTACTGAGCATGCACAAAATATCTTTGTAACTTGGGTACTGTTCATTACATTTGGTTTGGTCTGGAGTATGTGCGCTGAATGTTGGATTACAAAATCTTCAGTGTTTTCTCTGGCTGGCTGGTTGAAAGGTTCTCCCTAATGTGCCTGGTAAATGGCTGGTCTTGATTTGATGGTAATATACTAAAAATGGACTCCTCTTCGTGTCATGACTCTGTTTGTTGATATTCTTGATTAATCATGTTTTTGATATTCTTGATTAATCAGCATTAACATAAAAAGATCAAACATAGAATGATATGAAAGTTTGTTTGCTCTTGAAAATTTCCATTCTGTAATGGAAGCAGAGAGGACATTTCTGCGATTAAAAAAATTTTTGTAATCACAGTTCTAATAGGTAAGAGTGCATATCTTTGTGGGTTTTTAAATTTTTCTATTATTAACAAATGCAGTGTGAGTAGTTAGATATTTCTGTCCAAGTGATGTTCCTCTAATCAAGTAAAAACATTGTGTCGAATCCTTCACTTGTCATACAATTGGTCACCATGCAGAATAAGAATTTGTCATTCTGCTGTCTTGTTGGAAAAGGAATGACCTCTTACTCTGAACAACACAAACAGAAAAAAAGAACAGTTTTGGTTAACAGGAAAGAATTGCGTATAATTATTATTGGTGAAGTTAACAGCTTGTGCAGTTTCTCCTACATTGAAGCTTGCACACGGGCTGTAAAAGAAATTTGTGTTCAGACTTCATCATGTCACAGAGTATGAGTGAGATGCCAAAGTTTACACTTTGTACAGTACTATTTGCCATTAAGTGAACAACAGATATATTGTGCTGATTTCAGAACATTCTGTATGCACATTTTATAGAAAGATGCTGCATACACTGAGCATAAAATTATTAAAGAAATTCTCTTAGCGTGAAGTTCTTTAGATGGTAATCACACCTGAAGAAAGTAGTAGGATGATGTTTTGATACGCCAGTTTGAATCTTTTGAGCTAGTGAGCAACAGCTCTGGCTGCTCACATGCATAGAATCTCTTGTTCATTCTGCCACTTTGACAGTATGCCTAAACTTTATCCAAACAATAGGGCTACAAGCTCTGGATAAAAAAAAAAAAAAAAAGAAACGAGAGTAGGAATTTCTCCCCAAGTATGTCAGTGAATGAGGCATTATGAATAGCATCGTTTGTTGGGAAAACTGCGCTCAGTGCAATTTTAGGCTGAGATAGATTTCATCATCACCCGTCTTGGCAAATTCGACATGAGCTGTAAGCATTTGGTACTGTTTTATGCGTACTGTAAAAAGCAGAATATGCTCAGTTTTGAAAAGTACACCAGCAGCGTTTTTTATTTGTACAGGTTTGGTGCCAGTCCACCAGTGCAGTGAAAAACAGAAGTTGACTGTGACATTTCTGTGTGCAGGCTTGTTTTCTGTGGCACTGTCCAATGCAGCTGATGGCACAACCTACAAAGCCTGGGTGGCCAGTAACAGAGGATGCTTCTTGCTTGTCATGTAAGTCTGAGGCTCGACAGTGAGTTTGGAAGAGGTATACTGTAAGTTTGAATACCAGTTGTTCCACGCTGTGCAGCAGAGGTGGTTCTAGGCCGACGCCAAATCAAAATGATCTGCAAGATCTGAGCATTTTTATTTTTTTACTGTATAACCCCTGATTTAATTTTGCAGCCTCCTTATAGAAACGTTAAACATCTTGTGCATCAGTTTGAACAGAGAATATAAGAACTCCAATTTCTGTAAACTCTTGGATATATTTTAGTTATATGTCAGTGTTTTTTAGTGCAAAAACGTTCCTATGAATTTGGACAGCAAAAATGTACTCTTGTTTGAGAAGATGGAGAAAGGCTGAAGGTGTAAAATGATTATGTTACTGCAGTGGGGCATGGAACAATAATGCAGTGCTACTCAGTGGCCACATTGAAAAACAAAGAAACAAACAAAATAAAAGAGAAAAATTGCACTAATAATGCTCACATGCAAAATGCAAATGTGCATGGACCCACCACACATACAAAATCCATTACAGTGTCAAGTGTCATTCAGCAGCATTGAAGTTACATGAGCCAAAATCATCGCAAGCAAAAGATACCAGATGCATCTTGCTATGATCATGTGTGTGTGTGTGTGTTGCAAGCCTGCGATGTTCATCTCTACAGAAACAGAACTGATGGTTTCTGTGAATCTAAGCCTTCCATAAGTTTAATTGTTTGAAAAGTTGACTTGTCTATTATGGCTGTGATGGGGATTTTTATACATGTCCACTAGATTCCTTCCCCTTCATGTGAAGGAGCCGTCAACTTATTGTTGATTGATGTCAGGAAGAAGGTACACCCTTCTCCACCTCACGTTAGCCCAAAGGTTCACAGTATGCCTTAACTTGATGGATGAAATAATTACAGTTTTGTCCCTTGGACTGTAAATCTGTTACATCTTCTGCATTCTTGTTTCCATGCATTCTCGAGGTTAAACTCCTAGGTTCCCCAGTGATGAAGTGTGTGTATGACCGTTTTTATTACCACTTCTCAGGTAAACATATTCTGTCTTCAGGATAAGCATAATTTCATTTCTCTGAAAACGTATGTCATTTTCCAATTGGGAGAGCTTTTTTTTAAAGTGAACAAATGCTGCATGGTATAGTAGTTAAAGCACAGTGATGACTCTTTGTTGAGACAGTGGTGATATAGCTGGAGTCTCCTGTCTTGTTCAGGATGTATGTCTGTCAGAGCAGAAGACAAAAATCCTGCAAATGAAGTGGCCGAGAGAGGCAGTACTGAATGGTAGACACCCATGAAAACTAGGCCTCTGAAATACTGTGTATCATCAGATTAAGGAAACTCGGTATCTGTCCATCAGTGCTATTCACAAGTTGACTTAACCGGTTGTGTGGTTTTCACTTTCAGGTTGTTTGAAGTGGAGAATGCCCAGGTGACTCAGACACTCCTGTCCCAGTTGGCACCCCTGAAGAAATACCTGAAGAAGATGACTTTCAAGGGGGCAGAAATCTTGCTCAAGAAACTGGAAGATGAGCAAGGACCAAAGAGCAAGAAACCTGTTGAAATCAGTTTGTGAGTAAATTTTGCAGCTGCCTGTTTCTATATGTTAGTGACTGTAATGACAGCCACTCTGAGGGAGATTGTATTTTGTCATGTTTAAGCTGATGGAGAGTCCTTCACAAACATCATTGTGAGAGTTTGATAGGCAAGACATACAGGGGAAACCTTTCTTTGAAGTATGGGGGGAGCCTTCATGTTAGACATTGTTCATAATTGTTTAATCATGCCAGCACTGATGTTTGGCAGCAACTTGGCAATTGTTTGTAGAATTTCAACATGAAGATTTCCCTCTAGAGCCATCTCTTTATCAACCAAGTTGAGGGGATGAATGTCCTGGCTTTCTCCTGCACAGAGAGCAAGGGCATTTTTGGACAAAACATCGCTTCTTCATGTTGCCAGCCAGGAACGATGTTGCCTTTTAGTTACTGTTTCTTAAACTGGTAAAGTTGCACATGAGCTAAGGAATGTGTATTATTCTTATTGGTTTTCTTATTGAAAGAAGCATTTTTATTTTGGGGCGAGTGTATGTTGACATTTTACCACCATACAGCTGGTCCACATTATGACCATGACTTGAGTGTGAACCCACTTGAAATTGTAGAGCTGTCATGTGATGGGCATTTTGTCAGGTCATGAATTCCCATCTGACTGTTATGCTGCCGAATGTTGGGCGAAATGATATGGACATAACAGATGTACTGTGTAATTTCAATTCAAGGGCATGTGTGTGTGTTCCAAGAGCAGTTGCGGCTCGTGAACGCAATTTGATTGTGGGGGCCATTTTGTTGAGTAGCAGTTTTGCATGATTGGTATGGTAGAGAGTGTATGTAAGGTTGAATTTATTAAGTGATCGGATGTGCGAAAAAGTTGTACGGGTGTGCTGTTCTCCCTTTTTATAGTCGTTTGAGTTGCATAAGTAAATGAAGTGGAAGTATGGAAGGACTTGTTTATCCATTTATGGTATCCCCAAATGGAGTTTTATGATTAATTAAGACTTGGCATGAACAAATGTTGTTGTGTCCATGCTGTATAAGTACACATTTTTCCCATGTTCATTTTGCACTCTTTTTTGAGCATGTGTGAAGTGTGCATGTATTTGTGTCCTTTTAAAGGCTTTTTTTTTTTTTTTTTTTTTTTTTTTAAGATTAATGATTTTAATGGTTTGGAACATGTTCTTTAAGCAGCCTTTTGCTTTTGGAGGAAATGTTTCCACAAATAAAATGCTTTTCTTTTCTCATGATGGGAAATCTCTTCAGTAAGTAAATAAAAGTGAATGTGATGCAATATGATTGGAAATAAAGAGAAAAAAAAAAAAATCGAGTTGATCCGATTATTTATTTCAGATGGCAAGACAAATAAAGCATGTCTTCTTGAGATGTCTCAAAAAGCTGACATAAAAAAATGCACAAAACAATACTCCCCATATTACAGCCAGCATGACGATGGTTTTCTGTGCCTATTGTTTTTGATATGTGAAGAAGACATCATCTGTTTCATGTTGTGTTATTATCAAAAGGTGTTAATTACTTTGCACCTTCTTTTGCCAGTTCATTTAGTAATGTTGCAGTCTGTTTCATTCAACCACCTTCATGCTATTGACAATAAGGCTAAAGGTCAAAGGGCTAAGGAAATTATGACTGACAAAAAAAAAAAAAAAGAAAAAAAAAAAAAAAAAATATTATACGCACACACACACACACCATGACATTTTAATTTTTTTTTTAAACAGAAATGGTAAATGTTTAGAAGTAAAGTGTCAGATAAGCTTGCATATAACAATGCCCTTCCTTTAAAGATTTTCTTCCTCTGGAATATTCCAGACTTTGTAGAAGTTAGACTGACCTCTTTCCATGGATAGATGGGATGGATTTTTTAACTTTTCTGGTGGTCATTCATTTATTAATAAAAAAAAATTCCACTGAGTATGTGTACCAGAGGGCACATAGTCAGAAGTGTGAGATTAAGTCTGCAGTGAAGGTTTAAATTTGTAGTGCGTTTGGAACCAACTATTGCATGTATTGGTGCCATATCATAGTGTGTGCTAGCTACTGAATTTAGCTATTCATATATGGTGAATGAATGGCGACATGATTAGTTTTCTAAATAGACTAGCTTATTAAAAAAAAGAAGTGTCTGATGTGTTGAATCACTGGTACATGTCAAGATCTCCGTTCATCTGTTGAATCTTCTCAGTTAGTGGCTATAAATTTCCATATGTTCATGAAAATGCAGTGGAACCTGTCTCTCCTTTGAACCTGGTTCCCTTTTCAAGAAAGTTTATTGCAGTGGGTTGTCACTGGGTTATTGCCCTTTGTTCATAGGCCAAAATAAGCATCTAGTTGAAGATCACACAACTCCATAATTTTTTTCTTTCTTTATTTTCAACAAAGCAGAGTGCGATACATTTTCAGTGAAAATTGTATAATACTCTTTTCTTTGTGGCGTACAACAAATTAATGAAAATGAAACGTTCAAAGAGTTTGGGTTTTTCTATGTACTTGTTCAAGATGGTACTGGACCAAAAAAAAGAGGTGGGTGGAAAAGGGGGGGGGGGAGAGACAGTTGACAAAGAAAACCCACAAACTTTGGCACACAAAATTCATCGATTACAATGTAGGACACAAACCAATACAAGCAATCACAGTAAGGCAGAAAAAAAAGGTTCTATGCATGTTGACTGAATTTACTTTACATAATGGACATGTAGATACTGATGTCTGGACATGCACATTAACATCTGCATGTGTATCTCAGTCTAGCTTTTTTTCAAAATATTTTGCAAATATCAAAAGTATTTGGGGGTGAGGGGAGGGGGGAAATGGGGGTAGACAAAGTTCAGAATGAAAGATTTATTCCTCTATAATACATGTAAATATCTCAAAATCCAAACATGATTCTATTTTCCAGATCACCAGAGTAAAACAATTTGCAAAAATCAAAACTGCTCACAAGATCAAATGAGATAACAGAAACAACAGTGAGGATATTGACAGCAGAATCCAAGTGCAGATTTTTTGTGTGTGGTTCTCTTCACACAATAATCGAATATCTAGTAGTATCCAATTACGATCGATCATGGCAGCTTTCGTCATGTTCACATTCACAGCCTAAAGATTTTTCCATGCTTTAGCAAAATGTCCATGGATTCATTTATCTTGCACCAGATCGCCTGTCTTTTTTCCCCCTGTTTGTAACAAATGAATGTTAACGTTGCACAAAAAACACTGTTCAGTACTGTTTGTGACACTGGGACAAACAAACTGCTTAAATTCCACAAAAAAAAAGTGAACACTATGTTGTACTGAATTCCTTTTACAGCTAGCAACATACAAGCAAACTGCACCTGAGCAACATATACAAGATCAGAAACAGCAGTTTGTTTGTCCCATCAACAGTGTTTTCAGGAACATGTTTGACAACACATCCGACTGGAAAAAGCGGATGGATCCAATGAGGTTTTCATGCACAAAGTCAAAACAAACACACACCAATCACATGACAAGTCAAGGCAACAGAAAGACTGGGTGAGGTTTGGAGGCAAGCGGCAATTGAAGAATTGAACAGAGATCCCTTTGGAGATGTGTGTGTGTGTGTGTAGGAGGAGAGTCAAAGAATTACTAAATCTTTAATCACACCTTTTCTTCTGTCAAAGTGGCTTTGAAATGACTTGTGTGCACAGTAACTTTTACACAAAAGTAATAAATGCAACATCCTCTTCCCTGGATTAAAAAAGATATATGTGTATATTGGGCCAGAAAATAGAAAGTACATTTCATCCAGTGAAAAAAAAAAGTAATAGCTAAAAAGTATTACATTAATTCAAATGGACCCTGCTTGTCTGTGTGTGTGTGACTGTGTGCGTTCATTCCAATCAAGAACAGAGCCAGCTATCAAATATCTCCATTGCCAACACCAAATGCAAACAACATGGAAGTAACATCGATTTTAATTGTAACACTTGCTCAAGTCCAGCACCTTTTTAATAATATTGATGATAACGCTTGCAAAAATCATCAATGATTCCCATAGCTGAAGTTTTTATGCCTCAGGGTGGATGTCAGCCATTTCAAGTCAGAAAATGAGGAGTCTGAGAGGAAAATGAAAATAAAAAAAGAAAAAGTGCTTAAATCGAATATCTACAAAGAAGTCTCATAACAGTGCAGTTTTGGTTAAACCCAGATCAAGTTATCCCATTTCCAAGAATTACATTGCCTGAGACCAGCTGACCAAGATACGTCCATTCTAGTACCGTCTTTAAATTGCCGTACAGCTTGATTTTTTCTTAATCAAGATGCAATATCGAAAAGGAAATGTGGAAACCACTGAGATGGACCCCACTTGAAGATGAGACACATGATTTCTGATGAATACCAGAGCTGAGCAAAGCGTTGCCCCCTGTACCTCACAACAAGCCCCACACACTCTGGTCCTAGCTGCTTTCCACCCATCAAGTGTGTATCAAGAACAGTTAACAGACAAGAATCTCGGAATCAGATAATGAATCACTTAAGCAAACACAACCATTGAAAGAACAGTTCTAAAAATCTCCATGCCACCCACCACCCACTCCAAACCCTTGTCCCCTTTCCCCCACCCATTCCCCCTCTAGCTCCAACCTCTTTCCTTCTCCTTCCTATCCATGCCATTCCAAATGATCTGGCAGCTAAGTCTGATGTAGTGTTAAAATATGGACTTGAGGTATTGTTGGAACATTTAAAACAAATCTGCTTATCCATACAAACGATTCTGCCATACTTTGTACTCATGTCAGACCAAAAATACAAGAGAAAAATACAGAAGACAATCCATAGACAAAGGTTTTGGGCGGTAATTGCATTTGTGGTGTGTAATTATGGTGTTGTCTTGGGTACTTGACTAAAAAGTAACAACTCTTGCCAAATCTCCCGCACAAAATTGCATCTGGCCGAGTCCACACTTCTTTGGCAATGTGTTGATACGTAGGAACAACAGCTGGGACTAAAAAGCCCTGAAATGTTGAAAAAAAAAATTGGAAGTGAGCATCAATTTGTGACAAAGTATGTTGATGAATTAGATTTGTAAATAATTTGTGTAGGGAGAACCTACTTCTCTACCGCAGTTACTGCCAGATCTGGTATCCCTCTACCCTCCCATATATGTTGGCAGGTGAAAATATGCCCCCCTCCCCCTCTCCTTTTACAAACATTTGGAAGATGTGTAAACACTTTTTGTAGAAAGTACACTCATTTTTGTTGCAAAGTATACCAAACGTAATTTCAGGATAAATGGGTCGGTGAAGAGATGAACGCTATCGACAGGATCTCTTGCACACCCCACATCTATTAATACTTTAGCAGCATTCAACAATGCTGCAAACGATGCTGTCAACAGGTGATAAATATCTTCCAAATATAACAAATATCAAAGCCTGATTTTTTTTTTTTCGGTGGGGATGATGTAAACTCACATAAAGACATGTAGATAGGACGGGATCAGTATCTCCACCTTAGCTAGTTCCACTGCACAAACTGAAGGAAATCACCACTTCCAGCCAGTCTGATTGGCTCTCTGCCTTCTGTTAATGAGTTGACTGACTGTTCCCCTCATGTCACAGGTGGAAGTGTCAAACTGTCAAGTGTGAAGCGCACGCATGGTGGTTAGGTCACAGGCAAAGGCTATGTGCAGGCAGAGGGGTGACATCACTGAACTGGCTTACATTGTTACCCAAAAGGGCGGCCCAGTCAACTGAACAGTTCTCTCACCTACAAGTGATTAGTTATCAGTTCAACTAAACGAATCTCCAGTGAAGATGAAGTGTAAGAGCAAAAGAGATGCCTATCTTCTCTCCTTTCCATCATGTATAAAAGTCCATACTCATTTTATACAGAGATTTTGGCCAAAGACAACACATAAGTGTTCTACTCTCATCTGGAGAACATACAAAATTTTGTGTATCTAATAATCAACATAACTTTGTTCAGCTATGACTAGATCACGGAGATATTTGTACACTGATCTGTACAGATGCTTGGTGAAAGATGATTCCAGCTGCAGGAAGACGATAGAAGAAAATGGGTCACATGAATAATAATATACAATTTGATGACATGTGAATCAATTACAACAGAGAAAAAAAATCAAACAATATTTACAAAATGCTGATGTTAAGATTACCATTTCAAGTTTGCAAAGAAAATGATTCAGTTAAAGCACACTATACAACGACCTGTACATCTGTCTTTCAAACGCACAAGTAAACATCTCTCTGATAACGTCTGCATTTCTCAAAATATGTATAACAAGTCCTTTGAGGTTCAATTATGACAGTTTCCACTTTCTATGACTGAAATGCATATCTGGCACATTACAAAGAATTGTTTTTTTCTTTAACTTATTTAAACTACAACATAAAAAATTCTAAATTTAAATAAGCAAAAAAAAAAAAGAAAGGAAAAAAAAAGAAAAAGGGAGATGGAAACAGAGTGCAAAGGAAAGGCAGAGAGGCAGGGGGAGGATGGAGGGCAAGGCAATTGGTGCTTTGCGTAGAAACGGACTGGTGCATATGATTAGAGTGTGAAAGAGATTTCAACCTGCACACAATGACCTTAACCCTTACACTGCCAAAAGCACTGTTTGGTGACAGTGTGTGTCACCGCCAAAGACGCCGTTTGGTGACAGCTACGGTTACCTAACTCCTGATATTCTCACTCTCTAATCTGATGAGACAGAAAGCCAGAAAGAAATGTCATAGTTGGGTGATTTCCTGACCTGTGCTCACAGCCATTTTGCTTCACCAGAGCGCTGTTCAGTTAAGTGTTCTTTATCAATTTATTCTGATTGTTTTTCCATTCACTATGACATCTTGTTTTTCCATTCACTATGACATCACAACCAAGTATTTCACGTACTCAGCCTCACTGTACATTTACCACAAATCTGGTGCTGGAAATATTGAAAAAGACGGTCAGTTGATACTGAATCAGATAAAGAACACCCAGATTGTTAGCAGCAAAGATCTGGCTACGTGAAAAGGGGAGGCTTGACCGAATTATCACAGTGGCTGACTGTTGGAGGCGTGCCAACTGGCTGAGCAGTGCTCAGTGCATCACGCACACACACACACACACACACACACAAGAGGCCCTTGAACAAGCTTAGTGTTGCTGGCTCTGGGACCACTTTTTGTGCCTATCACTTAGTGAGAGAGGCCTTATAGGGTGAGTAGCAGCCACGAGATAATGAATGAACTGCAAGCCCAGCTGGCTTGCCATGAGTGGAGGTCGAAGGGGGCGTGGCTGACTGACTGACATGTGTCAGAGGTCTGCTGCAGAGATGACTTGGAGTGGTGAGCTGCACTCATAGGCCCTATCAGAATTGCTCTTCAGGTTACAGAGACCAACAGGCAAGTGAATGACTGTTTTCATAGAAAATATTGCTTTGAACAGTGAGAGTGAAAGGAGTGTATGTGCATGTGTGTGTGTGTGTGTGTGTGCACGCATGCGTGTGTGTGTGTGTGTGTGTTCCCTTTTCTTTCTTTCAAGTGGGGCATAAGTGTGTGTGTGTGTGTGTGTGTGTGTGTGTGTGTGGTGTGTGTATGTGTGTGTGTGTGTGTGTGTGTGTGGTTTCTTTTCTGCATAACCTCATTAGTCATATCACTAATTATTCCTCTGAATGTTGTTTCAGGAGTGCTGGTGAACAAGGATGATTTTCAACCTGTGGACTTCTTCAGCTCTTTTTCTGCTGTTGGGGTATGTTGATTTATTGCTTTTTTTTTTTTTTTTTTTTTTTTTTCTGTTGGATATTACACACTTTCTGGTCCTTATTTTGTGAGTGGAGTATTTTTCCTTCTTTGTTCAGAGTCTGATTGCATGCTTTCTTCTTTTTTATGTTGACACTAAAGATAGCATTCGATTTTTTATTTTGCATTTTTTTTGCACTTGAAATTACAAAAAAAATAGAAATTGTTGTTGTCTAACCATTACTAACATTCTATAATTTAACACAATTACAGTTTATTTCCTCCATTTCCTAAAAAAAGAGCATGAGAATTGGTTGCTTAGTTCCAGAGATATCTGCATTTCACACATGCTGGTATGAAATAAGAGATGTTCTGAAAAATGGCTGGCGATGGGGATTTATGCAAAATAGAATGTCTGGCAGTGAAAGGGTTAAACATGTTTTCAGACTGCAATGCTGAATATTTACACTTACAATGCTGAATATTTACACTTCTTTGGTGGTGTTGAAGATGCAGTCTTTGTCGTACAATTATTGGGCTCAAATAATTTTCACCTCCTTTTCACTTCAAAACATTTCTCTTTTCCCCTCAAAATGAAAATACCTGTTATCTGGCATGAATAAACACGAGCACCAAGGGATAAGCTGTAGTAAATACACCTGTACCTTTGGAAGATTTCAGTAAGTAACCAAATTAAATGTTTCTTGGGTAATTTCAACAGAATAATCTCGAACACATGTTCTAAAGATTCAATCGATTGTTGCAACAAACATGAAACCATCTGCATGGGAGAAAAAAAAAAAAAAAAAGGTGAACACAAGGACAACTGAAATATTCAGGCTGTGTTCCAGAAAAGTGGAAACGGAATTCACTGAAACATTCACTGTGAGCTCTGAGCACAGTAGGACTGGGATCCATCTTCCTGAAGAAGAGCTGCTGAAGATATATCCAACAGCACATTGGATCATGGGATCTTCCCAATATACATCACAAGTAAAACAATTCACAACATGTTACTGCTGGTTGAAGCACACTTGATACCATCATTCTTGTGTTGAAGTACGCAGTGGATGAGGAACAGCTGCAGCAGCTACAGTGTCTGTAGGCAGAACTCGTCATTCTGTGGGGCGCTGGTCCTCACCACGATGGGGCTCTCGTCTGTGAAAGCTTAAGATGAAAACACAGACAATGATTAGCATCATTCACTGACTGGTAAACTAGTTTAGTACTACCACTTCATTTCTCTAGTATTCATTTACATCCTCAGTAAACTTTTTAGAGGTATAACTTTATAACTTTACCAGTTTTATACACAATACAGTAGTCAAAATTCATTTAAGATGGAAAAATGACACGGAGAAGGAAAAGAAAGATTATCAGTATCCTTAATTTTGTATGCTGCTATTGGTTTCTATCTTTCATCAAGCACGCAACTACCCTGAGCATTATCAGTTTTTTGTCTTCATTTTTTTTAATCTGTTGTACATAAATAGTGATGGCATCATACTTGGCACATTTGAATAGACAACGTCCATATGTTTGTTCAGACAGACTTTGTTCAACTCTCCAAAAAACATCTTATAATTTTGTAACCTGCAAATACAAGAAGATAATTAAAAGAAAAACTAGTGAAAGTCTGACAACTCTATGATCATGCAGACAAACCTGTTACACAGACAGTCATATCCAGAATACATTCCACTATAGTTAGCCATGAAGTATTCCAACAGGTCTTACCACAAATTTACCCTCACAAACAACAACAAAATGAGTAAACTGGCTGAGATAACCTCTAAATTGCGTGCATACACCATTTTTCAACTTCATATATTCAAATGTATATAGTTACAGAAATCTCACCTTTCTCTCTCTCTGCTCCTCTTTCTCCACCATTTATATTCCCATCCCATTCCTTACCATGCCATACACCTCCATCACTCACCCAGTTTTACTTTATTCTTATTTTGGTCGTAATGTTCATCCTTACCCTTCTAAAATCAGGTACTGTAAAAACAAAAAAAGAGAAACAGCACAACAAAGAATGAAAACGCTATCTTGTTTATGAAATCAACTGTACAAGATGATTTCATTTCAGATCTCAGTCCCACAAACAATGATGTGCATCTATGTGGACTGAACACAATACTCAGTCTGTGGGCATGAAAGGTGACATTTTAGACAATATCACATCATAAAATCATTGCTGTCAAGAGAAATGCATTACCTGAGTTATCTCTCCTTGGGATTTACCTCCTCCTCCTCCTCCTCCCTTTCATAATCCAGAAGATCTGTCTGCATCTTTGCAAAGTTGATAAAAACCTGGGAGGTGAAAAAGGCCCAAACTCATGTGAAGCAATCACCACAAACAGTCTGCTGACTCTCACTCATTAATAACAAACATCTCTTTCCTATTATTCCAACAAACAGGATTAATCACACATCTCTTTCCTATTATTCCAACAAATAGGTTGTCTCTAAATGGAGCTCAGCTTTCAGTAAGGATTGATGGAAGCATAAAGGGGTAAGCCACCATACGGATCTGATCCACATTCATCCTGAGCAATGGAAAGACTGGTTCCATGCAGCCATTCCCTGGACCGGTGCAATTATCCCCAGCCACTGGATAAGCTGCGAGACTGTAATACATGAATGTGTTCTAAGCTTTTCATCACACCACTGGCTGAAGACTGTCCAAATGAACAAGACAGCAAACTGCTGGACTGTGTGCTTTCAGTTTCCTGACCAGTCTCCTCTTGGAACAGACTACAGGGTCCAAAAGGCAGAGAGGGTCTGGCATGCAGAACACTCCTACATTCGTCACTCATCACTTCCTGTTTTTTTCCTGGTTTTACTGACTTGCAGAGTTCAGTCATAGGAGGAACTAGAGGGGCTGCACTGCAGCCGCAGCGTGCACACCAGGCAAGTTTCCTTTACTGGAGTCAGCAATGATTCTTATGGGCTCTACAAGGTGCTGCTGCTGCTGCTGCTGCTCTTGTATTAGCTGGTTTTGTGTTCGGTATTTCTATGGAAGGATGAAAAAGGGTTATAAGGCCATAAGGGGCAGTAAGCTGTCAGAGGTTCACAGAGTCTGGGGTATGGCCTAATGAAGGCACAGCATGACCCTCTCCTTCCTATGTCCTTTGAGGTTCACTGAACTGAATCAAATACTCATACACTGCTGGGTGGGCCGAGCAGGTTTTAACACTGGGAAAATCTGCCCCATGGGTGGATCGAATCAACAACTATCAGCTCTACTGACAAACACGCTAACCTTCTGACTGTAGACCCCTCTGTTTTGTATAGGTGGAGATGGTTTTTTTTTCAGGCTGTTGGCTGAAAGCCAGCCTCTTATTCTCTGAGTCGGTAAGCTGGGTCTGAGTTTTGGTAATGAAAGCCTGGCTCTATTCCTCTGTGTCAGGAAGCAGTGTCCCAGGTCTGCAGCCACATAAGTCTTCCATAGTGTTGAGTCTGAACTTTGTGGACCAGCTGATGATCTTCTTGCCAGCAGGGACTGCTTTGCACAGTGACTGGTTTTGTATTCAAAACAGAAAATCATACAGAAGTCTCTTCATCTGATCTTGAAAGATGTGGACGTTTCCTGTGTGTCAGCACACTGAACCTACGTTTCACAACCAAACAAATAGACTCACATTGATTGTATGAATTCTCAAGGCCGGTCATGGCACAAAAGCATATCTAATTTTTTTCTACGTCCTGTCTTTCTCTACACTATTTTCAGGCAGGGTATAAGTATCATCCACCACAACTGTGTGATCAGTAAACCAAAACTTGAAAACCATGGGTCAACCCAATATTTCACAGCTGCTTCATCATCCTATTCTAACAGGAGGAACACCCCCCCTCCCACCCCCTGCAAATTATTGGTGCATCAAAAAAAAAAAAAAAAAAATTCCTGCTCATTGCCACAAACAACTTGCTCATCAACAATCTGCATGCAATCCCCCTTTCCTTCCATGAACCCCTCCCTCCCTTCCCCCAAAGGAAGTGCGGGAGGTGGAACACAAAAAACACCACCACCAACTCCTTGCTCTCAACAGGTAAATCTTCCCACCAATCATAATACAGATAACAGAATTAGTCCAAAATGTGTTTACCAATACCGGTAAATAAAAAGGACAGAGATAAAAAAATTTTTAAAGAAACTTGTTTCTAAGTCGGCTTCTTTCCACAGAGAATCCCTGTCATCTTCGATGCGCAGAAGATAAATGTTGTCTTTAACTGGGACTAAGGGTCAAACAAGAAATCTTCTCTAATCATATTCAGTTGTTATCCTACTCCTCATGCACTAAGACCAGTAACATCCTCTGACTGGTAGACAGAGCCACCTGAACTTTAACTCTCCACCAGTGACGGAGCACAGCACCTGGTCCAGAGTGGTCTGGGAGACGGAGTAGTCCTCCACGCCCAGCTGCACCTTGCCTGCTCCATGACGGAGAACAGCTGGGCCAGAGAGAGGTTCTGCGACGGCAGCTGGTACTGCAGCATGTTGTGGTGCTGTTCACGCAGCGCCGCCTCGTGGAAGTGCTGCGTGATGAATCCCTTCACTGACTCCATGTCTGGGTTTTTTCTCCCCCCCACACGCAGGATGATGGTGTAGCCATCGCCAAACCTGGAGTCAGGCAGTGTTGGAAAATGTGAAAAGAGGCTAAAATGGATGGAAATGAATTATGCACAAGACTACATAAATATACAGGACTTTTTCAACTAAAAATAGTATTACAATGTACTTACCTGTCTAAACACATCCTTATCCCCACTTGGCATGAAACAACATTTTATCATCAGGATCCTTCCCCCCCAAAAAAAAAAAACAAAACTGGGAGAGCAGGGAGCTGATTTCGCTTCAATTCCCATATACGCCAGCTAGAGTGACCGCACTTTTTATAATTTTTCAGGAGACAGCTCCCTTGTTCTTTTCCCAGAAATGAGAGCACACTGCATCCAAGACCTTCCAATTCATTGTCTCACCTAAAAGTTGCCAAATACACCATAACCAAGCAGGCAGCTCTGGACTGGTTCTAAACCATTACAGGACGATGGAATGGCCATCACCAAAATGCAAAGCTGGCAAGTAAGACAGGCTACCTCAAACACTTCAAGAGTCAACGTCCACATAAATGGCAGCAGTTCAGTCACAGTTCACGAAAGCAGCTGACAAAAAGTTCTGCCAGCAGGTGAACTTGGGTGAAATGGACGGAGACCAATCCTGACCACCGTCCTCAATTGGTAACCAAGATGCATGGGTGACACCTTTCCGGCTGGGGAGCGGAATTCCGGCTATCGAGATTGCACCAAATCGGAAATCCGGCTGGGGGAAATTCTGTCAAAAAAAAAAAAAAAAAAAAAAAAAAAAAAAGTTTTTTCAACGAGCGTAATGCCGCCATTTTGCTTTTTCTGCCTCGCGCGTGGGTTAGGCCGACATCTAGCTGAGTGAGAATCGAACAGACTACAACTCTTCGTGGAAATCAACCAAGATGCCATACTTGACAGAATCGGACGATTCTTCTTCGAAACTTCAGGCTGTTGAGGAGGGAGTTAAAAACAAGTGGCGGTGGGAATGGCTGCAAGAAACGGACGCCGAAGGCAAGATCGCCCACGGCATTTGGTGTCGAAAACTTACTTTGCCCGGCGCGTGTTTTTGCATCATTTGCTCCTAAACCATCAAATAGGGAACCAGCGGCAAAAAGAAATACGACAACATGCGAATGACGCCAATCACAAGAAATACCAGAAGGTAAGGAGAAAAGTAAAACTAGAGAGAGAGAAAAAAAAAAAAGGTATGTGGGGAGGTGTGAACGCAGCGAAGGGCTCAGGCGCCTAGCGCGAATTGATTCCGAACTCAGCGATCGCTCTAGTGTGAACGGCCTCGGTGTGATCAAGATCATGAACTGATAAAGTCTCAGTTGCTTTTTTTTTTTTTTTTTTTTTTTTTTTAGTGCAACAAGACTTTTATCATCCAGAAACCCAATTTTTTTTTTCCTGGATATCTACACCGAGTTTTGTTGATTTTCTCTCTCTCTCTCTCTCTCCTCTCCCCCCCCCCCCCCCCCCCCCCTCTCTCTCTCCTTCATTACCAACCTACTTAGCGTGCGCGGCACACACACACACACACACACACACACACACACACAGAAGCACACGTACAAATGCACATATATGAACCAAACACACACTTTTGTCCCTTTTCCTTCCAAAACATTGACACTCCCAAGTCTAATAACACATTTTGTGAAAAGACCTTAAACTTAAACACACACACACACACACACAACAACAACAACAACAATACATTAATGTACTGTGAGTGAGGATGCTATGCAATGTTGAGATTTCCAGAACTATCAGTGGCCAGTGAATGGTGCTTCTGTCTTCACTGGAATCCAGGAACTGCTGTCATATAGACTGGTCACCTTCATAGTCAAGAACTGCTGCCTAATATTGTGGCTGGCTTGAGAGAGTTAGTGTATTTACCTTTGTGGAAATCATAGAACTGATTTCATATTCATAGATATATTGTCCCTAATTGTGGCTTGTGAGTTGATACTCCAGAACTATTGCCATGTTGTGGCTTGTGAGTTGGACTCTTTACCTTCATGGGAATCATAGAACTGCTTCCACATTGTGGCTTGTGAGATAGGCTTTCTGCCTTGGTGAAATACACAGAGCTGCAAACCTATATGTTGCTTGAGATGGGTGCTTCACTGCCTTTGTAAGGTTAGTTTTAATCCCTTAACTCCTATGTATGCTGTAGCCTGTGTGTGATGATGCTATACTTTGATGACAATATATACTGAAAGTCCTAGTGTATTTTGGCTTGCAAGTAATGAAGCTATGATATGTACCACTGTATGTGTGTATATTCTTCAGTTAAAGTGTTCAGAAATAGAACTTGGACTTGGACTTGAAAAGTACTATTTTCATAGTCATAGTCTGTGATGCTATGCAACATAAAAATTATTACTACTTGCATCAAAATGCTCCCAGGAGAAGCAGACTTTTGCTTCTTTTATGCCTTAAAAGCTTCGGCTTCTGGGGGGCTTTGCCCCCAGACCCCCCAGCAGGGCATTGCCCCTGCACCCCACCGGGGCCTGGGGCGCCCCTGGACCCCTGCCTTTCAGGTTTTTGAAAATTTCAAGGTGTCACCCATGAAGATGTGAAGTAGTGGAGGAGAAGCTGCTGATTTACCATCACAGTTTTTATACTGGCAACTCATACAAGATCACATCATCAACAACAACAAAAAAAGGTCATTATCTCGTATATCCTGCCTACACACACACACACACACAGAGAAGAAAAGACAAACAGCATTAGGACAGAGTCCTACCTGTTTTTCAAGTGCTGAATACTACCGATGCACTTGAAGGTTCCATTGACCATGATAGCCAGACGTCCACACAGAGCTTCACATTCCTCCATGCTGAACACAGTCAACATATATTGTGTAATAGTCCATCACATCTGGTTACTGCTATATGACTACACTTCTATACACCGGAAACCTTGTAATTTCCTACCTAAAATTGACAAAGGTTCTCTATTTCCTCTAGCGAGTCAAAACAGTAAAAAGCAGATTCTAGGGCATGACAGAATTTAAACCAAAATGTTTAAACCTGAACATCTTTAATTTTGTCTATTTCAAAATCCAGTTTCTTTATACTTACCTGTCCAAAAAACTGCTTTTTTTCTCCTACTACATGGAACATGAGGAATCCCCCTCCCCACGCCCCGCAACTTGTGTGGAGAGCGGGGAGCTCACACTACTCAACCTACAAGAATACATGAGTGGTCTCCCTTGAGTGTGACCATGATCAACTCTCTTTGCTCAACAACAAATCAATTTTCTCCTTTTCCTCATCATGGACATCTCTCTCTCCCAGTTCAAGCGCTTGAACATGGATCAACAGAAATGCCCCTCTGAGTTGGCCTTTACTTCTCTCAAAGGGGAGCCTTACCAATCAGAAAATTCGAGAGAACTTTTACGTCTTGTTTCCCGTCTTCAGTCTCCTTCGTTGTAAGGCTTCTTGGCGCAACCCAACAAGACAGGGCATTTCCTCTCCCCCAGTCTTTAAAATACATTTTGGGTAAAATAGCAACGCTACTGTTACAGAAACAACATATGTAAAACGTAGGAGAACACAATCTTGTTTATGTTTGTTTGGTTAGTATGACAACAGCAAATGAGGAAGAAAGAAAAGGGGCATAAAACTTCGCTCTTACTTTTGAACAGATGCAGAGAAAGCCTGAGGTATTCAATATGTGTAATCCAAGTGAATTTTTTTTTTTTTTCTTTTAAAGGAAATTAAATCATTGCACACACTACACATTTTTTCACTGTTTTGGGTTCAGATGATAAGACGTATAAAACTATTAAATATACAGAGCAAATAGATCAAGTTCAGATTCTTTTCGATAAACTTGTACACCTTTACCCCCCCCCCCCCCCCCCATTTTCTGAACTACTTTGCTGAACCAGTTCTAAAACCACATGTCATACTCCATCTACCCGATATATTGGTGAAGCAGGAAATTCCATATGTTCCTTCCAGTGCCAGACGGGTCTCTTTGTTAGGACTACTCTGGGGTCACAAAGGTCATCCCTAGTGCATGTAAGCCTATCCTTCCAGTGGCTAGAACCCTGTTCTAAATATTTATGGTGGCTGCATCCCCTAGATGGTAGACGACAGAACAAGAGAATTTTTTATGCCCTTTTCTAAATATTTATGGTGGCTGCATCCCCTAGATGGTAGACGACAGAACAAGAATTTTTTATAGTTGCGCCATTATGGATGCACAGCATGTCTGGGCAATACAGCAGTGCTGCCGTCACCAGGGCACGGCTCGTCGTCAATGGGTCGACAGAGTTGCCGTCACTATGGCACGGTGCGGCGCGAAAAGGTTAAGAGTTTGCCATTCCTGCCAACATATGGTTTCTTCACTTGACCAGCATGGAATCTATGTCTTCTGCATCGGCTGCTCTCTCCATTCACTCCATGCAGCTCATGAGAGTGTTGGCTGACTTATACATGACACTCATGTTTCTCTCTTTGGTACAACGATCAGGCAGTTTGGCCTGGACGGCGACCAAGGCTCCTTGCTCCGTTACTTCAGACATGTTTCCACGTGTGGAAGAGACAGGCCAGCATCTCCCCCAGCATGCTCCTCTACCCCAACCCCCGGGCAAACCGTTTTGGAAGAGTGGTTGTCCTCATTTCCTCCATGTTGGCCTCAGAGAAAGTGGACCCATGCCAACGGCACTGGCTTGGAGAGTGGCCTGGCAGGCCCTGGTCCAAGGGGGGGTTACTGGTGTGATTGGATGATCCCCTGGCAATGTGAGCTGGGAGGACTGGCTGCACTAGGACCAACTGCCAGACAGGTGCACAATTTTCTTCCTCAAATGGATGAATTCAAATAATGCTCAAGTTTTCATATGTTTGGACTTTTAAGGTTTCTGAAGTGTCGAACGTTTCTTCCATGCATGTATAGGTGTTCGGATGGAGGGGGCTTTCTGTTGTTGTTGTTATTTGCTGCTCTGTTTGTAAGGTGCAAGTATTTATCTTTTTTCTGCATTTCTGATGCAATATGGTAATGGTCTGTTAACTATAACTGCTTATAGACATCCAGATTTTGGGTGCTAAACTATGAATAGCTTCACTGCAGGTGTTTACATGTAGTTTTCTTTTTAAAGCAAAGCACAAATAGATTATAATGCAGGTTGGAGAATTCTCCTTGGATCTAAGGATGTCCAAGTAAATAGCCTGATTTTCAGAGGCAGGAAAAATGAATATCCATGGGGGCAAAAATCCGTTAGAAAAAAAAGTTGCGAAATGCTTAGTGCCCGGAGTTCTGCATCCTATCCAGTTTTTTCCAGTCCAGGCTTCCATGATTCTATGTTCAGTGCTCTGCTGCCCACAGTCATTATATATCACGGCGCTTCTGCTTGCATCAATTAGAGGATTTCAGCGGCAGGCAAATATGTAGATGAAGGCAATTCGTTCAGCCATTTTTCTGGTTGTCCATCATGCACAGACTTCTTTCGGTGGAAAATATGATATCTTGCATCTCATGAATCGTAAATCAAGGCAAGACGTTTGAGGAAGATACACCTGCCAACTGTTGGAGATATGACTGGACTGAAAAGGCTACAAAAACTAGCTATTTCGATCAGCAGTATATGACCTGGTATCAGAAAGTGAACTAGCGGGGAACAGCACATTGTGACTTTTTCACTTTATTCAAAAGAACTGAACAGCGCAAGTCCTGGATTTAACAGCGTTCTTTTAACATGCGCACTGCAAAATGTATCTTGGTGCTTCTAAAGCACTGACCTGCAATCAGACTGGTTTCTTGATTGGATTAATGTTCTCCTCCCCCCCCCCCCCCTCCCCCCCCCTTTTTTTTTTTCCCCAAAATAAACGAAACATGCATGGATTTTTAATACTTGACAGTTTGACAGCCCAGATGAGTGATCCACTATGTACCCCTGTGGTGGGCTTGATTACGAATAGCATGAAGTGAGATGCAGAAAGCTGACTGTGTCCATAACAAAAAGTTATTGCTTTTTCATTACCGGATTATATGCATGACTGCTGAGACAAATACCAATGTCTTTTTCTCTCTTTCTTTCTTTCTTTTGTTGTTTTCCAGAAATCTATTAAATTTCAGTATGCATGCCAAACTAATTGCACACATCTTCCAAATTTTCCTAAAAAAGGGGTGGTGTGTGTGTGTGTGTGTGTGTGTGTGTGTGCATGCATATGTTCGGTTACTTTCTTTTGGTTTCTCTGCTGTACAGTGCCTATAGGATGCTGCTAGATTTAGATTCACGCGACAAAAGAAACTGGGCTTCAAACATCCGCTGTAAACTGTTTACATTTGGATATGGTTTTGTTTGGACAAATCAAGGTGTAGAAGAAATAAATGCTTTTCTGTATGATTTTAAGGAAAGATTAATTTCATGTAGATGGCAGGAATGGGATTATCATATTAAGAATAGCGAATAGCGATAGATTTAGTGTATACAGAACATTTTGTACAGTACCTGATGTGAAAATTCATTTGTTGCTAAGTTTAGATAGACATCTGAAAGTTATAATGACTAAGTTCAGACTCGGGGGTAACAGATATTGCTCAGCATTACTACCAATATCGACCTCATAATGAGAATGATTTAATATGCCCACTGTGTAAAAACAGTAAAGAGGATGAGGTTCATTTTGTCTTATGTTGTCCAGCACTAAATAACTTAAGACAACATACATTCCAGCAAAGTTTTATACATTTCCAAACCTGTTTCGACTAAGTTTACTTTTGGCATGCAAACGTGAAAGAACAGTTAGAAATCTATCAATTTACCTGTACAAAGCATTTCAGTTGCGTGAAATTGCCATTTCGTAAAATATTGTTCTGACTGTATAATGTGTATAGAAAAGTTTGTGTGAAATGAGTGTTCAATACTACTCCCCTTCATTAGGGGCAATGGCCTAAATATGAATTAAACATCTGAATCTGAATCTGCTGTACATTGATTTGCCTATCATGAGAGACCGGGAAACAGTCTTCAAAACTGCTTTGATTCGCCTCCCCCTGGACCCCTACCAGGGCATTGCCTAGGCAGCCCCTGGATCTTGGCCTTTTTCAGAGATTTTTCAAGTCAGCTGTTCTCTTGCCTGATAATAATATAAATACCCAGCTGTCTATTTCAAGACACTAAACAACAGGGTCATGACTGTGATCTGCATGCAACAACAAACATTGTAAAATTCATAACACACATTTCAGAACTGCAAATCGATGTAACCATTCTGCTGTCATGCACATTACCAATTATCTTCCCTTGTCTACGGTTCAGTGACAACACAGTGTGATTGTCACCTGTGGGAGGTGAGGATGACAGAGCGGCCTGACTTGACAATGTTGTTGATGCAGTTCCACAAGAAACGTCGGGCCTTGGGGTCCATGCCTGTGGTGGGCTCATCCTGCTCACAAAATCATCACCATGACACAGCAGTAATGCGCCAAATAGTGTGTCATTGCTATCAACCACATGTTAGCATACACTGGGCTGTTAAACTAGAGTAAGGGAATTGGAAATGAAATGAGGCAGGGAACAGTAAACAATAAACAGTAAACAAGTGGATTAGTCTTTGTTCCCATAAGGAAACCTAACACAGAGTAACTTTTATTCAAGACTGGCACAGCCTTTTAAACTTGAATAAAGTCAGACAATACAAAGACAAACAATCTAATAGTGGGGGAAAACAAGCGCAGGCCAACAACTAAAGTGTCTTCACAGTAATGACTTGGCAAAACTTTGAACATAAGGAGGGTGGGGGGGGGGGGGGGGGGGGGGGGGGGGGGGGGCAGGAGGTTGAAGATGTAAAAACTGGGAACATGAAATTAAGAAAATATGAAAACTCTTCACTGGCTGCATAAGGGAACCATCGCAATCCCTTTTTAAAGGCAGATATATTTGTATTGCCTGCGCCGAGGCATTACTGTGAAGACACTTTAGTTGTTGGCCTGCGCTTGTTTTCCCCCACTATTAGATTGTTTGTCTTTGTATTTGTCTGACTTTATTCAAGTTTAAAAGGCTGTGCCAGTCTTGAATAAAAGTTACTCTGTGTTAGGTTTCCTTATGGGAGCAAAGACTAATCCACTTGTTTACTGTTTAGAGTAAGGGAATTAAAAACAACAATAATCTCAATGAAAATGAGGCCTTTTATTATATGCTTGACACCATATATTGTAAGACTTGTCAAACAGCAGCAAGCTTAGACCAGTATTTGTTTGGTCTAAGTTTGTGGCATATCACATGCAATACGAACAAATTCCACAAGCCAAAGGATTTCAATTACTAAAACATACTACCATACAACACCACGAGATAAATCTCTTCTCACAACGACAATTCAGTCAGAAACCTCTTAGTTTACTTTCAAATGTTTGCATCTGTAAAAAAAAAAAAGCATAAAAATTTTTCTTGGCATAAAGAAGACAATGGCAAGAAAAACTGTACCAGAAAGATCAGCGTGGATTGCCGATGAGGGCGATGGCCGTGGACAATTTTCGTTTTGTTTCCCCCTGAATACTGCTGGAGATTTTGTCAGCATACATGGTGAGACCAAGCTTGTCTATGGCCCAACCAGCAACCTACACACACACACACACACACACACATGCATGCACACATAACACCATTTGCATTAGAAGGAATGAAACAATAAAAGAAGTTACACTCCCGCCTCTGTGTCCTGTTTCCCTAAGACTTTCTCACCTACTTTTCAGGTTTGGCTTTGCTGCATCAGGACCAAGAACAGACACACTGACAGCATGGGCAAGAAAACAGATTACAGCCAGTCTACAGTGGAAGTGAAAAACAATGTGTGTGTGTGTTGTTGTTCTTCAATTTAACGTCCTTTCACTAAATGTGATATTAGACGAGGTGTGTGTGTGTGTGTGTGTGTGTGTGTGTGTGTGTGTGTGTGATGAGGAGAAACTCTAAGTAAGAATTAAACAGTACAACAAAAAAAAAAGAAAACAGCAATTACAGGATTGAGCCAACTGGGCTTAACATAAGAATTCGTACAAAATTTTAGAGAGAGATGGTATCCTGGAATATGCACTTTGAAGCATCCTTTCTAAATTCTGACAAGTCGGAATCAAAGTAGGGGCAAAAGTATAGAACATGTGTTGTTGTACAATTATCAAGGACGCCGCAAGCACATCGAATATTCTTGACATATTTTGTTCTAAATGCATTTATTTTTAACCTAAGTGATAAGGAGAGAAGTTGTTTACTGTGTCTTGGATAGAATCCTATGTTTGTATTACGGTTTACTGGATTTACTGTGGAAGCCCCTTTTTTAAAAGATTACTTGCTCGAGAGTTCGTACAACAAAGTATAGAAGAGTCGGGTTTGTGTATTCGGGGGAGAACACTTTCTTTGTAGTATTCCTCAATTTTTTCAAAAGAGGCTCTTTGTAAGAGAGAATATCCTTCATGTAAGCTCAAGGGAATATGAATAGTAGCCGTATTGTCAGAATTGTTTGCACCTGCTCGAGCAATCCTGTCAGCCCATTCATTTCCGGATATGAAGCAATGGGAAGGAACCCAACAAAAATTAACTGTTATACCTCTTGACATAAGGTTGTGAATAAGTATATTAATTTCTGATATGATTTCAGCACGATTTTTTGAATTTGCAGATTCTAAAGCTTGAAGAACAGACTTAGAATCTACAGAAGAGAATACCATAAAAGTCAAATGATAAATCTTTTAGGTACTCTACGCCATTAATATTGCTATTAGTTCGGCTAAAAAAAGACAGATTTGCCCCAAGATGAAAGGACTTCTCAATTTTAAAAAATGGAATGACAAAGCCACAACCAGCATTATTGTTTAATAAAGACCCATCAGTATAGACTTTTACGAAGTGACGATAACAATCATTGATATGTGATTTTGCTTCGCAAGCTAGAATATTAATGTTATCAGATTTAGATATGTAGTAGTATAGTTATAATCAAATTTTGGTTTGAAGAGCTCCCAGTTTTGGGACGGGACTTATGGGAAAACGCACAGCAAGCTTTTTTTTATGATTGATACCTGAATTTGTCAACAAGTGAGAGAATATGTTAGTATGGTTTCAGTGGCCCGAATGTTTTTAGCGCGTTTAGGAAAGTCTACATCAGACCTCATATCCAGTTCCGTTTGGTTAGCACTTTGAGTAGTTGAGCAGCGAAGAATGTACTTAGCGCATGCTAGTTCACGATGGTCATCAAGAGGTAAGACACCAGCTTCATGGTATGTTCCTAAAGCTGAAGCATGAAATGGAACACCAAGGGCTAATCTGAATGCCTTAGAGTCTATACATTGAAGCTTTTTTAGTAAGTACTTAGGAGCACTAAAAAAGACCTCTTGTGCATATGACAGTTTGGATCTAACTAAAGCAGAAGACAGATGTATTAAACTTTTTGTTTCCTGGCCCCAACTTTGTTTACTTATAACCTTGAGCAAATTAGAGAGATTTTCCTCGCTTGATTTATTATATGTTCCAAGTGAAAATTCCAAGCAAGATTTGACATAAGATGCACACCAAGGAATTTAATCTCAGAAGTATAGCTCAATGTAGCATTATGTACTTTGAAGTTAGGAGTATTGTGAGCAGACCCACCTGCATCAAATAACATCATACGGGATTTTTCAGCCGACAGGCATAGCCATTATCAGACATGAAGTTCGCAATGTTGTCTAACTCGTTTTGATATATTCTTCTAATGTAATTAACAGATCTTTTTTTGATGTGTTTTTTTTTTTAATGTGGCGTTCAACCATAAGCAGATGTCATCTGCATATTGAATTAAGTTAAAGTTTTTTGAAATGTATTTAGGTAAATCATTAGTTAAAATATTAAAGAGAAGAGGGGCGATCACAGAGCCTTGAGGGATACCCATATCTAGTAATCTTTTGGATGAATAAGTATTACCAATTCTTGTCTGAATACTTCTGTTGGTCAGGAATGTTTTTACAAATTTATAAATATGACCAGAGAGACCTATAGTTTTTTTAATTTATAAAAGCCTATCATGCCAAACTTGATCAAATGCCTTGTTGATATCGAAAAATGTGGCGAGTACGTTTTGTCTTCTAGCAAACTGGTGTTTAATTTGCGTAGTGAGCTTTACAAGATGATCAACAGTAGACCTGCCCTTTCTAAAACCAGCCTGATTTGCGGGGATAATGCCGTTTTTTTTTTTTTTTTCACAATAGTATGTCAATCTGTTTAGAACAATTATCTCCATTAGTTTACAGACATGAGATGTAAGAGCTATAGGTCGATAGCTATTTGTGTTTGTCATTGATTTTCCATTCTTTAAAAACGGGAACAATAATTGAATCTCTCCATATGGAAGGTATGTTCCCTTCAATCCAACATTTATTAATAATTTCATGTAGAAGTAAAACAAAATTTTGTGGTATATGTTTTAACATTTCATTAGAAATGGCATCTAAACCAACAGACGTTTTTCTTATTAGACAATGAAGAAATAGCAGAGTGTAATTCCTGAAAAGTAATATCAGCATTTAGATAATGATCATTATTTTCGTCAGGATCAGCGTACATTTCTTTGTTAGATTGGTTTTTCCCTCATAGTTCTGCATTTTTCTGATAAACTACAGAAGGAGCTATTTTTGGAAAACATGTCGGCAAATGATTCTGCTTTTTGGTATGCCGAAGGAAATTTTTCAACACCTATTATGATTGGGTATGCAGGTAATGGATTCCGTTTTTCATTTCATGGATCTTTTTCCAAATTTTATTGATATCTTTATGTTCACTTATTTCATTAAAACAAAATGATGACCAGTACTCGCGTTTAGCATTTTCAATTACTTTGTTCCTTTGGTTCTTGGCAATTCTGACTGGTATGCTCCCTTTTACCTTTTTTACTTTTGCGTACAGTTTAAACGTGCTTTTATTTTTTTATCACAGCGTTTCTGCAAGATTCTGTCCACCACACTTTACCCGTGTGTTTGAGAGATTTTGATTGACTCAGAATCGGAATTGCCTCACTGGCTGCGTGCAGTAGTGAGCCAGTAAAATGACTGTACATAGATTCTATGTCAGATTTACCAAAAGAATTGACGTCATATGAAGATAGCACAGATTGAAATTTGGCCCAGTCAGCTCGCTTGTAATCAAACTTTGGGATTTTATCCTTACTGTCATCTTGGCTCACTGCAAATCCTCTCAGAGAAATAACTATGGAATATGATCACTCCCTAAAGTGTTTATCATAAATTTGCCATGTGCAGCTCGGGACCATTGATGGGGAGATTAAAGACAAGTCAATTGCAGATGATCTGTGACTAGGGATATCAGGCAGTCTCGTGATACTTCCATCATTTAACAGGACGAGTGGAGAGTCTGATATTTCTCCACTAAACGGTTTGAGCTGACTTTCGTGCAAGTTTTATCCCAGAAAGAAGCATGTTCATTAAAGTCCCCTGCAATTAACCATTTACCACTTTGAAAGTTTACATTATGTAGCCAGTCTGAATTGCTATCATGACTCCTTTTGGGAAGTACACAGACACAATGTTTAAGAGACTAGAGAATTGTCAAAGTGAACAGAAGCTGCACAAGAATACAAGTCTGAGGTGCCAGGAGGTATAGGTGACTGAAGGGGATGGTAAAAATAACTGGTCATTTATATAAATGGCTGCAGAGACTTTCTCATTGTCAACAGTTTCTTGTACCACAGGTGGGTAAAAAAAACTATCCAGCCGTGGCAAGTCGTTTTTAGACACATTTAGTGATTGAAGAATAAGGACCATGTAGGAGCTGGCTTCAAGATGCTGTTGAAGATTTACCAAGTTCTTGTTAATCGACCGGCAGTTCCATTGTAGTATATTAATGTCAGTCTTCTTTGCCATCAAAATTTTACAATGGACTTTCAAGGGGAGGCACAACTGCAAAATGAAGATAATTCAAAAATGAAAGATAAAAAGACAATTCCCCAACAATGAACTAATTAGTAAACAGTAATGCAATAGAGAACACTTTCACAGAAGGCAAGGCTAAAAGGAATAAGATGGTAATAATAACGTAACGCACCAAAAAAAAAAAAAAAAAAAAAAAAAAAAAAAAAATTGAGGAAACTATGCGATGTAGCAGGCTGGAGGAAACTATGCGATGTAGCAAAAAAAAAAAAAAATCAAAATGGCGACCAGGCAAATATGTATCACGAAGACGATCAGATTATCATTGCAGTCGCTAGACATTATAGCACAACTACTGACTTTTTTGACGGGGGAGTGTTGTAAGTTTTAAGATCATTCACCAGTCTTGTAGAACATCATAAAAGTTCCGCCAGGGCCCTGGTACAGGAGAAAAGGGTAGATCATGATATCTGTGTGACGAGAAGACTGGAGGGAGGTATCGTGTTCTCCATGAAGAGCAATGTAGACTGGGATTCCTGGACTTGCTGCCAGAGGGTTTCTTCCAGAAGAGATGTGGACGTGTCGCCCTAAGTTACCAGCAAGTACACTGGCTCCTTTCTGGTTCGGGTGGACTCCGTCTTTCAGTGTTCTGGGGCTGGCAAGGAGGTTTTCATGGCTGATGACGGACACTTTGGGAACTTTGAATAGTTCAGAGTTTATAACCGCGTTGAACATTTCGCGGTTTATGTTTATTTCAGGGTCAGAAACAGGAGCCACTTTACTGATCACAATGCTGGTATGTGAAATGCTCTTTAGCGATAGTTTTAATGGTGTCCGCAAAGAATTTGCTAGAGGATGCAACGTCTTTTTGATGAATATCATTGAGACCACAATGAATAACAATTGCATCAACTTCTGTATCCATTGACGACAAGGTTTGTCTCAGCGTGGGCAGTAAGTCCTTTGTAGTGGAAGATTTTTTTGGAAACGGTTTTGAAACCATAAGAACGACCAAGTCGGGGGCATTTCACACCGTTCAAAACAGAATCATGAAGGACGAGAACAGTTGGGAGATCTTCATTAGGTTTTTTTCACTTTCCTTTCCCCTGGGACGTGATGACGTTATCATTGGAATTGACGTCATGAGATGTTGTCTTCTGTGTTCCAGACCGTTCTTTTGGCTTTAATTTTTATCTTCTTCTTTTTCCTTTCCTGTTCGAGATTGGAACCGCCTGTTGTGCTGTCACCTGAGCGTATGTACGGTCGTGTTTCGCGCTCTCCTCCTTGACTATTTTCTGTCTGGATCAGTCTGAACTAATTTAGAACGCGGTTCTGTGTTGCACTTGTCGGTTGTAAGCTGAGCAATCGTGTTGTTTTGCTCCCGTACCGTAGCTTCTAGGGATACTATTTTATCACATAATGTTTCAATCAGTTTTTTCAACTCACGATTTCTTCTTTCACATCTCTCATGGCATTAGCAGTGAGGGAGTTGCGCTTTGGAATTTCATCGGTGCTGTCCGTTCCAATGTCAGGAATGTCGCTTCAGATTTGCAAATTCCTGAAGCGCCGGCTTACTGGGTTTTGACTTTCTTGCTTGATTTGTATTCCGTACAGGACATGAAAGAGGACCTCCCTGGCTCCTAGTTTTAGTCATTTCTGAGACAGAGCCTGCAGAAATGCTATAAGCTAGCAGACCCGACGTTTAGCTTCTGATCGCTGTCGCCATCTTGTGTGTGTGTGTGTGTGTGTGTGTGTGTGTGTGTACACACATGCATGCGAGCGAGTGTGTGTGTGTGTGTGTGTGTGTGTGTGTGTGTGTGTGTGTGTGTGTGTGTGTGTGTACAAGCAAGTGTGTGCATGAACGCATGCATGTCTGAAAGAGTAAGAGAGAGAGGGAGAGAGACACAGACAGACAGAGAGAGAAACAGAGACATGCAGATACACAGACAGAGGGACAGAGTGAGAGAGAGAGACTTTTAGACACAGAAGACAAGCAAGCAGATGGGCAAACAGACAAAAAGATCAATGAGAGAGAGAGGGAGAACAGACGGCAAAAGGCACGGACAGGTCTAAACTAGTTCAACAAGCCACCACAGTTAGACCAAAGGCACACATCAACGGACAAGACTGTTTCTCTCACAGATCGGACATCCTTCCAGTGTATTCCTCGAATGCGGGCGTAAAATTCCAGATGCTCCCGGCCAGTCAGAAGAGGATCCAAGGCATCAAACTGGGGGCAGTACCCCATGTACTGCTGCACTTCCACCATGTCTGTGGTCACGCTGGAAACGTTGGATCATCATCATCATGATCATCATTACCACTTTGCTGTTATCATTTTCTGTTTATTTACATAAACATTTTTGTGCTTTCAAATTGTCAGGATCAAATGCTAACAGGTGAAAACTTCATACCTGTTTTACAAAAACTGTTATTTTTATTCAGGCTTTACTTTTTTTAATTCACCCGACAGCATACTTTTCATGAGCTGATTAGAAGCCAGTGTGTGGTCAGTCAAGTCAAGTCAAGTAAACTTTATTATCTCAATTTGAGAAATTAATTTGTGGTCACACACATTCACAGCAAATAAACAATAATTTAGCCACATTACCCATTTTCTCACATATGACATACATTCATATAGAGGAATTTGGATTTCAATTAAACATCTTCTCGGTTCAAGAAATCAATGGACAGGGGAATAAAACTTTGTTTAAATCTGACACTTCTGCATTTAACCGATCGATATCTTCGTCCTGACTGAAGAAGGTCATACTGATTTGCAAGGACGTGGGTCTGGTCACACGTAATCTTCTTCGCTTTACAACTAACACGGCACCTATATAGCTCACTCAGACTTTTTTTGTCTCTCACCAACGATTTTTCCTCCCACGTTCACCACTTTCTCAAGCACATTTCTGCTCTTCTTCACAGTCAACCCACCATACCAACACATAAATGAGAAAGTTAGAACAGATTCCAAGAAGCATGAATAAAATGTCCGAAGAATGTCAGTATTCACATGGGGGTTAAAAGATAAAAGGATAGATTGTGATAAACAGACAAATGCTAACAATTCCATATTTATTGCAAACAGTTCCATGTATTCCATGGAGCAACTAAAACTAACTGCTTTTCCATCATGGTTACATCGTAAGAATTTTGGGATGCAAAAAAAAAAACTAAGAGAACAAACAAAAAAGCCATACAGGTCAGTAAATGAATGGCCTTTTCTTTTCATAAAAGAAAATGGAGCTTGATACAACTGATCCACATATGCATGCAACCACACACACACATTCAGACACAAACACATGCTCACACACACACACACACACACACACACACTGCCAACAACCAGGCCAACTCACCTGTACCCATTGATGAAGGCATCTCCACTGCTGACATCTATGTCACCTGTCAGCATTTTGAAGGTGGTGGTCTTGCCCGCTCCATTGACTCCAAGCAGGCCAAAGCACTGACCAGCCGGCACCCCAACACACAGGTGGTCCACTGCCGCATGCGACCTTTCCGGCCAGGGGCCCAGTACACCTGGACATGCAGTAATGACCAGTGAATTAACAGTCAGATCAGGTTTCTCCTTATTCTTTCCTTCTCTGTCTCTTCTGCCCTGCCCACCCAACAGCAAAAATAGTTGGCCTTCTCATATCTTTCTCTGTTCCTCCCCCCCCCCCCCCCCCCCCCCCCCCTTTTCATTTCGTTTCATATAAATCCTCTACACATCACATTCAATTTCACATTACAGATAATCAAAATGAAACCTGCCTGTATCTGTTCCCTTCATTTTTGCCAAACATGTGTACAAAATACAGTGAAATTGAATGGGCACACAGGTCTGAAGGTGGTGAAAGGAAAGCAACTCATGAAACACGGTATCCACTGAGAAAACCTAGATACAGTCGAGTTTGGGATCTGGACCTTACTGAACATTCCAAGTATATTCAGAAGTCAGCACTATACGTTGCTCTGCTAATGAGTTATCTTGGAAGGGTCACCAAATCAACTGGTGTCTACTTTATGTAAATCAAAATCACTGCCCCCCATCCCCAACCCCAACATACCCACCCACCCTCCCTACCTAAATCCCCATCTTCTGTTTTCCTGCTCCTGTTCTTTTCAAGGCTTCTTTGTGCACAGGAAGAAGTTGCAACATCTTAACCAGTGAACTGGGATGGCAGCATATACAGATTCCAGCCAAAGTACAGTTTTTTCTCAATACAGGAATATTCCTTCAGATGCAAATGACAAAATACTACCTTTTCCAATAAGAATCAACAGCTTCTTGGCAATCTAAAACCTCTGCAGATGAAATAACGTCCACCATGAAGAGGATCAGAAAGACAGAACACACATCACCGCAACATTCAACAATCCTAGACCAAAACACACCCACTGTAATCGAGTACCTTGGTCAAATTTTCTATCTTCATGATGTCCGACTCTGCCCCACCGGAGAGGATTTCTCCGTCGCTCCTTTGCACATCCACGTCTTCGTCCTCCTGGGGGTGGAACTTGCCACTCCTCTTCATGCAGCTGTCATGGAGGACACATAATTATGATATGAAAGGACTGTGTTTACCGCAGTAAAAAATAGCTTGCAGTTATCTCCCTCTTTTTCATGCAGCTGTCATGGAGGACACATAATTATGATATGAAAGGACTGTGTTTACTGCAGTAAAAAATAGCTTGCAGTTATCTCCCCCTTTTTCATGCAGCTGTCATGGAGGACACATAATTATGATATGAAAGGACTGTGTTTACTACAGTAAAAAAAGCTTGCAGTTATCTCCCTCTTTTTCATGCAGCTGTCATGGAGGACACATCATTATGGTATGAAAGGACTGTGTTTACTGCAGTAAAAAAAGCTTGCAGTTATCTCCCTGCTTTGGTTGTGACTATATTCTCTGACAACTACTTAGAAATGAAACGACCAACAGCACCATAATTTGTAGATGTACTGTTTCTGATCTTAATCATAAACGAATGAATTATGGCCACTGACAAATCATACCTGTTATGGTAATGCTTTTAATTGGCAGGGAAGAGGGAAGCAGCTTGCTAGGTGCTGATATAGACATTATTCTGAACTGACAATCAGAAACTGTAGCATATTACCCGGCTCAGGATTATCTTTTCAAAGCTTCTCAACATGAGATTTTCAAATTCCATTTTGATGGTAAAAATTTCTCTCTCTTGGCCATACGGGAAGGGGAACCACCCAGCACCTCATAAAGGAATATGCTCAAAAATAACCACTGGACTTCCATTTAAACTGCTCCCACTTTTTCAAATGCATGCTCCATGATAAGGAATTAATAATTTCCTTCCCCGTTTCCCAAACTTTTTGTTGGCTACATTTTCCTTTTGTGGTAACATATCAGTCATATTCCTAAGATAATTTGCCTGCACCCATTCCTGGTAATTTCTTATTAAAATGATAATAAAAATGGGGAAAAAAGCAAAATAAAGGATGAGGAAGGAATAAAAGGATTTAGAAGAGAGCACTGAAGGGGAAAAAAAAGAAACAAACTTGATAAGCAGTCCAACATGCAGTCATATACATGACAAAATGATAGTCAGATGGCAAGAAAAAATCACTGAAAATCAGTACAAATTCTTTATATCACACACACACACACACACACACACACACACACACACACACACACACAACACACAAACAAAGAGTCAGTGCAAGCAAAAAGAGTGAGCATGCAGACCGACATGGTCACAGGGCTCACTTGGACTTGATGAAGAAATGGTACTCAATGAAGATGTTGAGCAGGAAGAAGACGATGCCCAGCAGGAAGAGGAAAAAACATGTTGCGCCCCACCAGCTTCCAGGAAAAGATGTCATACTCCAGCTTCTCCCCTGAACACCAGTCACCGCAGCAGTGAGAATATAAGCCTAAATACAATCCAGTGTGAGGCAGATGTTATTTGGAGGGATCATGGCCTGACCAATGTGTTGAGTTATGGGTAGGTCAGAGAAGGCTCATCAAAAAAACCAAAACTTTCACCCCTAACCACCTCATCCATACCTACCCCAATTTCAGATTTTGTTTTTGATTTACAGCTCATGGACTGGCCCGAACAGAGTGATATTGCCTCCTTGAAGAAACTACAGGTGATGTGGATATGTGGTGTGTGTGTGTGTGTGTGTGTGGTGTGTGTGTGTGCGTGTTAGTGTGTGTGTGTGTGCGCGCACACGCGCATGTATGGGGTGTGTATGTGCATGTGTGTGTGTGTGCATGTGTGTATGAATGCATGCGTGCGTGCACTTGTGGGTGTGGGTGCGTGTGTGTACATAACATTGAAGACAAAGTTTAGTCTAGAACTGATGAAACACCTAAGATGAACAGGTAGTATTCTGAAACATTTTTAACATCTTTACAAAATTTGAGGGAACACAGCTATTAAGATTCAATTATAAATACGTTTTCATGGAATTGGAAGAAAACAAATACAGAATGAATGAAAACTTATTAACAGATGCTACTTTTTTAAAGAACAACTTAAAAAAAATCTGTCATACAAGTAAACCCCTAAGCCGGGAACTTCTCTGCTACTTGCAAAAGGAAAAGGAAAGCATTAACAAATTCAACTTTGAAATTACTATCATTGTTTCCATATTCCATGAATTACAAGGCACTTCCAATTATCTGACACATCCCCCATATAAAAAAAATAGAAATAAAAATACACAACAAGCAGCATAATTTATGGAGCACACAATTATGATTAACAAATGAAAGAGATCAAAATTAACCCTCTTGACAAGCGAGCGCCCGCTAGCACCCGGCCGGAAATCACACAGCCAAAAGGCTGAGCGCCCGCCAGCACCCAGTAAAACATGTGGCAACAATGGGCGCCGCCATGTTTCTCGTAGAAAAGGAAGTCTCACGAGAACGTGACTTCCTTCTTCTGTAGCCATTTACTTCCGTCTGCAAAAAAACCGCGAGTCGATACGTGCCGTGGTTCTCGAGTTACGAATTTTTTAAGTTTTGAGGTCGAAATGCTGTTTTTCACCGTGGCTAACCTTGATTTCTGCCGTTCTATATGAGATTTAGTGATGGAGATACTGTGTTTTGTAGGATTTACGGCATAAGACTTAGTGAAAGTGCTGGGTAATGAAGCTTAGAGTGACCTAGATTTCGACTGGGATGAAGTTCCAGGTATGATGAACAACAATTCGGAAGAAAGTTCTGAAGAAGATTTTTTTTTTTTTCCCCCCGAGTAAATGGCTCATGTGACATTCTTCAACTTACGATATAGCAACATATATATTTTGTAGGAATTTTAAAATTATTTTCATTTCGTTATTTCCTTTCCTCTCTTTTAAATTAATTTTTTAATTGGGTAACCATGTTCAAATTACGGAGTTACTTACCTTGCTGATGGTTTTCGGTGTAACTAAGCTCAGATAAGTGCATACTGAAGAGAGTTAAGAGAAAAATCCAACTTTAAAGAAAAATCCAGCTTGTTTTTGGAGATACCCGAGACACTGCCACAACATACTGAATACTCATACTTGCATACACACATCAATCAATGCACATATAATCATATAATGCTTTCGTCCAGAAAATTCTGATTCCTCAGAATCATTGACTAATGTAGAGTTCAAGCTGAGCATTAATGAGTCGCTTGTCATCGATGCAGTGGCCATATCTGCACCTTCACCTGAAGTCATGTCAACGCCATGTTATCATCAGAACACTCTTTTGCATGTTGCGTTGTCTGTTCAGTTAATATCTACCATCTTGAATCTGTTGGCCTTCAGTCTATCTTAAACTAAAGAAGACCCTTTCCACCCATCCTCTGGGTGTGTCACCAATCTTCTAGTTCGACTTCCACATTAGGCCTGCTTGCCTTGCTGCATATGGGAGCTTTTCTGGTCGTGTAAAAAGCTTCGAGCTGATCTCTTTTTCATGTCCATTTTTGGAACATGTACTCACTGATACCTAGTTCAAAAGTATCTTTATTGTTGCCATGAAAGCTCACTCAATTTTCAGCTCTGAAACCTAATTGTTATAATGTTTGGCATTCTAGCACAGTCAGTCTTCTTCTTTCATTTGCAGTGGTAGAGTCTGTGATACTGCTACAGTCATGACTCGAGTTTCTTGTGATCTGTCCTGTCCAGTTGGACCTTTGAACTGGTGGAGTTGTTTGTGTCAATGTAAGTAGTGTGAAAGCATGCTCACTGCGAGCTGTTTTTTTATTCTTATTCAGTGGAATGCTTCATTCTGCTATAAAAATCACGCTTCCTGGTTTGCATGTTAATCTCGACATCATCCTGATTCTCAACAGCCTTTTGACAGATTTTTTTACTGTGTTCATCGCATCATTTAGTCTGCAAAATTTGGTAAAAGAACAGCAGAACAAGAAGGTAAAGAGTATACATACAAATATCCTAAAAATTAAAAAAAAAAAAAATGATGTCAAAATTGGTGATGATGATGAAGATCACTGAACTAATAAGAACGACAATGAAACCATACCATATCTACTGATCAGGTCAGCTCTAAGTTGATAAGCAGTCATATCGATCAAGCCACGCCCCAGGCAATAGTGGGGCAACAGAAGAAACACCTGCTTCAGGATTGTGTTGATTTCCTTCAATTCCTGTACACACACACACACACACACACACACACACACACACACACACACACATGCATACATACATACACCATGCAAGTACACACAGAAAATTATACACGTTTACTCTCTCTCTCTCTCTCTCACACACACACACACACACACACACACACACACATGCTTATGACATGCAAAATACACACAGAAAATTATACACACACACACACAAAACACACACGTACACTATCATAAAACACTCATTCAATATGACTGTTCTGAATTCATTGATGAATGCCTTGATGAATTCTCTCACATAATATTAGATGAAATCTCATCTGGAAGTTATCTCCCAGTGCCATGTTTCTTCTCCTTACAAAAAGCTAACATGACCGCATTATTTCTCCCTTTCTCTCTGTTCTGGCACATTTGCTCCTGCCTAAAGCACTGGGTGATTTTCTTTTATTTTTCAATCACTCCAGAGTGAGTATTACAATCCTGACACTTATGATTCAAAATAAAAAAACTACACATATAAATACATTTGCTGTCTCTTCATCAAACATCACACACATATGCACATGCACACACGCACACACACACACACACACAACAAACTCACTCACACATGCACACACTCACATTTACAATGGTCCTCTTTTTCTCCCTTTTAAGCAACTGAAAGTTTACACATTTTTTTCTTTAACTAAAAAAAAAAAAAAAAGCAGCAGCATCCAATGCACAAGGAAGCCAATGGGAAAAATTCTCCACCTCATCATCATTCTGCAGAATCTCCAGGATGAAGGTGGAGATAGTAGACACAGTCCCCAGGAAGGTGTTCACACATGACAGAGCCACAAACGCTGAGCTCGGTACTGAGAATAGCCTTGAAAATGGGTACATCATGGGAGTTATGGCCCACCTGTAAACCAGGCAACAGGTCAGGTATTTTACTGGAATAGAAATATCTCCCTTTCTTTCTTTGTTCTCTGGCTAGAACTCCCAGGTTTGCCATTAGTGAGATTGTTGTGTATGCAACTGTTTTTAATCTCAATGTCTTTAGGTATGACAAATAAACAACCACATCATAGGTACATCATAGGAATAATCAATCATCTATAAATTACTGTACGCCCAGCAAGGACATGCATGAGAATAAGTACATCATCAATGTGATAATGAGTACATCATCAAAGTGACAATAAGTACATCATCAACATGATAATAAGTACATCATCAAAGTGATAATAAGTACATCATCAAAGTGATAATAGGTACATCATCAAAGTGATAGGTCATCGTTGAAAGGTAGATCACAATGACAGATTTTCTTTCTCAAGTTTGAGACAACTGCTCCTGTATTTCCTCAGCATCCAAGTTACTGAGGCTCCAAACCAACAGAGGTTGTGATGTCCACATGGGGGAAAAAAAATACAAAATGATTGGACGACAAGTAAGTCACTAGAGTGATCCTTCACATAGGAAATAGAAATGCTTGCAAATGAATTTGAAACATACATGATTACATCACTTTGTGTCACACACACACACACATGCAAACTGAACAGTGAACTGAGATGATTAAAACCAAGATCATTCGGATTATAAGTCTCACCGTAGAGAGAAGAGCAGAGAAACAAGACACGGTGCGTTCGTTGATGACACATAGGCATCCTCACCAAAGGCCACAAAAATCAAGATGCACAAAATTGCCGGCACTGCGTAGTTCATCTGAAACAAAGCAGACAATGAAGCCAAGCTAGATATCCTTTCAGTTTTCATGCAGGCTTTCTTTCCGTAACTACAAAGCCAAATGCATTCTAATTATAGTCATAACTGAAGCATTTTAAGTTCAGATCTAGTATCCAATTGTTGCTGGTGCAAGATGAATAGCTCTTCAATAAATGCTGTGCCACACAGACTCATTCACACACATGAATTCTGTTCTCTTTAAAGGACATTGGCACACTGACACACAGTGGAAACACTCTAAAATGACCCCACACAAATCCTTTAACACCAGGTCTGTGAAGAGTTTCTGTTTCAGCCTATCTGTGAAGGGTCTCTGTTTCAGCCTATCTGTGAAGGGTCTCTGTTTCAGCCTATCAGTGAACGGTCTCTGTGTCAGCCTGGGTCTCTGTTTCAACCTATCTTGAAGGGTCTCAAGCCTATCTATGAAGGGTCTCTGTTTCAGCCTATCTATGAAGGGTCTCTGTTTCAACCTATCTATGAAGGGTCTCTGTTTCAGCCTATCTATGAAGGGTCTCTGTTTCAATCTATCTATGAAGGGTATCTGTTTCAGCCTACCTGCGAAGAGTCTCTGTTTCAGCCTATCTCTGAAGGGTGTCTGTTTCAGCCTATCCATGAAGGCTCTCTGTGTCAGCCTATCTGTGAAGGGTCTCTGTTTCAGCCTATCCATGAAGGGTCTCTGTTTTCAGCCTATCCATGAAGGCCCTCTGTGTCAGCCTATCTTTGAAGGGTCTCTGTTTGCCTTCCATGAAGGGTCTCTGTTTCAGCCTATCCATGAAGGGTCTCTGTTTCACCCTATCTGTGAAGGGTCTCTGTTTCAGCCCATCTCTGAAGGGTCTCTGTTTCAACCTATCTATGAAGGCTCTCTGTTTCAGCCTATCTGTGAAGAGTCTCTGTTTCACCCTATCTCTGATGGGTGTCTGTTTCAGCCTATCCATGAAAGCTCTCTGTTTCAGCCTATCTGTGAAGGGTCTCTGTTTCAGCCTATCCATGAAGGGTCTCTGTTTCAGCCTATCCATGAAGGCTCTCTGTTTCAGCCTATCCATGAAGGCTCTCTGTTTCAGCCTATCCATGAAGGGTCTCTGTTTCAGCCTATCCATGAAGGGTCTCTGTTTCAGCCTATCCGAGAAGGGTCTCTGTGTCAGCCTATCACAGCCCTGCTGACCACACAGGACCCTTCAACGGCTGTCACCACACAGGACCCTTCTGTCATACAAAACAAACAAAAACCACCACCAACAAACAACAAAACAAAAATATCTACAACAATTCATAACACAACAGATGCATTGTTGACGATCTTTAAGGCTTATGAAATCAAGCTGAAAGCTAAAGGCATCTGCTGTTCTGCTTGATTTATCACCCTAAGAGTTATCACCCTAAGAGTTTTTTTTTTAAACAATCATATATATTCAACAAACAAACAAAAAAAAACACTCTGCCAAAGAGAAATTGTAAAATGGACAGCAAGTGTACATCGGGGACAGTGTTTATAGAGGCAATGGTCAACGAATGGCTAATATTAACTGATTCATTGTGGACAGTGTTCAGTACTGCAGACATTGGAGACTGAACAGCTTGAAAATAGCCAGTATACACTGTAGGCAGTCTATAACGACAGACACTGGAGAATAAATAGCTAGTGAACATAGACACTGTGGCCAGTGTCTATACTGACAGACACTGGAGAATGGACAACTAGTGTGTTCACCGTGTAAAACGTTTACACAGGCAAATAGAATGGCTAAACGAATGCCTAGTGTTCACTGGGGATAGTGTTTACTGGGACAAAAACACAGTGCAGAATGACAGGCCAGTGTTCACTATGACAAACTGACACTAGAGAACAATCAGATAGTGATCACTGTAGACAAAGTTTACAATCCGTGTTAGAGGATAAACTTAGTACATAGAGAAAAATATTCCCCGAAAAACAAATAAAAATGACAGTAAGTCTTCACTTAGTCTTACTGAAGAAAGGCTTCAATGCATCAGGTTCTAAAAGCCCTCACATCCTTACCATATCCCATAGGAAGTTGCTCAGCCAGTAGACAGCAGGGCTGACCCCACTGACAAACTGCAAGTGCTTGCTGTTGGACACCCGCTCCTCAATCAGGAACAGCACAAAGCTTGCTGGCACGAATGACATGGCAAAGATCACGCAGATTGCCACAATCACATCCACGGCACTGTTCATTCTGCACAAATGTAGAGTACATGATGTGAAACAATGCAAAGACCTTCAGACCATCCGACAAGAAATTCACTTGACTAATCCACATCCCTAGGCAATCAGTCTTTCTGTCATTCTCACAAAAATGCTCACCACAAATACGTTCATGCACACACACACACACACACACACACACACACACACACACACGCACACACACACTCACACACACACAAGCATACATCCAGACACATGAATTCAATAATATGGTTGCATTTTCCAATACATCATAAAATTTCACTTTACATGCAGCTCATGCATAAACAAGCAACAGAAGCACCATGGCCTAGCAATAAGCTTAATCGTCTGATACTCTGCACTGTTTTCAGGGAAACTTAAAATCACAGCCTGATATTAATCGACTTAAGGAAAATTTAAATAACGATCTGGTAGTGTTTTCAGGGAAAGTCAAATCACAGCCTGATATTACTCTCTATTTTCCTGGAAATGGTAATCATTTAACCGATTTAATCCTTTTTTGAGGCAAGTCAAATCACACAAAGTTGATCTTGTATGTCTGAGAAAAATTCCAGCTACAGTCTCCTATCTTTTTTGTTGTTGATGCCAAGCCACAGCCCAGTTTTGGTCTTTTTTTCTAAGCAAACTGCGACCACTAACAAAAACCCAAACCACAGCTTTTTTTTCAGGGAAACTCAAACCATAGCCTGATGCTTACCGTCTTTCATTTATGTACTATCATCTCTTTTAAATTCAGGGAAATCAAACCACATCATAACATTGATTTTCTTTTTTAATAGAGAGCCTGAAATCAACCTCTAAAATTTTCAGGGAAACAAATTTCAAGCCAACTGTTTTATTCGACAGTTGCACAGTACATCCTTTTCTTCAGGGAAACTTTAACTATGGCTTATCAATTTTTCACAGAACCAATTCACACAGCATATTTTCTTTCTTTTTTACAGTCTTATGCTGATTTCAGTTTTCAGGGGAACTCAATCCATAACCTTACATCGATTCCTTTTTTTTTTCTTTCTTTCATTCATTTCAGCAACAGCCCTACATTAATCTAATTCTCAAGAGTTATCAAACCACATTCCGATATTAATCTCTTTCATAAGGACATTCAGACTAAGCACTTTGACGCCAGTTTTAGGAAACTCAAATCACAGGCTGATATCAACAGGGACACTCAATCCATAGCCTGACATTTTCTTAAGTCAAAAATCTAAAAAAAAAAAAAAAGGGGGGGGGGAAAAAAAGGTAAAAAAAGAGAGAGAAAATCATGTTATCCGCGGACTTACAGCGTTTCTTCATCTTCATCCAGCTGGTGCTGGGTAAAATTCATGGGGTGGTTGACAGTGACAATGCCGTACTTGGATCGGCTGGCAGGTGGCATGTAGCTGCGCAGGATGATGTTGTTGACGGAGTTCATGTAGGCCACGACGGAAATCCACCCTTTGTTGTTGAACCACACCTATGGCATCAGCACACGGAAAGGCAAAGCATTACACTGCTGGACACAATCACACTCAGAAAAGGTGCACATTATAATGGGTCAATTTCTAGGCAGTGGTCGTACTGAGTTTTTCTCCAAGGCATCTCAACAAAAATGCTCTGAATAAATGCTTTCCAGCAAGGGGTGGCCGTGGGGGGTAGGTGAGTGGAAAAGAAGAGTGGTGGTAGTTTGCATGGACGTGTTGTGCTAAAGAGCTGCTGCTGTATTGGGAGGCTTGAGAAGAGAAGGAAGTAAAGAAGACTGGAGCAGGCAGCAGCCCACATGATGCTGGAAAATTATGATACTCTTTGTCACTAACCACATGGGAAAATGGTGTGGAGAAGGACAGGAGAGGGGAGTGAAGGAGGTAGGGGGCCGGGGAAGGAGGAAAGGAGGAGATGAGTGCCCCTCTGAATTCTTGCAGTGACAACTGCTCATCTTTCCTGCTTTCAAACAACCTCTGCTGACAATGCATGAGTTTTCCAATGCTGTGTTTAGAGGCAGTTCATGATCTGATATCCCCTTCTCCCTTTCCAAGTCAAAAGACATGCCTTTTGCTAATTATGCAATAGGTGTAATTAATAAACAAGAAAACATACAATGCATCTGAAAGAACTAACTTATATGACAGGAAGTCCATTTCAAACACAGTAAATAGAACAAATTACTGCTTTCTTTTCACTGTAGAAAAAAAAAATATTGTAAGACCAATCTTGCTCCTGGACACTGCAGACAATACATCATCCAAATATGAAAGGAACACGTATTCATATGCTTGCCTGCAAACTGACCCACCATTTCATACCTCTTTTCATTTCCCATTCATTCTTTCTGTATCAGCTCTGCAAGACCCATCATCACATATCACCACTTCAATTATTTATTAACCACTTCAATTATTCATCTACTTAGGCCACCACCTTCAAACTGTCTCACCACACACACACACAGAGACACGACACACACACACACACACACAAATGCACACACACACACACACACACACACACACACACACTACACAGTGATCACCTCTTTCTACCAATCTTATCTCATACAAACATCCACAAACCTCTCAACACCTACCCGGGTATTGTCCTCAGTGACAAGGTATTTCAAGGCCTCTTCCAGGTCAGAAGTGAAGCGATCCACACGGCGGATGTGCTGTTCAGAACGGAAGACAGGGCATCAATGGCACTGATTACCTGCGATGCGTTCAGCTGGCGGTTTTGTTCACCAAAGGAGAAACCACCAAACCTGAAAAAAAGACCCAATCAAAATGTGCAAACAAACAATCAAAGAAAATGAAATACTTGCCTTTCTATAATTATTTCCTGCGAATTGCATTTTCACATCAGACACATTGAATAATTCACTTCCAGCAACTTGGATTCTGAAGAAAAACTATTTCAACAAAACAAACCATCACAAGCCAGACACATGCGTACTTACCACACATATACAACATGAGCATTTAAATGCAAGCATGATAGCAGACTGACAGATCAGCATTTGTCAACAATTTATTCAACAACAACAACCCCCCCCCCCCCCCCCCCCCCCTTCGACAAAACCAGAAACATGTTTTCAAATGCTGCGTGAATTCCTCTGCATCCAAGCACATACACAAGCATAGCTTGCAATAAAAGAAAGGGGGAGCATGAGACAAGTACCTTCTCATCATGTAGCGATTTGTGGTTTTGACCAGCCAGTCACTGAGGTTACGTCCTGTTGTGTTGTACAGTACATCATTCACAGGGATGTAGCGCTCTGCTGGGGTAGGCCCTCCAGCTCCTGAAACAAGTTTTTCTTCATATTTACTTTGTTTGGACAAGCAAGTATATCATAAAATACTTTTAGTAGTAAAAATTTTGTTGTTAAAATTTGCTGCAAGCCTAGAACTCTATGCCAGATGGCACTTAGAGCCCTAAGCAATAGTCTTCCAGGCTTAGTCTGAATGTAAAAAGATTAGTTCCTGCTCTCCCTCAAGAAAAGGGCTCGAAGTGACAAGTAATAAAAACATCTCAAGGAGAAATAAATTCTCAAGTACAAGACAGGAAGAGGTAAAGACCCCTCTCCCAAGACATACTGGGAAAGTAAGTAAAAACAATGCCACCCCAAAGACCATTTCAAACACATGTCACACGGTAACTTGAACAGAGAACTCAAGAAATGACTATCAGGAGATATGAATGGCTGCTGAACAGCAAGCACATTGAAAAGTAAAAAAAAAAAAAAAAAAGAAAAGGCCAATGCGTAGTTTGACCAAAATGCAGAAAATACAAGTCAAGGCTTCACACACACCACATGCCAAGTGTCTTCCTGCTGACAGACAACTGTTCTGGGTGAACAGTTCAGCTGAGGGGATATCCAAGAAAGAACAAAAAAGGAAATTGGCAACAGCCTCATACAAGGCAAAATGAAAGTGCTGTACTTTTTTGTATGCTGAAACGGAGTGACAAATTACCTCAGACATGGTAACTCAAATGAGGAGGAGGACAACAGTTGAAATAGGATGGGGGAGGGTGTCTTGGACAGCAGGTAAAAACCAGGCACTGGAAATCGTCGTATTCATGAGAGGAAACTCTAAATTCACCACAGAATTGCCGTAACTTCTCCAAGCAAAACATCCTCATCATAGATCTCATCAACGTTGTCATCTGTTTTACATTTGTTCATATTTGCATGAAACATACTTGTGTCACAAAAAGGTATGGTTATAGTCAGATGACAGACCTCCAAGACAACACTGACAGAGGCTTACCCTTTTACAGCAGGGAGCCCAGTCAAATCTTCTTCCAGCCAGACCCTTCCAACCCTAAGCCTAATTGGGGGCACGATGCTATGCACCCTCCAAGAAATGCAACTGCCAAAGCTGCTCTTCACCACTTTCAAGGTGCCGGGAGGCCAAGAGTGCAGACTGGGTTGGGAGAAGATTCTGGCGTGTCTCCACACCTTGGAACTTATACTGAACTTGTGCTGCTATGGGAAGTAAGCGTTCGCCTGCCAAAACTGGCAGACCATCATGAAGGTACATGTAACTGTAGAAATTCCAGATAGATTGTACTGCTGCACAAGGGTAATTCTCAAGTGACTAAAATTGCAAGGTTCATGGGGAGTATCTAGAACAAAAGATGCAGTCTGTGAGGTGGGCTTGAAGGGGCTAAAGGCAATGTGCAGGGCAGATGTGTGACTCTACATCCAAAGCTGAGGGATGGAGGGCTACAACAGAGACTCCACAGTGCACAGCCAGTGCTGAGAGAGAACTTGCACAACTTGCAAACGTTTACACACAAAATTCTGCCATGTGAAGGGGGAGAGAAAGAAATTTCCTCAAGTGAAACAAAAGCAAGATATTTAAAGGCCACTTGAGAGGATCCATGATGCAAAAATAACCGTTTGAACTTTGAAGAATAGAAAGGGCTATGTTCCTTTGCCCAGGTGAAAAAACTGAACTATGTTTGGGTATGATTCATGAAGTGAATTCACTACGGGTGGTTACTGTTCTGGATCAGCTCACTGATCTCCAATTTTTTTTCAGATCCTAATAATATGGCAATGTTCAATGTCAAATAAGACAGCGCATTTGTTGGAACAGATAAGTATGAAAAAAATGAGACACATAGATCATGTACCAGCTGCTTACAAACCAAACATAGATTCTGTAACACCCTGAATCTTTTTTAATCCAAAAAGGCCATCCAGCCACCTCAGGGAAACATACACACAAACCTTCTGGGCATCGGGGAAAGCCTGCTTCACATGAGCAGTCAGGTGAATCAATGGAGGTGTTGCCTGTGATGCTGGGCTGTGGACTGAATTTGGAGCTACCCTGTCCCAGACAAGGGTATCCGCTGCACACACAATAATCATTATTTCAGTATACAGTGGAGTTTTTTTTTAATTTAGCAAGGACTTACATGTTCTAGACTGGCCTCTAGTCAAATGGGGTAGTCATGAGTTTGAACTGCACATGGGGTTGTATTTTTTTCAGCTTGAAAACAGTCTCTGTTCACAAAGCAAAATTGGGTACTCGATTTGTGATGATCTTTACTGTGAGATGATCTAGCTTGGACAGACATTGTAGGGAGGGAGCATTCATTCAAGTCTTTATTGGCAGATTTAACCTAAGTACTTTTCATCTTCTACTCACATCATCCTGTAACTACTGGAACCTAAGCATGTTATCATTGCTGTCTGTATCTTCAAAGCATCTCTGTCAAAAATGATGCAATGCTTGAAAAGCCCCATCTCCTCTCTAGGTATCTTGGTGTTCACGAGAATTTTCTGCTTCCAAAATTATCCAATACCAACACAGAGATTATGGGTCTGTAACAAGTGTATGTAATCTGCCAGATACACATGAAGGGGTTTCAGCCAGTTAACATGTCAGCATAAATCTTGCTATACATACTTCATTAACAGGCACGACTTGCATGGCTGTTTGACTGAAAGTCCAATGTTCTTACCACACAGTCACTGCAGCTACAATCATCACCTTCATCTAAATCACCATCTTCATTTGAATCATTATGCCTAGTAAAAAAAAAAAAAAAACAAACAAATAAATGATACCCTTCTGCAATAATGACAATTAAAACTAAATTCATGGAAATCATTCTCTAAGTTTTCAGCTGCACATAAGAGTCACTTTGTCTGCAGAATCCATCACTGGTTGGTTTTCATGAGCTTTCAGTTTCAAGAATCTACACAAGCAAAATCCACAAGTAATTTCACATCTAGAAATGAGTCTCATCTTATAGTACAGATATTTATCAGAATATGACTGAAAGTTTAGGATCAACTTCATAATTCCATGAAACTCTAGAGGCATGCTACTCAAACACTGAATTCTAGCGAGCTGATTTCCATCAGAAGACCACAGATGCAAGACAGCTTCTCTCAAAACTGTTAGCAGCACACCAGCTCTGCAGATCAAGGACTGGGGGTTTTGTGGTTTTGATTCCCATCTGAGCCATTTATTTGAAGCATTTTTTTTCTGCCCAAGCTGAGAGTTTACAGTGGGCTCAGCTGAGAATGACTGGAACCATACAGTCAAGTTTCATGCCCCTGACGGATGTGTCTCTGAAAGTATTGCTCAGAATTCATGACCAACAGTGCAGGTGTCTGTTTCTCTCAAGCCTGGTTGATGCCGTGATATATTTGAAAGAAACCAGACAGTACAGCCCTGTGAAGCAGTCTCAGATCAGAACTCCTCCTCAGCACCATCACCTCTTCATCATTCTCATCAGTCAATATAGAACAGTCTCTGTTGCCTGTGGCCCTTCATGCCTTGCTTAGTTTCAATTTTCTCTCCATGTCTTCGCAACTGGCCAGTTCAGTTGCCATTGTTGACATGTACGTTCATGAGGACTGTCAACAGACTGAACTACTACTGCGTCCTCTGGTGGGGAATGTTCACTCATGCTGGCTCCATGACTGATCAATCATAATGTCAGTAATGTGGTTTCCTGCATGCGTTGGATCAGAACAGATTCATCTGAAAACCATGGAAGTGACTGAGCAACATTGCAGTGTCTCTCTGGTGGTTGCCTCTTGATAACTGACATTGACTGCTCCCGGTGAACTGCTGGACTGGGGCCTACGACAGGACAAGCAAGAGTGTGGCTGTGATGGGATCCAGAATAAGCCATGTATCAGCAATGCAAGTACAGTGACAAGGAACATGAGATAGCCACAAACAAAAGTTTCTAGCATCATTGTTGTGTAACCATTAGCTGACAGCCACTTAATAAACAGTCTAGACCTGTGTCTTCAGCCTGAGCAAAAAAGTAGAGTTGTACCAGCACAGTCATTTGTATTGTCATCTGATCTTCAATCTACCTCTGAAGTACACACCATTGTACTCTGAGGAATGGTCTTGAGCACAAAATGACCATGACATACATGACTGCACCAAGATTACAGCATCTGACAACTGCCAGTAGATATTCTTGCATGCTTATGATCCTTGTGCAAGATGCAGAGATTCCATCTGAGACGTTTATTCCCCAAGGTCTGGATTTGTTCACACAGCACCTGCTGTCAGTGTCCAGACCTCTTCCACATGGACAGACAGGTGCCATCAGTAGCCAGTGGAGCTTACTGGAAAGCTACCCGAGACAGACTGGCATTGAATCTTGTCATGCCATGCCACAGTCTGGATAGGTTTTGTTTTGATTTCCTTTGAGTTGCTGTCCTTTTTCCAGCATGGTCCAAAGACATCCAAAGCGGTCTACTTCTCCAGGGTTTGTCCATTCAGCATGACAGCAACCAACTCTCGTAAAATTGCTGCTTTTTCTTTCGGATGACTTCTTCTATTCTGTGTATAATCTTTTCTTTTGTACCTGAAAAACCTGGCAAAGGTGAGGGCAGTGTTCAGTTCCCTTTATAAGAGAAAGGGAAGCAAGACTGACAGACTACAGGACTGACCTGATGGTGTAGACAGAGGGGTCCATGCAGCGAACTCCATGATAGGTGCCCGAGCTCAGCAGAGTTTCTACTAACTCACTACCACGCCCTTGGTGTGGGTTGTCATTGCTGCACACACACACACACCCCTATCGTCTAATATCATATAATTTTTTGTAAAAAGATGTAAAATGTAAGTACTAGTACTACACACACAAATAACAGCTTTGCATGAGCAGTGAACACACTCACAGTATAACTTTAAGATCATGCAAATTCACCAGGATCTGTATCTACTGTCAGATCAACATCATTCAGCTCTGGTTTTGTTATTGTTGTTGTTGTTTTGTTCACTTTCCACAGAACTCTCAGAACTAATTCACTGACTGACAAAACAGGGTGATGACAGAACAGTCATCTTTGATACTCTCTGAACAACAGTGATGGGGGTAGATCACCATGCAGTAAGCAGGTGACATCATCACTGCCCAAATGGAAATGCTGACTTGTTTACAGTCAAGCCAGCCGCACATTCCCAAGCTGGCTGAAAGCGGGATAAAATGAGAACCAAGTACAAGTAAAAACTAAAGGCTAAACTCCAAAGCCAGGTAAGAGACTAATATAGAATACAGTCACACAATGTGTGAATCATGCCTTGAAAGGTCTTCAACAATACAGCAATGAATGCCAACAATGCAGGCAGATCCCTATGAAGTAGACTGTCAACAGACTTTGCTACTTTCATGAATGCCTCACTCATAGACTCTGCAGTCATTCTGCTAGACTGCTACGACAAAGAATGAAAATGAAACATATTTCTGGGCTGGGTTTTGTTGCTATCTTCATTACTTTCCGAGGGAACCAGTAGAAACTGAGGTCCCTGTTGGTGAGCCTGAAACTTCAAGAATAAAGGATAGCCATGATGCTGTCCTTTTTGCAAGGTGTGGTGCACAACACAAGTTTACATAGAAACACAAAAATTTGGACGACTGGACAGAAACACAAAAATTCCTCTCTAAGTAACAGTAAAAACAAAAGGTGATATTTTCCTCATTTGCAGAAAACTCTTAGCACAGTGACAAACAGTATTGCTGGGATCATAAAGTGACATGGACAACTTCATAGCTGGATCTGCAACAGCCAGACCACAAAACCAGCAGGAAGTCAAATGGCTTACCACCTTTAGAAGGCTGTCCAGACACAGATGTAGCTAACAAGACATCTACAAAACCAGCTCTGGATTGGAGACTCTTCCCTTCCCCCCCCCCCCCCCCCCCTCTCCCCCTACCTGTAGAAAGAGAAGAGACTGTTTTCTCCTTTGCTGGGTTCGTAATGCCAGGGGTGCAGCTCCAGAGGAGGCATGTCGGCCACAGGGGGCTGGATCAGGGAGAACACCATGGCCAGGCAGATGAACGCCGCTGGTAGGATGAACTGCAATGACACAGAGATACAGACAGACACCACACAGACATCGTCATATAGAGACACAACACACAGACACAGTCATATAGAGACACAACACATAGACACAATCATATAGAGACAGAGACACACATCACACAGACACAGTCACATAGACACAGAGAGACCCAACACAGACACAGTCGTATAGAGACACAACACACACAGTCGTATAGACACACAGACACACACCACACAGACACAGTCGTATAGAGACACAGACACACACCACACAGACACAGTCGTATACAGACACAACACACAGACACAGTCGTCAGCATGCACACAAACACCTGCATACACAAGCACACATGGAAGTATACATGACCATAAACACAATATACTCACTTTGAAATCTCTTATCATCGCAGAGTAATTTTAATTCTTACATAACAGAGTTTCTGTATACTAAGCAAACAAACGAGTAAACCAAAAATACAAGTTTCTTCATGTTGTGTAATTTTTGAGACAAAGCAAACCCCTGATATGCATCCATCTCCCTCCTTTACCCTTCTTTTTACCACAGCCGTCTGGGCGATCAACAACCTGAACTGATGAGAAAGAAACACTCGACACTTTGTTCCTGCTTTTGCTGGTTGGATTTTTTTTCTTTTTTTTTTTGATTGTACATCTTGTTTCAATCATCAGACATTTTTTGTTTAACCCTCTTGTATTCATAACGGGCGCAGACGGGAGCGCTGAGACAGCGCGCTAGATTTCGTAACGGTCGCAGACGGGAGCTGCCCGCCGCATGTGTACGGTACTTTTCCATCACGTGCTGACTCCGTGAAAATACTCGGAGAGCCACTAAAAGTTGTTGGGGATTTCCCACTATAGTCCAGTAATGTGGCAGCACTATTTTTGGATGCTGGCACCACTTCCATTCACTAAGAAAGAGGAGAAACTGCAAGCGAAACAGTTGTGCGTGAGACTGACCGATTTTCGCAATGGCGTCGTCTGCTAACAACAGCAAGTTTGATGATATTCTTGAGTGTTCAGCGGAGGAGTGGGATCAAATTATTTAAGAATTAGAGAAGTATGAAATGGAGAGTTAGGAGAAGAGAATGATGTCGAAATCGGCACCAGTGAAGGAGAGGAAAATGTGAAAAGCGACCCTGAGAACCACGTGCTACTCGCCACTCTGCAAAACAATGGCGACCGGCTACACATCCTGCCCGCGTGGCCCCATTCCAACAGCTGACAGGCCCTGCGTACTCACTGCCGAACACTGCCACCGCACTAGATTATTTCTTCTTTCTACCTCTCATATTTTTTCAACTAGTAGCAGAAGAAAACTAACAGATACTCTCAAAACAATCAGCTAAGGGCACACCTGACTCCCTGTGGTTCGACACAACACCTGACGAAATGCGGGGCTACGTCTCTGTACTGATTATTCCGTATGACAACTAAGGGACGACGCGTAGAAACGTCATACATGTGTTTTTTTCTGCCAGGTGCCTTTATGCTTTCATAGAATGACTGTTTCCATGACTACCATGCACAGAAAGTGGCTCAACAGTAGGGCAGTTTGCTAGTCTCTGTGTTTGTGTGTACATGTATATATGCTTACCTGTAGTTCATGGTGACAGTGCTTTGATGACACTTGGCAGCAGTGACACTCTACTCAATTTCCTCACTGTACAGCTATACAGTGTGTAAATACTTATGGACATGTATAAGGTGCTTAGAACAGTGACAAAAACAATGAGGAACTGTGCTTGAATCTACAGTAACTGTTCAGTAGTGACAATTGACACTAGTTGTGTGTGACATTCTGTGGATTACCTGTGGGGACTGAACAGGCGGACAGAAGACAGATCATCTCACTTAGGCCGCAGCTTTCATTTTACAACACTAACATGCATGTGCATGGGATAACTGCATGGTGGTGTGCTGTATTAGAATTGTCACCATTGCATGTGACACATTGGGTGACATTTTGGTGACAGTGACATGACCTTTCACCTCGAGACACACAAAATCTTGCTCACAGTATAGAACAGAGTCTTGTGACCATACATGCGGAATTTCGTAGCTCTAGAGGTTTATTCTTGGTTGTGGTGAAGCATGACCATACATACCCATTTTAAGGCTAAATTCACCAAAAAAATCTGAAAACTGGGGGGAATTTGGCCTCAGAGAATCTGAATACAAGAGGGTTAATTTTATCTTTCTTTCTTCCTGCATCTGCCATTTAATGAGGAACTCACCTCGCTGATGAAACCCTTTCTTGCTGCGACGGACATGGTGCAGCCGCTTCAGGAGAAGGGAGACAATCTGGCACAGGATGAGGTGCTTTCCCTTCCAGCTGAACATGGCCCGCTCCAGCAAAGTTCATGTCTTCCATGAAACCATCTTCACTTGAATCTGTTGAAACTGCCACCACATTTCAACTGCTAGCTATGATACCTTTTTTTTTTTTCTTTTCTTTTTTTTTTTTTTTTTTTTGTCCTCCAACCTCCATTTTTTTTTTTTTTTTTTTTTTTTTTTTTAAATTCTTTTCATTTTCGTTTTTTTTGGTATGATCCATATTTAAATGATATATTGTGTGTAATGGTGTCTCGATCTATTTACACATTCATACTCAGTGTACACTTTAGATTTTACACAGAAATGTAGATAATCAATCATCATCTGAACTGCACCCATCTTTAGTGCTTTACCTGAGCGTGAATGTGTGTGTTTGTTTTCCTTGGGACTGAAAATCTGTAGGGTTCTGGCGATGAAACCCTGCCTGCTGTTTGCAACAAGCTGACACACATCTGTTGTTTCTGTGGTCAATATGGCTTCAATGAAGGCAAGGGAACAAAAACACAGGATCCCACATTCTTTATCTAATATGAATGCTTTTTTCTTTTTAGTAATTCAATTCAATCACATTATAAACCCATCACCCACTTGGCGTTAAGCTCTTCAAGTGACATTAGTGTGCTTCAGCTATTTGTACATGCTACCTTAAGATTCTAGGAATAAATAATGTACGTCCATTTTTCTTTTTACTCTCATTGATGCTTAGCATATGAATCTAGATTAAAACAGAAGAATCATCATTATCTTATACTGTCAAAGCCTACCAGAACATATTGTCAAAGCCTACAGAACATGACTGGCAAGCTTATCCATTCTCATTGTTGTAATGCATTTCAAGAACCTGAAAAGAAATTTACTTTAGAAAAATGTACTCTTGCCACTGTAATTTTCTGCTATAAAACTTTAACTTTGAACAAACAATTATAATAAACACCAAATTATTGAAAACAAAAGAAACACACGCACACAGAGCCAGTCACATATTAATTAATGGTACAGTGTTTTATAAAGTAAAGAACTGAATACACAAACATGCCACAAGGAAATAAAGAAACATCCTCAGAAACTGACCGACCATTGCCAAAATAACAATAACAATTGCCAAAATAACGATAACTGATAAGTTGTTGTTCATGATCAGCAGAACGCTAAATACAACAAAACAAAATGGCAGAGTGATTTCTAACAACTGGAAATTAAATCCAGAACTAGTGGTAACCAATATCAACTTGCTTACACATGATACAGCCAGAGCAAGGAGAGGTTTGTGCACAACTGGAGTGAAATCGGCATCCTAGGTAACACACAGACACTGGTTCTCAGCACAAAAAAGATCACTACCAGTAATAACTGCAATAAACATTCATTTTACAAAAATACCAACCACTGTTGCAAAAAACAACAAACACTAGAAACATGGATTCTGCATAACAAAGAATACTCCATCTGACTTGTGTTTGGTTACAAACTACACACGTCACACATGATTGCAACATGTTTACAAGAGAGGAGAACACATGAACCAAGGAACACCTTTCAATCATCACACAGTGTGAACTGAAACTGAAGTGAAGAATGCAAGGAATGTCACACTTCACAAACATCAAGCATGCTCATCTCAGAGAAACTACCACCTACTATATCATGTTCACAGAGAATTTATCTTGGGCTGGAGAGCTAACTCTTAGTATAACAATAAACAAACAATAAAATGGAAGAAATGGACTGAGCCTCATTATCCATGTCTCAAGGCATAGGGTAAGATCCGAATCTCCCTTCCCCTTTAGCACTCCCATCATTGAATTACAGAGAGCTCAAACAAGCGTACGTTGGTGTTTAAAAAAAAAAAAAGTAAAAAAAAAAGATTTACAGCAAACTCCTGTCATAGCCAATGACAGACAAAAATGAGGAAGAAGTAAATGAGTCTTGAAGGAATAGGGAAACTCCTCAAAATCTAAGTCTGTAACTGACACTATTCTATGCATGACAACCAGTTGAGCACTAAAACTGTGTAACATTGCCTACATGGACAATGGCAGCATGTCTTTTTTCTTTTCTTTTCTTTTTTTTAACTGTCACAATTTGTTTCTTTGGCTTTTTCATCCCACCGTTAAGGCAGCAGATGGGTTTAATACTTGCCTGTCTATACAGGGAGTGTCCGCAGGAATATCAGCCTGCGTACACAGAAGAAGTTTCTTTGGCTGAATTTTTTTCTTTTCTTTTTTCAACATCTTTCTGTAACGTACATTTCAGCATTTAGGAAGAGAAATAACTCTTGTAACTCCAGTACAGCTTCTTCCCCAGAAGAGAACCACAGTTGGGGCACAATGTTTTTCATTTTTGTTCTCATAATCGCCAAAAGGTGACATTTCACTTTTAGCAACAATCTTTATTCCGTAAAATTCATCATCACAATTATAAAGACATTTGTTAACGACTGAGTGTGTTGGTGATCTACATAACCTGCAAAGAATTTTTGTTCAAACTGCTCTGCTCTACAACAGAGCAACACAGCTGGCCAAAGCTTGCCCTAACTTCATTCAAGGAAATGAGAACAGAATTCAGCAAAGATCACAGGGAATCTCAGTAATCTGAAAAACAACTGGTTTCTGTTAGTGAAAACCTTACACCGCAGAACTCCTGGGTTAAAAGTAAGACTGGCATAACAAGGAAGATGTATCCATGCTGAGTATCATACATTCCAGGAAGACACAAACTCTGGATATACATCCCAAAGTAGTTGACACAACTGATGGCAGGACCTGAGAACTGACATAGGGTGTATTCCATATCAGTTCCTGTAAACGAATACTGTGCAAACACTTCTACGCTTTCTATGTCTTACTTTTGACTCACACTATTTATACCAGTAATGCGACTCATGACACACAATTTAGCATTTCGGGGTAACACACGAGTGGTGAAAAAAAAAAAAAAACCCACAGCATTCATATTCTTGACAAAACAGAGGTACTGGAAACAAAACTAAAAACAGAGAGAGACAACATCTCTATTGCTGGAGTTCAGTCTTGGTGAGCTGTACAGGTGACAACACCAACATTACCTGCAGCAGGGTCAGAGGGCGTGGCGGATTTCCTTTGACCTGTATTGGTTACCAGAATGAAGAAATCTGTTGAGGTGAAAACCCACCAGGGCCCATATCTTTTCATCACTTACTTTGGGACAGGAAAGAAAGAAAAGAAAGTAAATGCCACTAAAAACCATTTTCATGACCCTAATACATACATCCAGCAAGCAGCATTTACTTTAAAAATACATTATTTGGTTTCACTGAATTCTTAGAACATATACATCTGTGCCCTGACACATACAGGTGCACATGCCTCTGCATGTGTTAATGCCTGTACAACATACACACAGCAAAAAGGAAGCATACCATTGTCATCCTGATCAGCCAGCAGATTATCTGTATCACTGCGACCAATGTCCAACAGACCTCGACGATGTTTGTCGCGGAAACTCAGGCGGGATATAGCACGAGGGTAGCGACCATCTGCAGACAGAGATGTCATATGCCAGCCATTTTTCTGACACAGCTGAACAGCGCTGGAGTTTTCATTGATAACTGAATGACTAATGCCCTATTCAAACTGTTTGATTCTTTTGGAAAAAAAAAAACAACAACAACTTGTGCTTGTGCAAAACATTTAGAAACTGACATGTGTAAATCTCATATAATTGGTTTAGCCTTTGTTCAACCTGCTGAAAGAAGTCGCACATGTAGAACTTGTAAGTGTGTCAGGCCAGGCAAGGAGGCAATCATCAGAACAAAGTGAAGGTGACTTCGTACATTCCTAAGTCGCACATGGCAGGGCTGGAACTGTGTGTGATGATACTCAGGAAAATCTCTGCACCATGTGTCTGGAACTTTAGGCCATCTAGTTTTGCTTTGTCTCATCTCTGTCCAAATTCTAAATAGTCTCAAGAGACCAGCATTCCCCTGATCTATGTTGCATATTGTGTGGATTGTGTAACAGTTAGGTCAAGCTTCTCCCATCTTAAGTGCTCTGCACAAAAAATTGCTAAAGTTCTCAATACCATCATTACTATTTGAACAGAGACAGACCAGTCTGAACATACAAGATGTCCATTCTGTTTCTTGTTTTTGTTGTGGAATACAACTTTGGCCAGTATCTTCCGGAATCAAACAACATGACACAAAATAAAGTGTTTTCATTTTCTTATTCTCCATACACCATATACCTACCAGATATTTGTTTTGTCTGTATTTGAAGACTGAAACACAGAAGAAAAGAAGTCTGTATCTGAAATAAGTTTTTATTACAAAGTTTTTAAGTCAGATCTTTGATACTGTTTGAATACTGTCAAACAATACTTGGTATTTCAAACAATGTACCAACCCACTGACGATTTTGGCAGATGAATAGATTTTGATTTCCTATACCCTGATAAACCTCTACATCCCTAAATCCATATAGACACAAAAGAAGACACACTATTAACATCGCGTTTTTCTTTCCCTTTGAATCCAGTTTTAACAACATTTCCTGTTTACACGATGAGAAAGAGACAGACAGAAAAAAAGACAGTATAGCACATGGTCATCTGGACTACACAATGTACTTCTACTAATTTCGAAACAGATCTTTGTCTGTGTACATCCTTCACCACATCACACTCACTCAGTCCTAGGCCTTACTTTCTGAGAGGTCTTCCAATCTTCTGCGTTTCACTTCATCATCATCACCACGATCGTTCTCTTCTGTTACTTTCAGGAACACCTGTAAACAAACCATTTTCATCAGACTGGATTAAGTCCAATAAAAGAGATGGAGAAAAGAAAACCTGAATAAAGACGAAAAAGGCTACAACCTCATCATGATGATAAGGAAGCAAGTGAAGACGGTTATGATCACCAACATCATCATTCACCTCTTCAAGACTGGTGTCGGAAATGCCGTAGCTGGAGATGCCCAGGGCACTGTGGACTTTCTCCAGTTCCGCTAACATGGTGGCCAGCTGGCCTGATGTGGCAGCGCCCTCTGGGAGCTGGAAGCACACCTCCATGCTGTTGTCTTCCACCATGTGGGCGTTCGGCACATACTTCTGAACAAAGGCCTCGAGCCGGAACAAGGAGAACCCTGATGACAAGGAAATTTGTCATCGTAAGACACAGATTTGTTTAATTCTTTCATGAATGTACTGCTTGCATAAGTATGCACAAAATAAATTATAGAAAAGTATTTTAGCCCTAAAGTAAATTAATTTCATTTTTGACCTACACTAACAAAAAAGAAGTGCCGTTCAGTCCATTGAAGGTAACTTCTAAAGTGCAACTCAAACAAAATAAACTGAAATGTCACATATTCATTCTGATTCTGTCACCATAAACTGCTGTAATATCATGTCAGTATTACACAGACAATTCATGCACAATGTACAAGTGAGCATACACACACATACACACACCTGCTGTAGTATCATGATAATAATACACAAAAAAATTCACACACACACACACACACACACACACACACACACACACAGAGAGTATTGAAAGCACTTTGGGCTATGTTTTAAGCGCAGATAAATGCACATGACATGATCACATATGTACGTATACACACATTCACACTGACCAGGAATCATACAGTCAGCCCCTGTTGTAGGTGTAGGCAGATCCACTTCATCTGAGCCGTTGTTACTGCAATCTTCATACCCCTCATCTTCCAGTGAGGGCTGGGTACGACATCAAACAATGTGCATACATTGTCAAGCATCATTCACCCCCTTCATGAACATGGGGGGGGGAGAGAGAGAGAGAGAGAGAGAGAGAGAGAGAGAGAGAGAGAAAGATTCATGATAGCCCAGCAAACCACAAAGAGTCACATTAGAGCTGTTACCTTGTCACTGAAAGAGAATGAGAGAGAGAGAGAGAGAGAGAGAGAGAGAGAGCGAGAGCAAGAGACAGACTGGGACAGAGACTGACAGACAGAGACAAAGAAAGTTTCAATGGGCACAGAAAATGACTTGGATTGGTTAAAAACAAGAAAACATACTCAAAGACAGAGTTAGAAAAAATTTGTTCATTCAGTCGGGCATTTTTGGAAGGACTGAAGTTTGTTTTGCCTCTGGACACCATGGCAGTCCTCAGGCCTTTCACTCTCCTATTCCTCTATGGCTGTGGAATCTGTCCCTTTGAGTTGTCTCTATCTCCACCCCCTTCAGTTAGCTTTGAACAATGCCTAGCATCAGTCACTGACAAATAAGGATGTCCTATAACCCATACTCCTGTCTGTCCTACAGCCTTGGCTTGACCTGGCTTGGTTGAAGTTCGGGGTTCCTCTACTTCTCACTCTGTTGTCGCACACCATCTGTGCTGATGGAAGTGAATCACGCTGGGGTGCACACCCTTTTTTCCCTGTTCCTGGACACTTGCAGTATGCTGTCACACAGCAGGAGGCAACATTCCATACAAATTTTCTGGAACTGAGAGCAGTCTTTGTTGCTCTGAGCAACTGGTTTCAGGTTCTGCAAGGCAAGATTGCTACAGTGTACATTCATCTGGACAGAGAGGTACTGCGTAAAACTACTTTCAGCTGTAAAATTCCTGTTCTTGTTTTCCCCCACAGTGACTGCTGATTGGGAAGTGTAATATTTTTGAGAGTGGTAATGAACTGACAAAAATGAGAAAATGTAGTTAGAGATGTTTTGCATGATTTGGGAACTGTTGTTGGATGCACATCGGTCACCCCTTCTAATGGAGAAGCTCACACATGGTGAGTACGTGGCCTAGGGAATGATTGTCAACAGCAGGCTTTGTAAGTGCACAAGATGGGTCAGAACAAGCACCAGAAAATGCACTGAAGTGACCTGGCAGCAGGGCAGCATGGACTGCTTGTGCCGGTGCTGTATCCAGAGGCAGGAGTGCCTGTGTCTGGGAAAGCCGGAAAGGGGCACAAGAATATGGCTTCTGATGGATACTGAAAATGAGACCCTAAAAAAAACAAAACAGATTCATTTGATTAGATAACTTCACTAAACCCAAGCAGGGTAAGGTCGTAATAGTTGTCACCTGCCTTTTTCTTCTGTACTCACAAATGCAGAATATGGATATTTGTACACGTGTAAAAACTGTTGAGACAGACAAAAACAGAAAGAGCAAATCTGTGCCTGTTCCACCCTTCATGGTGGTCTGAAGGAATAAGTCATGCCAGTCTACACCCCACTGCTGCCTATCCCATCCCTCTTCACCAAACTCCTCAACCCATCCCTCTTCACCAAACTCCTCAACCCATCCCTCTTCACCAAACTCCTCAACCCATCCCTCTTCACCAAACTCCTCATCCCTCTTCACCAAAACTCCTCAACCCATCCCTCTTCATCAAACTCCTCAACCCATCCCTCTTCACCAAAACTCCTCAACCCATCAGCATCCTCACCAAAGAACAGTTAGCAGAGATGCGGGCACAGGCCGTGGCGATGGTCCCATCAAAATCATCAGGCACTGCCTCCCCCTTTTTCTTCTTGTCTTTTTCTTTGAGGTTCACCTCCTGAGCGGATGCCCCTTGCTCCTCGCCGCGCACCAGGGTCAGATAATACCCACTGCCGAACCGGTTCTTCAGAAACAGGCTGGAGCCGATAGCGCACAGCCTGCCATGGGAGATGATGGCGATGCGGTCACCAAGCACGTCAGCTTCGTCCATGTGGTGAGTGGACAGAATCACCGTGCGACCTAAGACAGACATGTTGATGAAATTAAAGATCATCGTCACTGTTATCTATTCTCTCCATGCCATGATTTCCAGGCTACATGCTGGTACCCCCTGCATCAACAACTTTGGTAGCAGCCTATTTTTGTAGACGTTTTCTGAATTGAGATCCCATGTGTGAAATTTGACTTCTTTTGTTTGTCAAGCTGCAATTTCACATTCAAACTAAGGCCAGCTTGTCATATAAATTGAACGCTGGCAACCAACAGAGGTTTTCAACTCAACCGAATCAATTTCCTCAATGTAAATTAGATCCCAGTGACCAAGACATTAAACATCTATGACTTACAGGCAACTTCCGCTTTTCATTTCTTGTTTACATAGTGTTATGACTTTCTCTTTATTTACTGTTTTCACTGCTATTTTCTTGTTGTTTATTATCCATTACTACCTGTTTACATGATTTTTTTTTTTTTATTGGCAAGTGTGCTTTACATACCGGTGCACACTATAGCACAGGAATTTCAGACATATGCAGATGCACAGATCACAAACATATCTAGTCAACTCAAATATACGCACATCACCGCTACCTATGCTCACTCACTCACACACTCCACTAACCTTTCCTCAGCTTCAAAAGCAGTTCCCAAATGGATCGGCGTGCATAGGGGTCCACTCCAGCCGTTGGTTCATCCAAAATCACCGTGCGTGACCCACCAACAAAAGCAATGGCCACTGACAGCTTTCTCTTCATACCACCTGATGAGCAACAGACACACTTCCCTGCCAATGATCTTTTAACAGTTGGGATTTCACATTTTACCTCTGCTTATGAGACTGACAATGCATAAATGAATACGCACATGGTGGTAAATCCAGGCTTTTTTTTTTTTTTTTTTTAATGGAAACATGTGCTCAGCATCTTGATCTGAAAATCATACCAACTTAAGGAGCAAATATGCTTATAAATGGAAGATCTAGATAGCTACCCAAACTTTATACAGATCCCCAACTAACTATCAAAGAGCAACAACAACAACAAAAGTCAATTATCTAATTACTCACTCCGTGACGATATGCTAATTTTAGGAAGAGAACCAACAGTTTCAGCACCATACTGCATGTAAGAGAAAACTCTGGGATTGCACTTTTTTTTATCAAGTAGACACCAATTTTGTATGCATGAAGTGTTCATCACTCAAAATGTAAACCCCTTGTGATGCTGCATAATGAAAATGTCAGAAAAACCCAGGAGTGCAGAAAACAGTTCAATAAATTCATTCAACAGCACAAGTCACCAGTATCACACATAGGGCTATGAATCAAATCTTGACCACCAAGTTTATTTCATCATACAGAAAGTGAAGTAATGGACTGCATGCTGATGTTATTTTCTTACATTAGAGGATTTGCACAGTGTCACATTGAACTCACTGCCTGATAGGACTCAGACTGACATTACTGTCAGTGAGAGTGATTACTGCTGGCACAAGAAACATAGGTTAACCCTCTTGTCAATCAGGCGCCCGCTAGCACCCAACCAGAAATCACACAGCCAAAACGCTGAGCGCCTGCCAGCGCCCGGCAAAACACGTGGCAACAATGGGCGCCGCCATGTTTCTCGTAGAAAAGGAAGTCTCGCGAGAACGTGATTTCCTTCTTCCTGTAGCCATTTTCTAACGTCTGCAAAAAAAAACGCGAGTCGATGCGTGCTGTGGTTCTCGAGTTACAAATTTTTAAAGTTTTGAAGTCGAAATGCGGTTTTTCACCATGGCTTAGATTGATTTCTGCCGTTCTATAATGAGATTTAGTGATGGAGATACTGCGATTTGTAGAATTTACCGCATAAGACTAAATGAAAGTGCTGGGTGATGAAGCTTAGAGTGACCTAGATTTTGACTGGGATGAGGTTCAAGGTATGATGAGCAACGATTCGGAAGAAAGTTCTGAAGAAGAAGATTTTTTTTTTCCCCGAGTAAATGGCTCATGTGACATTCTTCAAACTTACGATATAGCAACATATATATTCGTAGGAATTTTAAAAATTATTTTCATTTCATTCTTTACTTTCCTCTCTTTTAAATATTTTTTTAATTGAGTAACCATGTTCAAATTACGGAGTTACCTATCTTGCCGATGGTTTTCGGTGTTGCTAAGCTCGGATAAGTGCATACTGAAGAGGGTTAAAGAAGCTGCTTCAGTATGAGAAGGTTGAACACTTTTCGGGGGATGCAGATTTATAACCAGGAAGGCTGGTGTGAAGGGAGGGACATGTGTACTCTTTGAATCACAGATATCTCCATCACATGTGTGGATGAAAAAGCTAAAACACAAGAAAGCAGATGCGACTACAAGCAGTAAAAGAAATGAAAAAGACGAAAAGTTCAAGCCAGAAAACATTCATTAATTGGATGTTGATTTTGCATAAGTATTTTGATTTACGTAACATCCTTAAAATTTTGCATAAGTATTTTGATTTACGTAACATCCTTAAAAGGGCAAGACATTTCCACTTCACTTTTTCACCAGTTAGAGATGTACCCAGATTTGATGAGATTTACTATGACTGGATGAGGAGCGATGCATGTTTGTTTATTGTCAGCCACATAGCACAGGGAAATGCACTTTCATATCAACATCAAGCACAGAGAATCATCACACTAACCAGAGAGGTTATGCGACTTCTCTTTGCGTTTGTGCGGCAACCCAACATCCTTGATCATCTGTGGCAGCTCCTTCTTCACCTCTGCCTCTGGCATTCCTTTCAGCCGAGCATAGAACCAGATGTGCTCCTCCACTGTCATCTTGATGGAAACAGAACATCAGAATAAATAAATATACAGAAAAATAACTAAATGATCAATCAAATAAAAAGTATGACTAACTTCTCACTTAAGTGGATAAAGAAAAGTATTACATGGACCATAACTGCTGTAAATGCATGCTGTCTCATGCTCAGGTCACTCACCTGAGATGTTTCCCCTGTGTCTATTTCAGGTCCGAGTCCTGGCATGCTGGGATATCATGGTGTTTACAATGGCAGCAATTGAGAGGGAGACTCAAATGATTCTGGGGTCAGAACTTCATTTAAAAAATCAATATGAGCACAAAAAAGCCCACCTTGATGATTTCATTTTAAAGATCTTGGAATGCAAAACTGACATGTATCAGTGTCTGTAAGAAGCTTCCAAGAAAAAAAAAAAGGTGCCACCTTGTGCGCTTTCAGTTTCAGTCCCTCCCAAATCAGCTGTCTTTCCACTTTCTAAAAAAGGAAGTCAAACTTGCTCTCCATAACAAGGTCTGTTTTTCAAGCATGAAGCCAACACTTTCCAACAGCATTGCTTCCCTTTATATATATGTGCTTCTAACTTCGATTCAAACTTATAGTCATCAATGTGATTCAACACTGAATGCTTCAACATAAGGCTGAATAAAGAATACAGGTAGATCAGTCTCTGGGTGAATGAAGACAGCAGAAAAAGGCTGACAGTAGCTAGAACAATGCCAGCATAAGGGCATCAAACTGAAAATGCATTGTTCTATACGGTAGGGTAGGGATGCAAGGAGAAGGTGAAAAAGACTGGCGCTCTGACATTTCATTTTAAGCAGAAATCAAGTCATACAGCTCTGAGAAGACAGACTCTGTGTATATGATAGCTGACACTGAAGTATACCTAAGATATGTTTCTTGACAGCACGACTAATGGAGCCGACTCCACCATGTAGTAGGTATTGCATGAGTGGAGGTAGTCTTATCCCTGTGTACTGAGAGCTGAGATAACAAGAAAAACACTTGAGAGGCCTGCTTCTCCAAGTGAGCCTTCACACAAACTAGTTTTAACACCAAAGTCAAAACTGAAGACTATGACACAGCAAACCAAGAGCCGGAGGTCACACTGGAGGTTGAGGGAGATCACTCTCATCAGCTAAACTGGGTCAGTTTGGTCACATAACTGAGTGGAAAAACGGGATTTCACTTCTAAAATGAGATTTATGATATACTTACTTTCCAAACAAACCACAAATAACTATCCTTACTTGGCATCGAACATCACCCTATTATCAGGATCCTTGAAAAGAAAAAAAAAAAAAAAAAAAAAGGAAGAGCAGGGAGCTAATTGTGCTTCAATAGTCCAACACAGTTAAAGAAAGAGCACCTTTTCCCAGCAAAGCAGGGGGAGGTTGAAAGGCGTCCTAGTGTTTGGACAGGTAAGTACATTGGAAAACTACTTTTAGTCGTAAAATTCCTTTTTCCTCATACTTACCTATCCAAACAAATGCTGAATATTGAAGGAAGGTGAAAAACGTGCTCACCTTAAGATAGAGGCAATGAACCCATCTGAGAATGTTTCTGCACGATTCCCCAACCCTAGAGCTAAGCATCAAAGCCTACAGGCCTTCAGCTAAATGCTTCCCATGTTCAGTCTGAAGGTGCATGGACTGGTCTCCACCCTCCCTCATGAGAATGGCACAGGTGACAAGTATAAAAATGCACATAGAGAAAATACAGACAAAGAAGAAATAAATTATCCATGCACTCAGGAAAATGAGAAAATCTTCCAAAACATACTGGGATGAGTGGGTATGTAAGAAAGAGACATAAAAAAATTAACAAAAGGATAAAACGAAAATCAGCAAACATGGGTTAAACAACCACAAATGGCAGGATGTGATGGTGCTGGGTGATCAGATCACCCAAAACAGACAGGGCTGATGGGTAATCAGTGGGGACATGTTGCAGCTGAGCAGCTACAATGCCTCTGAGGTACTCAAGTGCCTGCATATCTTCAGACATGTCCTTGAGGCAGAATTTCCCAACTGTTGTCTGTGACTTCCTACCAGCTGAATATACAATCTCAGCTACTGTAATGCTCCACCAGTGGGCAGAACTGGCAGACAAGGCCCAGACCTCATGCGCCTTTATATCAGCTCCACAGGAAAATAGTTTTTGGCCGATATGCCCAGCAAATTACCTGCCCTGTGCCAGGATCTTATCGTCGGTGGTTTAACAACAGCATTTCTTATCTTATCCGTAACAGAACTAGGCAAATCAACCTGAAAAATGCCTTGCTCTGAATCCATTTTAGAGAGCGAAACCTGACCCTTCCTGGAAAAAAAGAGTCTGCTAGGGTGTCCAACTTGTCAGGAATGTGTCTTACAAGGAGGGAGATCTTTACGGACTGGCAGAACAGATGAAGAGATGTTGCCAAATCATTGACAGCCTTGGAGCAAATCCCATCTTGATTCTCCACATAAACCGCTACAGTAGAGTTGTCTGTGCAGAGTCTTGCCTAACAAAATCTGAGACAAACAGTTCAGTGAGAGGAGGCCTGCCTCCAATTCAAGGACGTTTATGTCATCTGTTGTCTTCAACTGGGATAAGGTGCCATTGTTCTCCGGCCTGCATGGCTTGAATCAGCATAAGATGGTGTCAAACATGTGAAGGGAAGGAGGGGTACTCATGTTCTCAACTAAACCAGGTTGAGCCAGGGCTAGTGAACAAATGCAAAGGTCTGGGACATGGGGAGCAGGCTGATCCCAAGTGTCACTCAGAGCCCGCCGGCAGAGGCAAAGATGTAACCAACAAGAGTGACAAGCTCTGCCGCCACAGACTCTTGCCCAGACATGGTCAGCAGGCTGTGAGGAGACACACACTAAGAATGGAGAAGATACTGGGCAAAAGACTTAATCTTTCTGACCCTGAGGTCCAGGAAATAAATGGGATTTCATCCATCAGATGGCGTATTTACAGATGGCTGAAATCCTGACAGGAAATCTTATTGGACATCTCAAGGTTCACAAAAAAGCCCATGGAGGAAAGTGTTTGAGGGCCGACAGATCCTTGACAGAACTGTGGGTCCTGGTTCTTCATCTCACTGCTGCTATGATAATGTCCATTACATTAGTGAAAACCCACAGTCTGAGTGACAGACCTGATGAAGAGCAGTGAAGGCAAAGACCTTTCCCTGAAATCCAAACACTGACTGAAAAAAAAAACTGAAGAGGTAGTCAAAAATAATAAGAGAAAAGAGGATAGTGCACCTTTTCAAAGGCAGAGCAACGATTTGTACTGAGAGTGGCAGTACCTTGCACATGAAATGTTAGTTGTTAAATAATCTTGAGTAGAAGGACAAAAGGGCCTAGCACTTACAGATCAAAGAGGACATTATGCTGGGGACACATTCCTAAAGATTGTCGGATCTCATCAATGGACGTCTGAATGTCTTTGCCGTAGATGTAGGCTGTGCCGCTGGTTGGTGGAAAAAGACCAGTCAAGATGGACCTGCAAAATGATGAACAAATGACAGGCATCATGAGGTTTTGATGCAGTGTGTGCGAGTATATGTGTGATGGTGCGTGTGTGAGTGAGTGTGCGTGTGATAGTGTGTGTGTGTGTGTGTGTGTGTGTGTGTGTGTGTGTGTGGTGTGTGTGTGTGTGTGTGTGTGTGTGTGTGTGTGTGAAACAGACTATCTATGGGCATCCAGTGAAATGGGGAGTTTGTATTATACCCCCTGTTTGGCTAAGTATACTTACCATGTCAGACCATAGCATTAAACGACTGTCGGTCAGCTCTGTCAGGCCGAAATTTTGTGGCGAATGCAGTCATAAGATAGTCACATGACGCCCACCCTACTTCCGCCCACGGAAGATGCCGATGTTCATTTCCCGTACGTCATTCAACAAGGCCTGCGCACAAGGCACCCCCAAAGAACCTTGGCGCTAGAGGGGAAGGTAGGGCGGGCATTAGAGTCTGACATGGTAAGTATACTTAGCCAAACAGGGAGTAGTATATAACAACTCCCCATTTTGGCGTCGTATACTATACCATGTCAGACCATAGCAGAATTTAAAGGAATAGGAGGAGGACAGCAGAGCCCTAGTGGTTCTTGGGGTTAACCGATATGGCTGCATTGGCCGCCACAAAGGAAATCCCTTTAGAACCATCAGCCCTGGTCATGTGGATGTCCCTTAAATAGAAGTTATGAAAGGGTTCTCCGAACGCCAGTAGGCTGCCTCCAGGAGATGGCGCAAGGGGACAGAGTGCTGGAACGCTGTGGACGTGGCCAGCACTCTGACCTCATGGGCTCGGGGGGAAAGGGCTGAGAGGTCCTTGTACGCCTGGGCATAGGCAGATCCTATAGTATTGGATAGCCACCTAGAGATAGTGCATCCAGTGAATATATATATATATATATATATATATATTTACATAAATATCGAGAGAGAGAGAGAGAGATTTTTTCCCTTATAATATTTACTGTTTTTTGTGTTTGTCTGTATCTGTGGTGGTAACTGATCCCTATTCTTTCTAAATTTACTTACTGATTTTATCCGTATGCAGTCAAGACCATTTTACCCCAAACTGAACAGTCTGATTGCTTACTTGGGGATATTTAACCACATTTCAGGCTAGCTAAACAATGCAAATGGGACCTACCAATCCATTTGTGTTAACTGAAATTTTGGATTATATGCTTTGGGATTCAAACATATTCATCAATACCTATTTGAATATCGTGTCTGTACATGTTTCTTTAACTGGCTGAAATAGCTACCTCTTCATTCTCACACTGATATAAACATGAGCTGGGACACACACACACACACACACACACACACACACACTTTACCATCATTCCAAGTGAAAAAGATATAAAACTGAAGCTAGACAAACCCTCACCCACATACCACTATTACATACAACAACAAAAAAATGAAAAAAAAAAAAGACAAGAACATGAATAAACTTGGTTACAAATAAACTGTCCATAAGCGTACATGGTGGTAGTCTTGCCAGCACCGTTATGACCCAGGAAGGATGTGATCTGATCCTCATAGAAATTGATGGTCAGTCCATCCACGGCCAGCTTCTTCCCCATCCTGTACACCTTGCGCAGACTGCGCACCGCCACGCCCACTTTGTGGCCACTGGGTTCTCTTTCCATGTTCTCATTGTCCGCTGCACACAGTAAATGATGGAACAATTTTCACACAATCACCGGCTACAGTACAGAGGTCTTGTAATAGCAGGGCTCATTGCAATGAGTGAAGTCATCACAGTGATGCTGTCACCAGTGTAGTGCAACACACTGATGTACAGTAGTCAACAGTATAGTGGGTTTCCTGTGCTGTTACCAGTTTAGAGTAGTGACTATGGCAGTATGGTCATCAGGTAGAGTACATCATACTGAGCACTAAAAAATTAATGTGCTATAACATACTCATTTGTGCGACATAATGTTACCACTGTTTACGTGTCCTGTAGTCACTAGTGTTGTACAAAGGAGTCTTTTGTACAGTGTAGTCATCAGTATAGCATGGTTAAGTCACCTGTGTACAGTAATATGATTACTTGTAACAGTATACTCCAGTGTTGTGTAAATCACATGGTCAACTAGACTGTTGCAGTAGTAGCATTGTGTAACTAGTGTAGTGAAAACGAAACTGTTGCAGTGCTAGTCACTAGCATAATGTGTATTGTGTAGTCTAGTGTAGAGTACTCAAAAGTATAGCATAATGAAGTCACTAGTATTGTGTAGTCACTAGTGCAGTGCTGAGTACTCGAAAGTATAGCATAATGAAGTATATTGTGTAGTTACTAGTGAACTGTTGAGTATTCAATAGTATAGCATAATGAAGTCACTCTTATTGTGTAGTCACAAGTCTAGTGTTGAGAACTCAACAGTACAGCATAATAAAGTCACTAATATTGTGTAGACACTAGTGTAGTGCTGCGTACTCAATAGTATAGCATAATAAAGTCACTAATATTGTTTAGTCACTAGTGTAGTGCTGAGTACTCAATAGTATAGCATAATAAAGTTACTAATATTGTGTAGTCACTTAGTGTAGTGCTGAGTACTCAATAGTATAGCATAATGAAGTCAAAGCTGCCGAGGTCTAAAAAGCACAAGTGCAGTGTTTTGACATCTGAAGTATAGCATTCCAAATTTAAGCACAGCACTCACATGTAATGCAACCAGTCACACTCGCCAGCATGACCAGTCATACTTTGCTTGCCCATGGCATGATGACGGACTAAAAAGACGGAAATCTCACTAGTTATTGCATGGTTTTGACTTGACTTGACAAATCAAAATGACCTACTAAGCAATCAACAAGAAGGCACAATCACAATCAGGGAGTCTTTGAGGGGAACTAAATCTGGTAGCACAGAGAGAGAGAGAGAGAGAGAGAGAGAGAGAGAGAGAGAGAGAGAAATGTCACTGGAAAGTCTTTTAATGGGGAAGACTTCATTCAGTCTTTGTTTGAAGTCTTAATACACAGGAATTTGGGTTTTTTTTCCCCCAGATCTGAGTATCAAGACTTCTACTCTAACCAAGTCATTATGCTTGTCATTGAAGGTGATGACTGCTGGGTTCATAGCTGCCTTCTTTCCCAGGCTCACCTCTTATTTACTTACATCTAGACCACTCAGTTTATCTCACAGGGACAAACCAAAAGGACAGCTGAAAGTACCTGGTGGCACTTGTTAGCACTGAGTAATGTTTGTACTGAAGCACTCACTGTCTGCATCTCTCAACAACAACAGTCTTGATATGAGTGCATGTTTGAGAGAGGGATGGTCCAGAACCATCATGAACCTCACTTCAGCCACCTCACCTTCACATGCGTTGTGCATGGGAAACCAAAAGGTATGGCACAGAAGTAACACTGCTGAGATCGTGTTAAAGACAAGACAGCAACAGACGAGTAAACAAAGGATGAAAAACAGCAACAACAGGCAAAAATGGACAAAGATGGTACAAAGACAATGAGAGATGATGACAAGATGACACAACGGCAGCAGAACTCACTGTACACATCACTGGGATCACACTCCACATTTCTCCTGCTGTCAGCCACGCCCTTGTAACCATGGCCACACCAATAGGAACGCTGTACTGGGAAGTACCATTTTCTGGGGATTCCGTACTGACCTGAACAATGAAAATACATTGTGAACAATACCTCCTCTTTTATATATCAAAAAGATAATGCCCCCCCTGCTCTTTTTTCACATTAATTTTTTTTCACTTGTTTCCTTCCCCCATGAACAGTAGCTTGTAACCACAGGATCATTTAAGTTTTTGCACATATTTGCTGTGCTTTCTCTAAATGGTGCAAGCCACTCCAAACTGGATGTTAACTCTCTGAGATCTGCATTTAGCAAGATGTTCCCCTTGGACACACAAAAACAATTTTAAAAAAAAAAACCTAATCAACCAACAAGAAAGAATCACACAAAGTTGAGCTTTAAACTGTGTAAAACATGTTTTTGTGCATCATTTTAATAAAAAGGCAAATATTCATTAGTTATGGATGGTAGCATGTGCATGAAGAGTCATAGAATCACAGAGAGCAACACGTAACTATATAAATGCCCACATTCTACAAGAGTTTCAGAACACAATCACACTAATGATAACCATATACATTTGACATAAAAAGAAACCAAGAAAATCATCAAAGCCCAATGGGCTTAAGTATAGAAATAGATAACCTATTCATACATTATGATTCATTCTTATATGTCCAGAACATAAATCCCCCAGATTTTGGTAAAATTATTTAAAACTTAACTTACAAAACCTGGAGATTTCAAATTTGTATTTTGGAGTACAATGTCGCAGATCTACACTGCATTTCAGTGTAAAATGATGTGGATCCACACTATCACCACATGGCAAATGAATATTCACATGCCTTTATCTTTTAAACTACTAAGTTTTATTAATGCAGCTCTGTAACTTATTTTTTCAATGCAGCTCTGTAACTTATTTTTTCAAAGCATCAAACAAATTCAAATTTAACTCTTGAACTTCATGTATTTTTCTTTTAAAAATCACTGAACAAAATAGTAGATCAAAATCAAACCAATGTTTGGTTTTTTTTTTCAACAACAAATCTACTGTGATAATAATGGATTTAGTTTACTGTGATGCATTTGATTCTGTGTTGGTTTCGTTTGAAAACAGACTATTGTGATCACTTACCATGTAAACACCTGTCATAGAAAAACAAAATCCCTCAGTAATCAATGGCTGGACGGACATTAATAGGTTAAAAAAAAAGACTGATGAGGTCCATTCTTCATCCAGACGTCTGACCCATAAGATTACTCATAAACCTATGTCCTGGTTTCTGGTGATCACCTGGAAAGACGGCCTCGATGTACCACGTGAAGGTGAGGTAGATGATGGTGTCGATGACCATCATGACCATGCACCACAGCAGGTTGAAGGTGTCGATAGGCACAGGGCTCTCTCCCACGTTGCCCCACTGTGACCCCAGCGCCTGCTCTTCGTAGCGGGCAATGTAGGCGCAGCCAAACCCAAAGGCGATGTTGGAGGACAGGCACTGTGAACCCCAAACACAAACTGCAATTTGGTCGTTCATCCATTGATAACTTATGAGGACAGGTTATGATCACAGTACATACACACACAGTATTGCACTGTATCCAGTCATTCCTTTACATCAGCCTAGCATACTTACAGAAATGATTACGATACACAGAGGCAGTGCTGAACCATGTCTACATGTGTCATTGTACACAAAGAACAGAACATTTTCAACAATTTCTAGCAGTATGGAAAATGATGCCCATTTCAGGTGTTTCCATTTTACTAAGTTTTGTACGTCTGCACCCTCACCCCACTTCCACCAATTACCCAGCTTAAACCCACACTCTGTCTCCTCCTACTGACCCCTTCTGCCTGCTTTCTACCTCTGAATCAAACACAATTTATAGTAAAGGACTAAAGATGCTGCAATATCAGAATAAATATCTCTCAAATGGTTTGCATAATGTTGGAACAGGCTTGTATGCGTCTGTCCTGGACTTGCCTCCCAGTGAAGACTTCTTCCCTTCATGAAATGACATCAAAAGACCTAAATTCTAAGATTCTCCTGTGGCCATAATTGAGAGGTTCCACTGTCACTGTGAAATGAGCACCAGTGTTTCAGATCCATCTCAGGACAAGGAACATTCATATCATTTTAATAAAAACAAGGCCATAATCACATCTCTAGTGAGAACTTTCAGGAGCACAGCTAACATGATCAAAGTATCAAAAAAAGAAACCAAAAGTTTTGCGTGTCCATACCGATACTTTTAACATCATGGACACTTCTACTGTCATTCAAGCACGACTTTGCCACTAGGGTGAAGTTATAAAAGGGAGCATACTCTTGCCGGTACTGGACACAGTCACTTGGCGCAAAGGAGCTTACACAACAATTGTTTAATAGGTAGTTTCAAAACAAAGTGACTGAGGGCGGAAAATGAAGCAAATCTTGAAAAGAAACGGTATTAGTTCCACCAGTTTATACTAACAGATTATAGGACAGAACACTGTTTTGTCCTGTAATCTGTTTGTCTGTATCATCTGGCAGAACTAGCATCCTTTCTTTTTTAAATTTTGTTTCATAGATTTAGCATCTCTGTTATGTTGCTCATGGCAAAAAAAAAAAAAAAAAAAAAAGGCTTGTGAGTCTAATGGATATATTGGCCTTCCTTCACTGCTGGTCAGACACAAGCTAGACCAGGTGAAGGCATATTTCACAGCACCTGAAAATCATCAAAAACCCTATACAAGCAGCAGTCACAGAAGCAAAAGGTACTCATTTAGGACATGGAAAATCATGGATGCGACAGGCAGAAAATAATATAAAACTTGTATGCCAGTAATCAGAACTCAAAGGAACAAAGGAATGGGAAAAATATCCAGACCACTTCGAACACCTCTGCCAGATTACTATCGCTCCACAGCTGGGAAGACGCCATCATGAATAGCCAGAAGGCAAATTCTGAATGCAGGCCAGAACCTTGGCATAAAAGAAGATACTGTTATATACACTGATCACTCAGTCAACAATAGTAAGTCAGGCTGGGGATACACAGTGAAACAAAACAGCCGAACTATCTAGGAAGACAATGGTGCATAGAGTTTAGCAACTTAAAGTCTAACAATAGTGGTAGAAGCAGTGACACAGGCACTCCACTGGTTGTTATCCACAGACCAGCTTAGAACTCAACAACCCATGATACTGACTGACTCCATGAACCTGCTTCACCATAAAGTGGAGAGTGGTATGGGAAGCCCTGCTTGCCATGAAGTAATGTGAAGCCTTCCATTGGAGAAACTCATATGGATGTACTGCCCAGAACATACAGGTGTTAATGGAAACAAGAGAGCAGACACACTGGCATGCAAGGCAACAATAAGAACTGGATTACAGCTTGGCCAATCTGATATGATAAGAAATCTAGCGAATCACCTCAACAAACAAGAACAAAGCCACTATACCATAGACCATCTTTCAGAGCTCAACATCAAGTGAGGAAGTGGCCACACATCCAGACTAAAAAATGAGCAAGAAATATCACCACCAACAAACAAATCACCAATCAAACAAATACTTGAATAATCTCAAAACCAACCCTGCAAAAACTCCTAGAGAATGGTGCAGTGTCATACAAAAGTGACCAAATGGCAGACACAAGCCACTAGACACATGTCAACTGATTTAAAACTTTGAATCTCTAAGGACCACCTGCTTCTACTGTAAACATATGTGCACTGATGAGTGTGCATCAATTAAGCAATGCAAGTGTGTAGAGTCCATTGATGTCAGTGAGCATATGTTGGTGTGAGTGCACTTATGCGTGCGTGTTTCTGTACTTAATGTTGTCACTGTTACTGATATAACTATCTCATCTTGTGAATATTCCTTGCCCACAAATGATGCACACACACACACACACACACACACACACACACACACACAAGCACGTGCGCGCTGCGCACACACACACACACACACACACACACACACACACACACACACACACACACACACACATGCACTCACACGCACACACATACATACCAACTGAAACCAATTTTTTGTCAGATCGACTCATAGTTCTACTGACGAACACACATACCTATGCACATACACACACATATCCACAAAAATGTGCACGCTCTGTGGCAAATGCAGTCATAAGATAGTCACGTGACGCCCACCCTACTTCCGATTACGGAAGATGCCGAAGATCGTGTACTGTCCGTCATTCAAACGAGGCCTGCGCGCAAGGCAACCCCAGGGAACCTTGGCGCTAGCGGGGGAAGGTAGGGCGGGCATTAGAGTCTGACATGGTAAGTATACTTAGCCAAACAGGGAGTATAATACAAACTCCCCATTTTGGCGTCGTATACTATACCATGTCAGACCATAGCAGATTTAAAGGAATAGGAGGAGGGCCGAGCGCCCTAATGGTTCCTGGGTAACTGTTATGGCTGCATTGGCCGCCACAAATGAAAACCCCTTAGAACCATCAGCCCTGGTCATGCGGATGTCCCTTAGATAAAAGTTTATGAAAGGGTTCTCCGAACGCCAGTAGGCTGCCTCCAGGAGATGGCACACGGGGACAGAGTGCTGGAACGCTGTGGACATGGCCAACGCTCTGACCTCGTGGGCTCGAGGGGAAAGGGCTGGGAGGGTCTTTGTGGGCCTGGGCATAGGCAGATTTGATAGTATAGAATAGCCACCTAGAAATCGAGCCCGCCGAGATGTCTTTCTTGTTGTTGGGGTTGATGGAAATAAGGAGGCTTCTCTGAGAGGAACGCCTGGGGTGGGAACGCTCAGTAGTATCTGAGGACACTAGAGGGTCATAGGTCCATGTCCCCGCTGCCTTCGCTGCCTAAGATATCCGCTAGGGAGCGGATAACCAGGGAAGGAGAGGTCGTGCCCGGTTCCTGGTTCTTCGCTAAGAACTCAGGCAGGCAGAAACTTAAGCGAGACCGATCCGTCTCTGAGAAAGGCGATGTCCCGAGGGTCACAACTGAGGACCTGACCTGAATCCCACTTCGCCTCCTGGCTGAGGCCAGGGAGAGAAGGAAGGTGGTCTTGAAGGGGAGAATGACAAAGGGAATAGCACGGAGGGGCTCGAAAGGGGGGTTTCTGAGGGAGTCAAGAACCAGAAAGAGGTCCCACATGGGGAGCGCGCCTAGGGGACTGAGCTTCCCGTAGGGCCCCCCCCCCCGAGATAGTTCTCTAAGGAGAAAGTTATTGTCGAATGATGGGCCGCCCAGCTGTCAGATGGTGGTGCCTACGGCCGATCTGTAGCCCCGAATGGAACTAGCAGAGAGCTTTCGAGAGGATGAAAGGTGGGATAGGAAATTGCCTATCTGGTGGGATAGGAACTTGCCTATGTGGATGTTGGAGGGGAGGAGGTAGGGGACCGAGTTAGCCGTGCACCACGTGACCCATCTCTCTCATCGCGGTGGTCGCAATTTGGCTGGCATAGAAGCCAAGCGTGTAGGCGAAGCATCTGGGGATTGGAGTGAGGGAGGCCGAGCGAGCGAGGTTGTCTGAGTAAGTCCCACCAAGGGGCTAGCTGGAGAGGGGGAACGTGAGTGAGGGACCTGAGGTCCGGGAACCACAACTGAGTCGGCCACCACGGGGTTATGAGGATGAGTTTGGGTCTCTCCAGCCTGGCCTTTCCTTGTGAAGTATGGGTGAAGGGGGGGAAAGGCGGGGGGGAAAGGCGTAGGCGAGGAGTCCCGTCCAGGGGAGGGATCGACCGCGCATCGACCGGGGGTACGCTCGGGGGTCCGGGAGTGGAGAGACATACATGGGGAGTCGATGGTTGTACCGGGTCGCAAATAGGTCGACCATGGGCTTGAACCAGTGTTCCCAGACGGTGGTTAGTGTCAGCTTGTGTTCAGGGTCCACTCTGTGTGCAGAAGGGTCCCTGACCGGCTGAGAGTGTCTGCCAGGATGTTGCGTGTCCCCGCTATGTGTCTCGCACGGAGGGTGGCTCCCCGTGCGTGGCACCAGCGAAGGAGGGCCTCTGTCCGTAGAGAGAGGCCGATGGCCCCCCCCCCCCCCCCCCCCCCCCCCCCCCCCCCCTTTGTTGATGTAATGGGCTACCGACGTGTTGTCCGTGAGGAGGAGAACCAGTCGGTGAGAGATAGATGTTGGAAGTGGAGGAGGGCCAGCCTGACCGCTTCCAATTCTAATATGTTGATGTGGAGGCGAGCCATCTGTGCGTCCCACATCCCCGAGGCATGACTCCCCCAAGTGGCCCCCCCCCCAGCCCGAGTTGGAGGCGTCTGTGTATAGTTCGAGGGACTGTGTTGGGAGAGAGATCGGAACGCCTTCGTGAAGAAGGGGGCCAGGCCAGGGAGAGGCCAAAGGGGAGAGCTTTGAACTGGAACACTCGAGCTTGCCAGACAAAAACCGGAGGTAACGTCTGTGCGCCGGGTGAATAAGGATCTGGAAGTACGCATCTTTCAGATCTATGGAGGTAGCCCAATCTACGTGATGGATGGAGTCTCTGATCTGGGAGGGCGTGTCCATCTTGAACTAGGTATGTCTGAGGAACTTGTTGAGGGGGAAAGGTCAAGGATGGGCCTCCATCCCACCGAAGGTTTGGGGATCACGAACAGGTGGGAGTAAAACCCGGGGTTGGGCTGGAAAACTTCGGTGATGGCCCCTTTCTGAGGAGTTCGAGGACTTCCAGGCGAAGGGCGCCTGGGCCTGGGGGGGGGGGGGGGGGCTGGGGGACGGAGGAGGAGAGCGCATGAGGGGAGGACGACGGTGAGCCCACGGTAGGCGAAACCCCCGTCCTGAAGAACCGACACTACCCAGGGGCTGAGGCCCATACGTCGCCACTGGCAGGCGGCGGGAGAGGTTGCCCGCCAGGGGAGCCGATGGTCCAGATGGGGGGAAGGGGAAGAGTGGGCCGGTGCCTTGCTGGGCAGGTTGGGCCAGCTCCATGCGCACTACGGGAGTGTCCTCCAGTCACCGGCGGGGGCCGTGCTTGCTGGCCAAACCAAAAATTTTGGCGAGGTTTAGGTTTAGGCCTCTGTGAGTTAAGTGGCCGCTTGGGGGGCCTGGAAAGGCGTGGCTGAGCCGGGGGGGCAAAAAGGACGCCGCCTGCTTGCGTTCCTCGAGCGAGAGAGACATAGCCGAGGTGGAGTGCTCGCCAAAGAGCGAGTGATCCTGGCCCGGGACACATCGTAGGGATGCCCTGAGTGCCGGGGAGAGTGAGGAGCGTGCAAGCACCGCGTCTCTAGCCACTAGCAGACAATTAAAATGGCTTGTTGCTGCGCTGTCCGCCGCAGCCGCCAAGTGATGCGATATCCTGTTAACTAGGTGTCGCATAAAGGGGTCGCTGAATAAGCGAGGGTTCGTCCTGGTGTGGTTCGGAGTTTGTATCCGAAGGCACTGGGACGGCGCCGTCATCCCCAGGCCAGAGTACCTCCGCCCTCTGCAAGAGCATGCTAAGGTAGGCATGCCCTGCAGTGGTGTGTAAGATGCCCATCCGGGCTACTCGGTCCCACTTTAGCGCTTAAAGGGGATGGTGGGAGGGGGGGCCCGGTTGGGTATCAGGCGACAATCTGATTGGGAGATGGCCCACTAACCGGATTGTCGGCAAAGAGGGAGGCAACTGGGTGCTTCCTGTGGGTCCCAAGTGGCGCGAAGGGGGCCGCATTGGGTGCCGGGGGCAAGTCTTGACCGGCGCGGGGGGACGGCGTCTGCACCCCTGGCGCGTTTTGCCGGACTCTCCCACAGCGAAGTGAGTGACTGAGGTGCGACAATTCTGAGTCTGGAGTATTGGGCTGGGGGCAGCCCAACGATCTCAGGGAAGGCCAAGATCGGCAGAGGGAGGGGCGTCCCTCGACACGAAGTCCGGTCGAAACCGTTCAATGGTGTGGATGTCATAAAGGGATGAGAAGAAGTCCTCATCGTAGTCGTCCTCAGGCTGGGGGGGGAGTCAAGTTCCTGGGAAGGGAGGTCTTCCTCAGGGGGCAACTGCGCGGGGGTGCGCGAGGGTCCCGCCCTGGTAGGGGGGTGGCGGGGGGGGGGGGGATGGCGGGACCCTCGTGGCTCTATGCTCGGCAGACGGGCTGGGGGGGGAGAGCCCGGACTGCCGATCGGACAGCGCCCGAGGTGGGAGACCCAGGTCGACCCAAGTCTGCGAGGTTGGGTGCCACAATCGACCAAATTGTTGTTCAGGTTGGGTGTGTGTATTGAGCCACTGGTCCCTCTCGGGGGCATAGAGCCACTGGTCCCCGGGGAGATAAGCGGGCTGTGGCGGCCCAGAGTACTGTGCAGGGACTCGCCGGGGACCGGGGTAACCTTGGGCAGCAGGGGGGGGAATAGTAATCGACCCTGGTATGTGGTTCCCCCCCCGGGAGCGTGCCGGGTCCCAGTGGAATGGGACAGGTTACCCGTGGTCCCGCTGGTAGATCCTCCCCCCGGAGGAAGGAACGGGACCGAGGACGTTGCCCAAATGGGGGCCGAGTAGGTCGGACCCCGAACGTCCTGAACCCCTAGGGGAACCTGACGGGGGCGAGCGGGGTTGGTCGGCCGTCTTGTGTATGTTCACAACCGGTGGATGCACTCGGTGTTCCCATACGCCCAGAGTTATGGACATGTGCATGGTCGTGCCAAGACGTGGCCATAAAACTGCGTCCGGAGATAATAACTGGACGCTCCTCGTGCAGGGGTGTTGGCTGCACCTGTGCACGGTGGGGGAGAGCGTCGTGAGACGGCGAGTCCGGATGGGGGGGGAAGAAGTGGACCCGCGCGTCCCATAAGTGCGAGTGCGAGTGACGGGTGGGGGTTCCAGCCCAAGGCCGTCACCCGTGCCTGTCCGCGGCCCGGCAAAGGTCCCCGGGGGCCGGGGGTCGCGTGACTCGGCATAGTAAGTGGATGTCTGACTATGCGCAGGAAAGCTAGAAGGCAGGGTGGGGGGGGGAAGCGGAATCCCGCTCGGATTTCTTGGCTAGACGGGGTCCCTTAGGGGGGGGGGCCTTGCCCTTAGATTTCCTGGGCAGGTTGAACGAAAGGCACTTAGAAATCGCAGCCGGTTGCCTTCTAGCTTTCGAACGCAACGGTCGTGCGTCCGTCGGTCGGGTAGAGGAGGGAGACTCCCGCGTCCCCTCCGCGGGAGGGACGTCTCCGTCTACCGCGGCCGGCCGTTCTCCCAAGGAGAGGACGGTTCGCTCGGGGTTGGAACCAACTCGTGGGTCCTCCGGGAATGTGAGCGAACTCTGAACGTCAGAGTTATTGCTCGACCCAGCCGAGTCCTTCACCATATTGGGCGATGGCGCCGAGCGAGCGAAACCGGAGACACGACGTAATCGTAAACGGGAGACACGACGTCGTCGATCGAGGAGGAGGATAACCAAGTCGATCGATCGATCGTGCGCACACAAAAATAAAAATGTAAACAACGCACACAATGGAATATACAGGTAAACAAGTCCGTACAGGGACACAAAGCGCAGCAGAAATGAGCGAAACAGTGCGTGAGAAGCGACCGTGGCCCAAAAAGTGCTGAGTAACCACGTGTAAATACAATGACGACGCGGTCGATCGCGATCGTTAAGGACACGAAGGCGAGCGATTGTGACAACTGAAAGAAAGGGGTGCAAACCAATTGAGGAAGCAAATTCAGGGCGAAAAAACCACGTAAAATACCGAGGGTTAGAAGTGGTGTGCAGAGAGAGAGGGAGACCGGCGCAAAACAAGATGGCGACGAGACCGGCTCACGATCGTCGCGCGGGAGGTTGTGAAAAACCGGAGCACACGATCGTAACACGACGGTCGATCGAGGAGGGTATACAGGTCGATCGACCGTGCGCACACAATAGCAATATAACACAATGGAAATATAAAAGTAAACAAGCTCGCACAGTGACAGAAAACGCAGTAGCGATGAACGAAACCGTGCGTGGGCAACGACAGTGGCGTGAACCAAAAGTGCTGAGTAACGCCACGTGTAACAGCAATGCCGAAGGGCGATGCGATCGCCACGCACACGACGCCGATCGAAAAATGTGGCAATGAATGGGAGGGGTGTAAACAAATGTAGGAAGCAATTTCCGAACGACAAACCACGTGTAATTGCGTGGGCTAGAAAGCTGGTGCGACAAGGAATGGAGACTGGCGCAAAACAAGATGGCGACGAAACCGACCCGCGATCGTCGCAGATGAGATAGTGGAATCGTGATACAAGTAACGGCGAGATTAGAAATCGGAATTTAGGGGCAAAAGGCCGTAAAGGCGAGTGAGAATGAGAATGCAAGGCCGATGGACAAAGGGAGGCCGAGAAAACGCGAGGGACGTGGCGATGGAAAATGCCGATCAACCTCGAACCGGTTACGCGCAAATAGACAAGAACCGGGAGCACCACGATCGCGAGAAAAATTTCAGCGAATAAGGTTAGAATGCTAGCCCATCCGATAACCTCACACGTCAAGATATAAGCGGAAGCCACAGATAAATGAGTACAGAGTGCAAACACAGCAATCTTTACACAAAGGCAAAGTATAGGCGCGAGACAGAGCACAAGACTTATCTTGCTTGGGCGACAGGCCGAAGTAGAATGACGGACAGTACACGATCTTCGGCATCTTCCGTAATCGGAAGTAGGGTGGGCGTCACGTGACTATCTTATGACTGCATTTGCCAAAACTTCGGCCTGACAGAGCTGACTGACAGTGGTGAAGGTCAGCATGAAGACGAAGACCACTGTCGGATCCGAATGCTCCAACACTCGTCCAGACTGTGGATGCAGATAGAAAGCGTAGTGATAAACATTTTACAATGCACTGGCTAAAACAACATCCTCTGTTCACCGGTTAGAGACAAGAAACAAACCAATAGAGTCACTGCAATACCGGAAGTACAAAAAAGCTGTACAGTTCATCGGCCTGACTATTCAACTTTTGACAGTTCTTCTCCATATGCTGAAAATGGTGTATTTTTCTCTCTGACAAGAGTTGGACTGGAACAAATCAGAGATTGCTCTTTTCTCAAATGAGATGACTGAACAAAGGACATCCTCATACTGAACTTGTAATAAGAGATGGATCTACCATTGAATGTGTTTACATGGACCCCCCCCCCCCCCCCCCCCCCCCCCCTCCCTGAAAAGGAGAGTGTGGAGCTAACCTCGCCTATACACAGTTAGACTGCAGTAGTGATTGCGCCTGGTGAGTACACTTCATTGTGCCATATATATATACACAGGTCTGTTTTCTCCTTTTCTCTACTGTGGGAACAGACCTCTGTTTTCAGAGTTCAGACTTCTGTGCTTTTTGGCACTCATGGATCCTCTCAAGCAGCTTTTTTAAGCTCACTTTTACTTCAGATGAGGAAGCTTTTCTTTCCCTTCCTTCAAAATGGAAAATTTCAACCGTAAATGTTCACAAGCTGCGCTCCAGCGCTATTCTCTCCAGTATTTGACTCTGATATTATATACCCGTCATGTCATTACTCTCTTCATCCACCATACTCTCTTCTACAGATACAAACATATGTGTCTGTCCCTTGTGTCACAAATGGTGCCTTCATATCCACACCTACATGATCTGCTTTTAACTGCACACAGTGTTCTCAACTTTGGACCTTGCACTTGAGGGAGAACTGCCTGTTTGATGCAGTGTTTGTTCATAGATTTCAATATCCATGTGAATCTTCAACACGGTCTGCCAGTTTTTTGGTGGGAAAGTATCCTGCCTCTCCCAGCATTTTAAAACCAAAGTTTAGGAAGGCAGGACAGTGTCTCCCTCTTCCTTCTCTCTGCTCTGGCTTTCAACCTTTCAGCACCCTAAAAAAAAAATGTGGGGCAGCTGGGAGAGTATTTTCGTGGAGGATGTGCATTAGTTCTTTCCCCTGATTACTCAAGAGATGAAGTACTGGTCTAAATACAACTTGAAAAAATCAGAGGAATGAAACAACTAAGACTACTCAAAAATGTATAGTTTTCATTATCATCTACCACCTCAAGTATATAAATCTATGTGAAACATAGATTCAAAACACAGCATAAAACACATGCATGCCCACACAGACAGAGACACCAAAACACACAAAGTGCAAAGCATATATACACTACAATTCCAACACACACTGAGCTTTTTTTTTTCATTTTATCTTGTGCAAGACAGTAACACACACATTCCTACAAACATCTTGAAATCATTACACGTCAGCTCTTGTCACCTTGAGCACAATACAGAAGAGGAAAACGGTGAGGACCATCATGAGGAAGGCGTTGATGAACCAGGCCAGCCAGTGGACCGCGTTGCCCAGCCCCATGATCTTCATCACCTCCTTCAGCCGCATCTCCTTCTCATGCACGATGCCCTTGATGATCATGGCCACCGAGTAGATCCAGGAAATCACCATGAACAGCGGCATGCTGCGGGAGATGGCAAACACAAACCTGCACACAACAACATGCACAAATCACTCTCTTGTGTCAAAGGACGGAAAATCATCTTTACACACAGGGCAAACTGCCATCCACATTGCACATTCCTAAAGCAGTTAAACTGGTTTCAAATGAAGTCATAATCATCATCATCATCATCATCACAGACAGCACATGTCCTACGTATTGCAGTACAGTCTATCTTTGTTACTAAATACTCTATCTTCATATGAAACTTTGAGAGGAAAATGTCTTATCCACCATCTGTAGACCCCATCCCCAACACATCTAGCACAGACTCTCTCAGACAAACCTTCTCAAATCCACAATAAAATCCTAAACACATCAGTTCCATTGATATAGCTCACAACTGACACAGCCAGAAGCAGAAGTATCCTTTCTTGTGCATACAAATCCATGTCCCTAAGAATGGTTGAATTAACGTTTAAAATCTACAAATCACATGCCATCATCTTCTTGACTTTGAGCATCTTCAGGCTTCTATTACATGTGCCTATTATACGTGCAATCTTAGCATTAATTTTTTTTACCTGTCATAGATCCAGCAAGGGTAAGGAAACTGCTGCAAGACTACGCCTTCTTCCTGGGTAATGTTGGCATGTAATCGTATGATGGCATGGTCCATCATGTCCTGAATGAAGGCAAAGCCAAAGGTTGTATACTTGGTGTCAATCACAGCTCGGCCACGAGGACGAGGTCTCCAGTACCTATTTACAAGACACAAGCAGAAGAGCATGTGGAGCTGAAATGAGAAGGGTGCAAGGTAATATAAGCAAAACAAGACAAGTACTATTAACAAGACCAAGCATGTTTACCTTAGGTCATTCCTCTCAAGAATCACGGGCTTTGATAAACCTAGGTGAACTGTCAGTTATACAAATTACTGAATTTGCAGGGCTAGTTGTCATGATATCAGGTGGAGCAGAAGGACAAGGTGAGGAAATTTTTTATTTCATAATTTTCTCATACCTATCTGTCCAAATAAATTCCTTACCTGGGAGAATGGGTGCTATAACTGTACCTCTATAACCTGTTGCGCCAGAGAAAAGAGATCTTCCATTTACCTCAATGACCTTTTCCAACAGGACCCAGAGATTCTTTTCAAGGATCTTTTGCCTCTTGAGCTGAACTTCTTTCCTTTCTGGCTTTCTGGTGAATCTGGAGAAGTTTGGTGGGGGCCCCTACGAGGATTTCATTCATCTCAGTAAGCATGCTAACAGACTGAAATATAATTCATCTCCTGTAAGTCTGGGCGGAAAAAGATCTAGTCCTTTGCCCTGTTCCTGCTTCAGTCACAGTCTGCATCTCCTCGCAGTCTTCAGACAATGATTGGACTAGCCTTCCCGGCTGGAGAGTTCATCCCTCTGGGTCGTCTCCATCTTCAGTGGGTTCTGAATGACACCTGGGATAAGTCGTCATCTGACTGGTATGCCCTACTTCCCAAAGCCAAGTCTTTTATATCCACCCTCCAGCCTTGGCTTCACCTGGTTAGATTAAGTCCACGGTACCTCTGCTTCACAGCCCCCCTTCCCCACCCCTCTGCCAAGGAAGTGGCATGCAAACCTGGCGTCCCTCTCTCTTCATGGCTGCTACATATCAGGTGATATCTCTCCAGAGAGAGAATGAACTATCAATAACCTCAAGACTTGTCAAACTGAGTTGTGCTGATGGCACCAACAAGCAGAATTTATGGTCTTCAAACAGAACATTGTAATCAATGGCCCAATTCTGAAAACATCAGAGTAAACAGGTCTGCAAGATAAAAACAGTAACTACCAACACTCTCTGACCTGCATTGCTACTTAATGTCATAATCTTTGCCTTTCAGACGACATTCAAGAATTCCACCAACACTGATCACCTCTCCAACCTCCCATTCCTAAGAATGATGAACTACAAAATACAGTCAAATGACAAGAACTGACAAAATGTGGACTGCTGTGACCCTTATGAAATGGGGTCCAATGTATGAGAGAAACTTGAACTGCATGGAACAGACAACCCATGCCACAGACAAGACACAAGCAGAGGACACAGAATGATGAAAAAAGACACAAAGCTAGAAAACTTAACAGCAACAATCATTAACAAAACGAAGTCCAGGTACAAGGACTGAAGTTGGAACTGGGAAAATATAGAGCACATATGGAAAAGACTGTGAAGAACAATGACTTCCAACATCAAGCATAGCAAAGCAGAGACACCTTTCTCGTAAACAACATTGCCCCTGGCAAGTCTAGGAAAGATGTGCTTCTATAACAATGAAAATGACCATTAAAAATCAGTATTGACAATGTCAACTCATCACAACTTTGTGACTGAAAACAAAAAAAAGAAATAGCATTACTTATGATGCGGGATTCAGAACATGGAGAATGTGCGTTACTTATAGGTACATTAGCACCATTGGAAAAAAGAGAAAGCTGACAATCAGTATATTATACAATATGTTATAATCCCACAGCACTTTTTCTGCCTCTCCACCTATCACTAGAATTGAAGACAAAAGCAGACAGATACTGACTTGGCCCGTAGTTTCTTGGTACTGTCCACATAGTCCGAGTTCATGCGAATTTTGTACTTGATGAAAGGTGGTACTTCATCTCCTGGAATGTTGTCCATGTCCTCGAAGATCACAGCTGAACAAAGGAGCACATCATGCATGTACAAACACACACACACACACACACACACACACACACACACACAAGCACATGCACACATAAACAGGCACACTTCTTCAGGAGAATCTAACTTATTTTCTTAACTCAGAAACAAGCTTTACATCCAATTTCAACATCTCTTTTTCTCATACTTATTGTCCAAACAAATGCCATATCCTCATTAGGCATGAACCATCACCATATCATCAGGATTTAAAAACAAAAAAATGAACTGGCCTCCATACCCAGTTAGGCAATGAGATTGATGCCCTTAGTGAGTTCATTTCATTGCAACATATTCAAATTAGCTCAGTTTTCTCCTTTTCCTCTCTGCTCTGCAATTCACAGACTTTGTTGTTTTTCCTGCATTATGGATTTCCCCAAACACTTGTTCCAGCTTGCCTTTGTTTCGTCAGCTTCTCAAGAAGGAATTTCAGCTGGTAATTTCCTTAAATTATGTTCTATTGCCGCTTCTCTTTAACAGTCTGCCCTGTCTTCATTCATCTTGGCCTCTTCCTTGTCGTCCTCTAAACCCCCTGCTATTTCAATGGTCTTGCATGTATGTTCTTCTGCAACAAGTGGTGCCATCATGCCAATACAGAGGAGGCCTGTGTCTAGAGAGCTTGATGATCCCATTATCATTTTGATGTTCTCCATTTTTGCTTGTAATTCTTGCAATGATTGGGCTGGCGCAACATGGCATTCAGTTTGTGAGTTCGATATTCCGGTTAACCTGCATGACAGTTCACCAGTTTGGACCACCCCTTCCAGCCACTTCCATGCCAAGGCAGAACTGAGGTCTGTGGAGACAGGCCAACATACCCCATCTCTCCCCTCCCCTCAACAACTCGGCGCTGTCAACCTCTCTCCTCCTTGTAGATGAAGGCGAGCAGTTGGGGAATTCATCAAGGATGTGCTTGGCTTAACACATACACCCCTCCCTTCTCCCCGAGCAAAGCTCAGGGTTGAGCAGTTTCCTGCATGAAAGAAATTTGACAGGGGTTCCTGGTGTATAAGGGTGAACCTTGGTAGACCCCAGCTGGGAGGCCTGAATGTCCTCTAACTGTTGGCATATAGGTATGTTCAGTAAGAATATAGGAGAATGCGTCTCGGGCAAGGACAAGTGTTGTGAAGATGATGATTTTGATGATTCCACTTCAAATCCTGAAGTTAGCTAGGACCACTGTATTAAAGGCACACGATCTTTGGTTCAATACACCCTACCCTCTTCATATTTCAATGTGTTCCTTCCTCCTCTTCGCAGGGGCTGCATGCAAAGTGATCCTTTTTTTTTTTTGAGGATTCCAAAACCTGATATAGCTGCGAAAACTTTTCTCTAAATAAAAAAAAAGCACACAGTTTGGGGAAGCCCTGAATCAACCTACTGCTGATTCCAAGTTCACCTTTTCTGACTGTTCCTTCTGTGCAGGTGGATTACCTGGAACAACTGTCCATCCTTAAAGCTATGCATTTGTCTATGCACCTCCTCAAGTGAGTGTCCTTTTTACCATCCTTTCTGATATTTTGGCATTTGTTTCGACAGGTTAATATGAGAAAAAGGAATTTTTAGTGTAAAAAGTAGTTTTACGACATACTTATAATGTACATACCTGGGATGCCCTCCAACCTCCTGCTAAGTCAAACATAGGTGTGAAAAATGAGATAGTCTGAATATGGCGCAATGAATATGGCATAATGAAGTGAACTCACAGCCTGTTTGATGGCACAATGAAATGAAAACTCACAGCTTGTTTGAATATGGCACAATGAAGTGAACTCACAGCTTGTTTGAATATGCACAATGAAGTGAACTCACAGCTTGTTTGAATATGGCACAATGAAGTGAACTCACAGCCTGTTTGAATATGGCACAATAAAGTGAACTCACTATGGGCGATTGTTTTTCATAATGCCTACCCTACTCTCCCCATCTCTTTTTCTTATACTGACAGATCATTGCCTATACTTTTGTTAAACTACTTTTAATTGTAAAATTCCTTTCTCTTTATTCTCCATCATCACGGAACAAGAATTCCATCATCTTTTCCAAGTGATGCTAAAAATTTCTATCACTTCTTCTTCTTCTATTACGTGGCCACATTCAACACACTGATTATTTTGCCACAGAATAGAATATCCTAATATATACATGTACACCAGGCCAAGTCATTTTACTTTGTGCATAATCATAACCATCAAACAAAAAGAAAGCAGACATAAAGTTTTTGCAAAAAACTCTATTGACAAATCGTAAATGGTTTTCAAATGACAATGCAACAGACATGGTATATCTTAAAAAGAAAACTAAGTAAAACATCTTAACCAAGGAACTGAATACACGATACAAAAACACATTCTCACCAGCCCAAAATGTGTTATTTTCAATCCGAGGCAAGCTTTTTCCCACCAGATCAGCCTCAGACTTGTAGGGCTGGAACTTGTTGAAGCGGATGCACTGTGGAAAGAAAGATTCAGATCTAACTATAAACAGGTATTGAAATATTCATGAATTCCTCCCAACAAGGTAAATCAGATATCTATATATCCAAAATAGCCCAAAGTACTGACAGATACAGTAGATTCTAAAATTCTGAAAGCTGTATTGAATAAGTGAAAGGAATACTGACAAGAATTATCACCTTGTAACTAACATGCTGACTTTATATTTTACTGGTTTGAGATTTTGTAGCATGTTGATTGAAGGCCTTTTTATACATTAAGATGCTCATACCATTAAGATAACAGATTAGGTTTAGGTTACTCAATTTTACTTGTTTCCTGCAAATGATATGAAACACAACAAAAAAAGACAAGATCTTCAAAACTCGTACATCAAACATGAAACTGAACTGCCACGAAACAATCAACTTGTTCTCTCCCTTTAGCACAAGCTCTGCTTACATCACTGAGGCTCATGCTGTCATGAAACACAAACTACCTTTTAAAGATGTACCCTGGGCATTAGCTGACCCATTGACATTCAAGAAATCGTAGCAATTTCAGCTGAACTTTTATTTTCGCATTGCACTTCATCACCGAAGATCAAAGTTTGCCAAACAGGCCCAAAAAAATTCTTTATAGTTTTCCCTGCTAGTGTTAAACCGAGATCTTTATTTATTGTTCTTCACAAAGCCAAACAAATATATCACAACATGCAGCGAATCTCACTCACAGCAAACAGAACTCATGAGCCAAGCAATGCATCAGAACGCGAAGGCAAGACAGCAACTTTGGACACATGGATGAAACATAAATGAAATGATTCAGATGCGCTACGACGATCTTTCAGAATTCAATTCTGAGATTCAGGTGACAGTCTAAACAATGACAGCTAGCAGAAGCCCTCATCACAGCGTAACCACTTACCCCAGCAAATGTCCGCGTCATATTGGCCAGAGCGTCAAGGCTGTGCAGAGCATCCTTCCAGTTAAAGTTGCTGTTGCTCCCATCGTTGGACAAAAACGTGGCCATGGTATTGCAAAAAGTCGTGTCCAACTGGGGCAGGTCAGGCAGAATGCCCAGCTGGTCGGGAATTCAAGACGCGGACCAGAAAAATGACAGTTTGCCTCAACCCAAAGTTCTGTTAGGGAAGTAAAAAAAACAACTGAAAATAAAAACTTGGCGAAAAATTAGGAGGTCTTTCCATCACTGTGAACTTGCCTCACATTCTAATTCCTGATATTTAGAATGTAATCTGTAAAATAAATGCTACAAATCAATCAATTATCTGTCTCACAATGTTAAATAGATGCCACCTTTTTTCCCTCCTATTAGAAGTGACAATAGGCATAATCTTTGAATATACTTTTCTCTCTTAAACACACAAACCAAAAGGAAAATCCACTCAGACATGCTATAATCATCAATGTACAGAATACGTAGATTACAAAAAAAAAAAAAACAACAAAAAAAATACTTAACACAAATAAGTCTAGATTTGCATGGGTGTGATTACACGCAGCACACGCGCTCACTCCAAGGAACATTCTATCTGAACCCTTGTCATGATTATTATAAAATCCACAGAAATCATTTACCCTGAGGAACTGGACACTTGGATCCATTTCAAGGAAGTTGTACAGTGCTGGGGAAACAGTGGTCAGCCACTGGTCAGCCAAGTCCACAAAAGAACCCAGATTTTCAAATGTACGATTTGCCTGCAACAGAGCATTTCAAGTAATTAAAAATATGCCCTGTTTTTAGATATAGAATCTGAGAAAGGAATATATAAACACAGAGGCATGCGGAGACAAAAAAAAAAACACATACACATACATACATACAGTATAGTGCATACTCCCCTTAGCTCATTTCATTCTCTCTCTCTAGAGAGAGAGAGAGAGAGACAGACAGAGAGAGAGAGAGAGAGAGAGTGTGTGTGTGTGTGTGTGTGTGTGTGTGTGTGTGTGTGTGTGTGTGTGTGTGTGAGTGAGTGAGTGAGTGAGTGTGAGTGAGCGTGCGTGCGTGCGTGCGTGAATGAGTGTGTGTGAGTGAGTGAGTGAGTGAGTGAGTGAGTGTGTGTGTGTGTGTGTGTGTGTGTGTGTGTGTGTGTGTGTGTGTGTGTGTGTGTGTGTGTGTGTGTGTGTGTGAGTGAGTGAGTGAGTGAGTGAGAGCGAGTGTGTGCGTGCGTGCGTGCGCGTGTGTGAATGAGTGAGTGAGTGAGTGAGTGAGTTAGTGAGTGAGTGTGTATGTGTGTGCTTTTTTTTTTTTCTCCTATTAAAATTTATAAACAGCATAATCTTTGAATACACTGTTCTCAGTCTTAAACACACACACACATTAATCACATACTGTTAGAAGTATTAACTCTGTTGTAAGTTGTTGGATCAATGGGAAAATCACTTTGTTCTGATTTCAGATCCTTTCAGTCCATAGATAAATGCAACGCAACAAAAATTAAATAAGATGCCAAGATTAACACACTTCAGACTGAAAAGGCATTCCGTTTAAAGATTTTTTTTTCGTCTTTTTTTGTGGTTCAATTGTTTGTGTTATTTATTTATTTGGGGAGAGCAGACAGATGACGGGAGAATGAAGAGAGGTGAGATAAGGGAGTGGGGAGTAACTGAGACACAATACAATTCTACCTTCCTTCAGACAATCCTGAAAGTACCAAGAACAAGCAGCATTAGAACAGTCGCTTGCAGATTTAATCAGCTGCAGTTTAAGATGTTACAACACAGAATGGCAGACTGAAACTGTATTCCCACCGTATGAAACCATATTCCCACCATACGAAACTGTATTCCACCCTATGAAACTATATTCCCACCATATGAAACTATATTCTCACCCTACAAAACTGTATTCCCACCCTATGAAACTGTATTCCCATATATGAAAGTATATTCCCACCCTACGAAACTCTATTCCTACCATATGAAACTATATTCCCCCCCTTCGAAACTGTATTCCTACCATATGAAACTGTATCCCCCCCCCCCCCCTTACGAAACTGTATTCCCACCCTATGAAACTATATTCCCACCATATGAAACTATATTCCCCCCCTACAAAACTGCATTCCTACCACATGAAACTGCATTCCCACCCTATGAAACTGTATTCCCATGACACCCGCCTCTCTTCAAAAAAGCTGAGTGTCAGGTGATATATGTCTAGCTTCCTTCAAATAATTTTTTTTTTTTTAAGTTGAATGTGAGGTGATATCCAGCTGTATTCCTCTAAACAAAAAAGAGTTAAGTCTAAGTTGATTATTGAGCTAAAAGAGAAGTTCACAAAATGCATACTGTCAGATGAAAAGCCTAGTCTGACAAAATCCCCATGGTTCTGAACAGAAAAAAAAGGTTGAACTAATCACGTGTATTTCTTAAAGGCAAAAAAAAAGGCCATACACAGAACAATGATGAGGCAATAACTCAATATAAATTCAAGTTATTGTCCAGAACATAAAAGTAGCATGGTTTTTAAGCATATTACCTGTTTTAATGATCTTGCGAACAACAGGGGTATCAGGTGCATAGGGTATAATGCCCAGCACAATGGGCTTGAGCTGTCTCCACAAGATTCGAGATGCAGATGATCGTTCCAGAACACTGAACAATGTCTGACAGGAACTCGCTGAAACCGAATTTCACTGCTAAACGTAGTTTTGCAATATACTTGCCCATCTAAACGAATGCCTCATACCTACTTGACACTGAAAACTGCCGTACGATCAGAGCCCAAAGTAAAAAAAAAAAAGTGGGAGAGCAAGGAGCTAACCACACCTCCATACCCCCCAGTTAGTCGTAAGAGTGTTTGCCTTCAGTCAGTTCACTTGACCATGCCACATTCAAATGTAGTTCAGTTTCTCAAGTGGGTATCCACACGAAGGCACCACTTGTGGCCAGCGAGGCAGACACCTGTGTCTGTAACTGTAGATGATGGCTGAGGGACCACAGGATAGACGCCATAGTGTACCATGGCAGAGCTGAATGCTGAAGAGATGCGGTAAGACGTTATTTTTTTAGCGTTATCAGATCAAATCCCTCTTGAGAAGCAAGGAAAAAAAAAGAAGCTTCTACATCAGATGCAAACGCATCCTTGGAAGGTTGTGAGGATCCTTGACACCTGAGAAAAACCGAGTCTGAAATTCTGAACAGCAGGGAAGGGTGTGTTTCCTTGTTAAGGAAAAGAAGGAAACTGAGCTATGTTTGAACATGATGAAATGAAGTGAACTCGATCAGGGGAATAACTCTTACTGCCTCACTGGGAATGGTAGGGAAGTTAACTCCCTCCTCTTCCAGTTCTTTTTCTCTCTTTTTTTTTTTCAATATTGACGATATGGCGATTTTCCATGCCAAGTATGAATGAGGCATTTGCTTGGACAGATACATATGAGAAAACAATAAATTCAGGTGGGTAAGAAAAAAAGCAGTTCAAAGTAATGAGATGTGTAATAATAAAGCAGTGATATGAAGCCAAATATTTTTACATAACTAGACAAACAAGCATATCACTTCTTAAAATTAAACATCAAAGTTACACACCAATGAAACTGAAAGATTACAAATCAGAAGTATGACACAGTCAGTATTCAGAATGAATGCAATACCATCATGCTGTGAACATTTATAATCATACCAGCAGCATCGTTCTTCTGACTTGGCTAAACCCTAAATTACCTTATTCTGTATTTAATACCTTACTCTGTATTTAATACCTTATTCTGTATTTAATATCTTACACTTTATTTAAAAACAAAGCAACGAAAGTAAACAAACTTCCTTTTATACTGACAGTGTTTTGTAGTTCACTGACCATTTTGTTTATGAAGGCAGAAATAGATCCTTCGCATTATTCTGTTGCAAGTCACAAACACATTCCTACAACCATATTTGTAAAGAACTACAAATTCTTTCAGAGACAGGATGATTGAAATAAAACTGACAGACAGACAGACAGACTGTTGGACAGATATGCATATAATATTCAGTTTATGATTCAGCAAGACTGCCTCTTCTGACAGAACATTACACCAAGCAGGAGTCTGAATGCCACATTTGTTCGTAAAGCATCAGACCCTACCACTGACTATTTCTGTCAATGACATTTTGGTTTGCAGTCTTGAACCTCGGCTATTTCTTGGCACCTAGTCATCCATTTAGACCCGACAGCTGTCTGTACATAGTTCTTTCCCCAAACAACGACGATAACAATGAAGCAATCATAATGACTGCTTAGATCAAGATTAACATGAAACAGACTGTTGGAATGTGATAAATATGCAAACTATCCAAACACCACAAGAGCAATTATGATCGACAAAGCCATTAAAAAAAACACAAAAAACTATGTAGTGCTTGTATTTTCAAACAACAAACTCTGTTCAAAGAAGCGCTGATTTCTTCATAAAAAAGGGAAGTTTTCATTAATAGTTGCTGTTCAACTGATACACTTCCCATATCAAACTCTCTGCAAGTAACTACCAAACTGTCAGCTCTGTCTGGCCAAAATCTTTTAACCTAATGCAGAGCCGAGATTCCCTGCTGACCATCTTACACTTGTACCTACAGTATGCACCCACGTCTGTTTCCTTCCACTTTGCACCCAAGCCACTGAATCCTATGTGAATCATGGAAATGCAGCACGAAAATGTAGGCCCGATTTACGCCGACATGGTACACATACTTAGCCAAATAGGTAGTATGAAAACAACTCCCCACTTTGGCTTTATAAACTGTACCATGCCAAACTCCTTGTGAAATTCAGTATCCTAATGATCTGCACACATGTATACTGATATCTGTATTAGCTGGAAAAAAAAGAAAGAAAAAAGAAAAACCTTACACACCTTCAGCCCTCATCATTTGGATGTATCTGAGACAGTGATCAATGAGCGATATTGCAGGTGCCATTAGGCTGACTGCAGAACCAGAGGCACAGAGAGTTGGAAGGCACTAAGGTATTTCTGATGCCTTGAAACTCATGCGTTCTGGAGCTCATGACTGAAGGGTCCTTGTGAGCCTGCTGCATGCCCCCAGAATGATTCCCTAGTGCCAGGTGGTCAAGGGACAGAACTCTGCTCTTGGGAGTAGAGGCATCCCATGTCTCCCCATTGGTGTCCATTTGTCCAGGGAGGAGGGGGTGTGGGGTGTTGGGGGGGGGGGGGTAGGTACCCAGACTATGGGGTTCAAGGAGGAGAGCCTGGGCATGAAGAAAAATGGTGGAGTTTGGTACTAAATCCCACACTCCCCCTTTTTCCAAGCATGACCTTCCTCTTGGGTTTGGGGACAGATGAGCATGATGTGGAATGTTTTTTTCTCTCCAAGAAAAGACTAAGGAAAATGGCACCATGATGCAAAACATGATGACACTTTAAAGACTTTCTCCGCTTAGCTTGGTGATCATTCAGAGACAGACTGATACACACTGCACAGACAAGACAAGTTATGTTTCATGCACAGGAGAACCTTACTGAGCCCCTGCATCAAAGCGCTCTCCTGCCCGCATCCGAAGCTCTTCTCGAGTCCTCTGCTGATCCTCAGAATTTTGCCGGCTGGTGTCGGTGCCAAAGATGGACCCATCCTGTCCGCAGAACAGAACGTTCATGCTTCTACTGCCACTGCTGCTGGTGGCGTTCAGCTGGCCTGTGGTGTTGCTGAGTGTGCTGTTTAACTCTTGGAGGGCACCCGACAGCTGACTGCTGAGCAGCTGCATACTTTGCAGCTGTTGCACCTGAAAATTCCAAAGACAGATATATGGAGACAAAGGAAGAAAAAGATGGGTATGAGATGGGAAGTCAAAGTCAAATTTATTGAGTAAACACAAAAATGTTCATTTCAAGCCCACCCACTCCCACTGAGGAAAAATCAAGGTGTTCAAGCTGTTTTCCTTGCATGTTTTAAATGCACTGTACACAAAATGTGATAACTGTCACACTGTCTTTTCATCATCTGCTGCCATAAGTCGTCTTTCCGCTTCTGTATCATGTTTATTCTATGGATTAAGTCACACCTTTTCTGAAGTTACTGTAACTTTCACATGTTAAATCTTCTTCTTCTTCTGTGTACGCAGGCTGATACTCCTGCTGACACTCCCTGTATGGTCATGCAAGTATTAATCCCATCTACCCAACAAAGAGAGTGGAGTTTTGTGTGTATGACCGTTTTTTTTCTCCCGCCATTAAGGCAGCCATACTCCATCTTCAGGGAAGGTGCATGCTATGTGCAATGTGCCATCCATACTACAGCCAAACTGGCCTTCTCTTCTGAAAGTTGGTGATGGGATTTATGTGTGTGCAAGAAGTTATGCGTGCATTCACACATGGAACGGTATATAGTCTCATTCGAAGGACTGTATGGGAAATGGAGTCAGAGCTAATGTTAACTTCGAGGGAAAAATCCCCCTGTACCAAAACAACCTGGCAGAGATTCGAACCCGTAACCCTTGGATTACGAGTCTGCCGTCTACCAACTGAGCTATTCTGGCCCCCGACATGTTAATGAAACATGACCTTTTGTTTCAGTGTCACCTTTTGCACAAAGGACAGAGTGACGGCACTGGACTGATATCCTTTCTGTAGCAAAGACCATGACTGAGAAGTCCACAAATCCCAAGCCTAAATTAAATGCAATGGTCATGAAAACATCTTCTTTGAGTATATCTGATGTATTTGTCACATTGATACACATTTTCAAAACCATAATAATATTCTTAAGGCTCATTAGAAAGAATATCTGATGACCAAGTTTGCCTCTACTGATCCATAATTCTTTACCTTTGGGCAGCATGAAAAGAGGCAACATTTGCCAACATTTTGATGTTACTATACATGCCCATCTGAATCGTGTTTTACAAAGCAAGTCTTTAATTCTGGTATACCAAGTACTTTTTCCATTTCCCTACAGATGTACCATAATTTTATTTACTATCTTGTGTACTCTATCTTCTGTTAAATTAACAACTCTGAGCCAAAACTTATACACCTCACAGCTGCATGAATAGATATGGGGAACCGTCCCAAGTCCCTTAACACTATCTTATTTGGAATCTGAATTCCATCAATCTACATTTTTTTTACATGGAGGGGGTGGGAAAAGACAGAAAGAGGAAGAGGGGAGGAAAGAGATGTAAAGAGCAGGTGCAGGAATGGGAGGAAGGAGAATGAGAGGAGAGAGGCAAACAAACAGAGAAGATGAGGGCATAAATTAAATAAAAATATTTGGGGAACGGAGAAAGAACCAAAGGCTGTGAGGGTGGAATAAAAAGAAAAAAAAAAGATGATTAGAGAGAAAAAGAGACAGAGTGGTAAAATGGGTAAGGATGGGGGTAGAGAGAGAGGGAGAGAGAGAGAGAGAGAGAGAGAGAGAGAGAGAGAGGAAAAGGCAAGAGGATGGATGAAGGCAAAAGTGGAATGTGGACGTGGTGGGAATGGAGTCGTGAAGGAGGAAGAAAGACCAGGTAGGTGGGGCATGTCCCGCCACTTGTCAGTGCATAACTGCCATTGTGAATTTACCTGATACTCTAGAGCAGTAATATACGCAGGAAAAGCTATGTCTATTACCTTGTTATTGTCATTTACTTTTTTTTTTTCTACATTAAAACGCACTCGAGAAGACATGTGGAAACAGAAACTTAGGAAGATGACTTTGCAGTTGGTAACATCGTTATGGATTTCATTGATCCCTCGACTGCTGAACTGCAGTCATACCAAGTCAGCGTACATGGCACAGGAAACATTAACAACACTCACTCTAAGAAAGCCTCTAACAGTTTTCCAATATACTCTGTGAAGTTTTCTGATATTCTGACTAGACTCTAAGGACATAACTGGTTCACCAAGCAGAGATATTGTCTCAAGTGAAAGAAGTTATGTGGAATGGCACAGTCTGATGACCTGCTCTGTGTTCTTCAACCCATCACAAGGATGCCACCTTCCCCCACTGATGGGCATACTGTTCTTGGCTGTCAAGGGAAGCATTCAAACAAAATATGACAGCAACAACAGCCCCATTCTCATGTTCAAGTAAACTTGGTATTCAATTAAAACTGACAGCAAAATAAAAAAGAAGAAAAAAAAAAAAAAAAAAAATGAATAAATGACATCCACAACTGCAAATCCAAACACTGAAAATCTGGAACCAAGACCTGCTGACTATTTCATTCAAAGCTAAATAGACCAGACCACATCAACAGACCATATTACACCTACAGACCAGATTACACCTAATCACACCAACAGACCAGATCACACCAACAGACCAGATCACACCTACAGACCAGATCACACCTACATCACACCAACAGACCAGATCACACCAACAGACCAGATCACACCTACATCACACCAACAGACCAGATTTACACCAACAGACCAGATCATACCTACACCATACCAACAGACCAGATAACACCAACATCATCACACCAACAGACCAGATTACACCTATATCACACTAACAGACAAGATCACACCTACATCATACCAACAGACCAGATCACACCAACAGACCAGATCATACCAACAGACCAGATCACACACAACAGACCAGATTACACAACAGACCAGATCACACCTACATCACACCCACAGACCAGATCACACCTACATCACACCAACAGACCAGATTTACACCAACAGACCAGATCACACCAACAGACTAGATTTACACCAACTGAACAGATCACACCAACAGACCAGATTTACACCAACAGATCAGATCACACCTGTATCACACCAACAGACAAGATCACACCTACATCACACAACAGACCAGATTTACACCAACAGACCAGATCACACCTACATCACACCAACAGACCAGATTCACACCAACAGACCAGATCACACCAACAGACCAGATCACACCTACAGACCAGATCACACCTACATCACACCAACAGACCAGATCACACCAACAGACCAGATTTACACCAACAGACCAGATTTACACCAACAGACCAGATTTACACAAACAGACCAGATCACACTACATCACACACCAACAGACAAGATCACACCTACATCACACCAACAGGCCAGATCACATCAACAGACCAGATCACACACCAACAGACACCAACAGACCAGATTTACACCAACAGACAAGATCACACCAACAGACCAGATTTACACCAACTGACCAGATCACACCTACAGACCAGATCACACCTACATCACACCAACAGACCAGATCACACCAACAAACCAGATCACACCAACAGACCAGATCACACCTACAGACCAGATCACACCTACATCACACCAACAGACCAGATCACACCAACAGACCAGATTTACACCCAACAGACCAGATTTACACCAACAGACCAGATTTACACCTACATCACACCAACAGACAAGATCACACCTACATCACACCAACAGGCCAGACCAGATCACACCAACAGACCAGATCACACCAACAGACCAGATTTACACCAACAGACAAGATCACACCAACAGACCAGATTTACACCAACTCCAGATCACACCTACAGACCAGATCACACCTACATCACACCAACAGACCAGATCACACCAACAGACCAGATCACACACAACAGACCAGACCACATCACTACTGACAATGAAAAGAAAGCAGCCATTTCAATTTCTCACTTTTCTTTGAGAATCACTAAGCAATTTCCAAGTTCAGTAGTTCTGCTTTTGTTTGTAATACCAAAATGGGATTTTACTATTAAAAGTAGTATTACAATATACTTACCTGTCCAAACAAATGCCTTACTCCCATCTGGCAAGGAACATCATGATAGTATGGTAATGTTCCTTGCCAAATGGGAGTAAGGCAATATACTTACCTGTCCAAACAAATGCCTTACTCCCATTTGGCAAGGAACATCACCATACTATCATGATCCCCTTAAAAAAAAAAAAAATTGGAGAGTGAAGAGCTAACCTCACTTCCTTACCCAGTTTGGCAATAAGAGTGATCCCCCTCAGTGAGTTCATTTAATTCTGCTATATTCAAACTAGTTCAGTTTTCTCTTTTCCTTGGCAAAGGTACATGCCTCTCTCTTCGCTCCAGTTTTCAGACTTCATTGTATTTTGGCATTAGGGATACCCACAAATGCTTGTTCAAGCTCTAGTTTTGTTTCTGAAGAAGCAACCTTTCATCTGCTTCTCAAGGGGGATTTTCTGGCCAACAATTCCCACTAATTAGGTTAAATTGCTGTTGTCTGCAACGTTTGCCCTGGTGTCTTCCTCATCATCATCTAAACCCTTCGCTACCTGGACAGCCTTGTGTGCCTGTTCATGCGAAGTGGTGGGTGCCTCCATGCTGACACACATGAGAACCAAGTCTCCTGTACTTGATGTTTCCCATTTCCATTTTGTAACTCCTGCCAGGACTGGACTGACACAACATGGTGTTCAGTCTGCGACTTTATTAATATTCCAGTTAACCTGAACGACAGTCCGCCAGTTTTGGCAAGAGAATCGGGCTTCTCTCCCAGCCACACTGATACTGAAGTCTCCAAAGAAGTCTCACTTGGAATGACATTTGGCACATGGCCCCTCTCAGGATCAGCTTCATTCTCAGATCTGCATATGACCTTCTGCCTTCAAATGCAAACCTGGTGAAGTGGGGGAAAAACAGACGATCCTTCATGCCCCCTTTGCCATGAAAAACAAACAGTGGAGCATGTCCTAAGCTCATGTAAAGTAGCCCTGGCTCAAGGAAGGTACACATGGAGGCACAACCAAGTGCTCAAAGAGATTGTACAAGTAGTCTGGGCTAGTACCAACACCACAAAAGGGAAAATCAGGACTCCAAAAGCACCCGCCCGCAATTCTTCACGGCAGGAGGCAGCGAATCATGGCCAAGAACAACAGTGCCACTCGGAACATGCAGGCAGAGTCTGCTGGACGGGGCAGATGACTGGGAGTGCACAGCAGACTCCCAGAATGGAATAGTCCCAGAGATTATCAGCAAGAGTGGCATGAGACCAGACATAGTATTACACTCTCAGTCAACCAAGCAGCTGATCATGATCGAGCTCACGGTGCCATATGAGAACAGAATGGAGGCAGCTCAGATCTACAAGACTGAAAAGTATGCTGATCTGGCAAACAGCCTGAGGAGAGAAGGCTATCAGGTCAAAGTCCTCACTGCAGAAATTGGAGCTAGGGGGTTTGTGGGAACGTCTGCATACAGCCTCATGAAACAGCTCTCAGTTGCAGGGAGGGAAAAAACCAAAGCCCTGAAAGCAATGGCAGAAGCGGCAGAGAGGTGTTCAAGTTGGATCTGGTCAAGGAGGAACAAAAGTGAACTTCATAAGCTTAACTTTCCTACAAATATCAGGTGTTCCTGTGGCTCAGTGGTTAGTGCGCGAGTCATTAAGTGGAAATGAGCATGTCCAGAAGGGCATGGGTTCGAATCCCAGTCATGGCTCATCCCAAGATGAGAAAAAAAAAAAAAAAAAAAGGGGGGCAGCAGAGGGGACATCCGGAGTCATGAACCGGGTGTGGCCCCCCCCCCCCTAGAGTGTCAGGAGATAAGGGCCGAAACACTCGCTTGAAGGGGGCTTAACATCACGTGGGGATAAGGCATTTCTTTGGACAGGCATGTATCATGGAAAAGTGCCATCTATATCTGATGAGGTAGTGCTCTGGCCTTTTGAAGTCAAGTATGACCATCTTCTTTTTTATTCACCCTGCAAGTTTCAAAACTTCATACTAAAACTGGTTACTTTATAGCCATTCTTTCCTATTTGCTATCCCCACACATTTTTTTTTTCCTCGACACTTTTGTTGCGAGCTGTGTGTGCTATTTATCAATGTGCCTATCAGGACTTCAGTGAGCGTAACCATTATTAACGCTGGTTCTGCTTTTTGTTTTTAATGTCATGAAGTTCAGGAAGTCGAACCAGACCATGTCACACAATTTGGACGGCACAAAGGGAAAACATTGTACAGAAAATCCAGATCTTGCAAGTCTTCTGCTGAACACCATTGCGGTATGAAAGATAAATTTAAGAAGCTGAAGCAGACGATGATTTCAAAGAGGGTTTGAGAAAAGCAGAGGTGGTTGGTGAAGAAGGCAAATGTAGAGAAGTAGTGAAGAGCGTAATTTCTGGAATTCTTGACTGAAATTCCCATAGACTGTTGCCAAAAAGAATCTTCACAGTTTACAGGAAAGGCGATACTGAAATGCCATTTGTGGGAATCCACTGGAAGATGAAAATGTGCAGCCAAAAAAAGGCAAGTTCCTTCATCAAGGAAAAGGAGAAGACTGATCTAGCTGAGAATGAGCTGAATATTGTGAATTAACTAAGGGGGATCATTCTTGCGCCTATCCATAACCGAGGTCAAGATACCTCCCCACTCTCCAGATTTCTTTTGGGGGCAAAGTTCCACTCTGAGGAGGGGAAAGGCATTTGTTTGGACAGGTTAGTATGAGAAAAGGGATAAAATCTACACACACACACACACACACACACACACACACACACACACACACACACACACACATGGATACACAGACACACACACACATACACACACACATGTACAAAAAAAGACATTTTGTAAATCTGATAACTTTCGAAATGAAAAATCGTACACACATATATCTTTTAACAACTGTTACTAACTTCTGATAAGCCACATATATACATTTTCTGTACCTTCTGATAACAAATGGCTGTTTGGTCAGCCAAAAAAAGATATGTTTCTATCAAGACCCTAACAGAAACAGACAAGCAATACTCACATCAGAGCCAATGCGACCAATGGTCTGAATCAGCTGCAGATCCAGGTTGGGGTTGTCTCCTGTATTGGACATTACATAATTTCTGACTGAAACAGAACAAGACAGGAATTTTACTACTAGAAGTAGTTTTATGATATACTTACCTGTCGAAACAAATCCCTTATCCCCACTTGGTGTGGCACATTGCCATTTATCAGGAATATCATGAAAAAACGAAAATGGAAAATGGAGAGCTAACACTACTCAATACCATCAAGCCTGCATGAGTGATCTCTCTAAGTGAACTCACACCATTGCACCCCGATCGATTGAAATCTGGTTAACTACTGTATCACATATCACCTGTCCATCGAACACCACCTAGCTACCCATCCACTCTTTACTACATGTTTCCATACAGGGCACTTGAGTATTTGACAAAAGCGATCACAATTTGCAAAGTGCCTCAATTCAGCAAAAAGTTCTCCTTTTAATTTTCAGTCAGTGCTGAGTTAATGAGTGATAGTGATAGATCCATTTAACACAGTAGTAGGCAACTTAGTGTCCCAGGCATCGTTGTATGGATAACTGCTCAGAATGTCTTGTACTTGTTCAAAACTTCACGGGTGGTATGTGAGATGCAAGATCTGAGATTACAAACAGATTCCAGATGTATGAAACGAAGTTTGTATGACCACAATGGTCAGTCATAGTATATGATGAATGTAAAAACTGAAACACATTCAGCAAAGCACAATCATACTAGCTTTTCATATAAAGTAAGTTGAATTTACATTTAAAATTTTGGTATGGAGACTCTTTTTAACAAAGTATCCAAGTGTTACAAGTTCATTTAAGATTGGTATTTTAAAAACGTAAAGTTGGCTGCTGCACACATGTTCAACACGGACACCTTGGTAGCTAAAGACTTAATCTTCTGACAAGCGAGCCCCTAGTATCTGCCATTTTCGGGTAACTCCCCATCTGACAATATTCTCCAGTCAAAAGTAATTTTACACTTTGTTTCAAAATTGCTTATACAGGCAGGGGCAAGTTCGTAACTCTCTCAACCCTTCAAAATAACCCATACAGAAATGAAATGCAGTGTTACCCTCAATGGCCACATTGGGCAGAACAGAAGATAATGGTAAAAGAAGATGGGTGGACACAGGCGGATCAGCAGTTTGAATGTTAGCCGTCACGATGACTCACCTCACCAACAGCAGCGCCAGTGTCAAACTGAGAGCTGAGGTCACCCAACAGTTCCGTTCCTTCCTCTGCTGACAGGTTACACAACTGGGACTGCAGATCCTCGGCCTGAGATCGATCAGGGAAGTTGAGGTAACGGTACAGCGCACCCTCCTCACACACCTGTCTCCGAAGGTCTGCCGCGGTCTGGTTCAGGGAGGTTAAATTTGTTGTGGTGGTATTGATGAATTCAATAACAAAGTTTGTTGCGTTTCTCCAATCTCCAGTCATTAAGATCTGAAACAGCAATTTTAATTGTCAAATGAATATGGCAAAAAAAAAAAAAAAAAAAACAGCCTTGTTTCAGTTTCCCCTCAGATAGATTAGAAAGTATACAATTTCATGTTTATTTGTTAGTGTAGTGTGTATGCACTGGTGAATTCACAACTTTCTGATTTACAATTTTAGAAATGGCTCTATGGTAAATGAGTGTGCCTTTATCAATATATGGAATATTAATATGATAAAAGGGACAGCTGTTATCAGATTTTCCAAATATTTCAACTTCTGCACTTCAGAACAAGAGAAATAAAACTAATCAAATTCAGAATTCAATAATTATCATTTTCATTATGATTATTTATGAAAATAACACAGAAAACTAAAACAATAACAGACTGAATCACAAGCATTCTGCATGAAGAAGGTACTGTGGGCTGACAAAAATACACAAAATCAGTGACAGTTAAAACTCTAAAGAATACACAATACAACTATGCTCTTAGAAAAACACAATACATGACTAAAAACTGAGACAACATACCCAATCCTTTTGCCTTCCCCCTCCCTATCCAAAGTCAATGAACCATTCAGATACATGGAGGCAGACTCACACAAGCGTTTAGAACTGGTGAAACAGATAATGATCAGAAGAGAATGACAGATAGCCACAGAAAACAACCAATGATAAGAAACATGAAAAAGACAGAAAACACCGCAAACAATATGTTCATTCACAAGCAACCAAAGCAAGACAGACAGTGTCAGACTGAGAGTTTTTATAATAAAAAGCTGTAGCCCATTAAATTCTTTTTTTTTTCCACATGAGAAGAGAGCAACACAAGAGTAAACATCTAGAGAAACAAAACAATCATAAAATCAGCAAAGCCATCCTCCCCACTGCCCCCCATCCCAACAGAAAAGAGCACAATTACACCTACCCTATCAACAGCCAGGGAAGCATTGAACAATGTGTCCATCGCTTCAGGAGTCAGGCTGATGTTCTGACTCAACACTTCCTGACGAACTTGTTCCGGGTTAACAAAAAAACCCGAGATATTCAGACCTCCTGAAACACATACAACAATCACCATTCTAAACCAATATAGTCTATTTGTTCATACCGCTTTTGTCAGTGTGTTCTACTACTTTTGCGGTGTATCGCTGAAACACGGAAAAAGAGCTTGACTTTAGCTTGCCTTCAAGACTTCAACCAGTTAGACAAAATGGCAAAGCTGTTCTCAACAAGAATGTGAGACATTGTGAGGTCAGTATCATCTACTAACATTCGAAACAAGCACCAAAACTCAGAGAATTTAACAGTCATCTCTTTTCTCCCTGACTGGTTTTCCCCTGAAAAAATGTTTCCCCAGTTTCAGATTTCCCAGAAATCTCCCACTTGGTAGAAAAGTGTGAGCCCTGATGTTCACAAGAAACCAGAAAATCACCCATGAAACTACAAGTACTGCTGATCCAAAGTGTAGAATAAACATGGCCTCTTATTCCACTTTGATGTTCATCAGTTACACATAAATAAATAGAGTCATTTCTAGTTCATGTTCTTATTCATAGTTGTCTAATCAGGCCAACCAATGAGACATCAATTAAGAAAACCATAGAGTACATACCTACAGAGGATCCATTGGCAATGATGTTGGCAACTTGCTGAAATGTTTGAAAGTCTTCGATCAATCGAGTGATGATCTCCCTGTTTGTTTCATTGCCAAGTACAGTCTGAATGTCAGTGACGATCATGGATATCCTGCACAAGATTGGAAATTCTGTGCAATGCTTGGTTTCAAGAGTTGTAAACATGACCCATGACACTCAATACATCTTTAGTAATTATCTTTCTATAAAATTTTAACGTCAAATCAGAGTTTTTTTTGTTTTTTTTTAATCAACTAAGAAATACTGAAAGCCAATTTCTAATTATTGTAGACATTCTAGCTGTCTCACAAATGCCAGCATTATCTTTTTTTCCTTATAAAGAATGGGAAATCTCCATTTAAACTGTAGTCAAATCAACATAACTGAATCAAAAAGGCAGGAATGATGTCTTTAATAATTGTGCTGAACATTAAAGGCAACAAAAACAAAAGAAATCAACCTTTCAATTTCTTTAGTTCATCTTCTCTATAAACATGAAAGGCAAAGAAAAAAAAAAGACAAACAACTTCGAAATTTTTTCCTCTTAATGTTGTTGTTGGTAACTTTACATGCAAAGAAAAACTTATTAAATTTCTGTTCCTTTCACTCTCATTTCCAATATAAATGGCACACAAAGAACTGACAAGATAGTGCTTATATGCAATTAAGATTACAATACCTGAATCACTCTTAAAAATGATTATTGAATGTAACTCTGAACATACACAAAATCAAATTTTAAAAAAGTTCCATCATGTACAGCACTGCACTGTACCGCATATGCCCTGCAAAAATTCTAATATATATAACCCTCCACTGAATCTTGCATTGTAAATAACTTACTTTATCTCCAGTATAATATGATGAGGAATAAGTGTTGAAATGTGCAGAGTCTCTATCAACGTTCAAAGAAGCCAAGTGATAAAGATCAGGATACATAAATAGTAGTAGCAGCAGTGACATCCATAATCCAATAGAAAGTCTTTTCAGTATTACAGATGGGGAACTTGTCTTCACTCCTTGTCAAAATAGTGCTACCTCTCGAAAATGTTTGGCTGCCAAAAAACTAAGAGGCATCATAAGAAAAATAACCTTCCAGACCAATCAATACTTTCCCCTTTTATCAGAGCTCAGTCTTATCCACTCCTTTCTCTTCTATGGCCAGACAAAAGATAAGACCGCCTGTATACGACTTTTTTTTTTACTTGCTCTTTTTTCTTAACTTTTTTTTCCAATTGAAAACATATATTTGCTTGCCTCTGTGCCTTCTCTGTTTTTACTCTGGACCTCTTCGCAAAATCAGCCCTCACAGTGGTAGGATGCCCATAAAGGCCTTGCACCAATGCTGCGAATCCTATCATTCCAATTATGCCAAATTATTGATGGTTTCAACACACATGTTCAGAATAATCACAGCATTACCACACATTCATGATTATAAATCCAGCAAAAAGGATCAAATTAACCGATTTTAGTTCTGAAGATCAGGACAACATCTTATTCTACATCCTAAACACTACAGAGGAATCCCATTCTGGTCCGAGACAACATGACCCAGCAACACACTCAGGTTCCTTTGATAACATATATCTGTGTGGTTCCGTTCTTCCTACTTGAGCCTGCAGAACACTGAACTCTTGGTAGGAACTGGATCAGGTGAAAAATAAGACAAACACATGTTTCCGAAGGGACTGAAATCCACACCTCCTAGGTGACAGCCAGCAATGTTAACCACAGCACTGCAGCAGCTGGTCAGTGAGTAGGACACTTACAAAGAGTCATTGAACGAGGGCACTGTTCCCGGAAGTTCATCAGCCGTGACCTTCTGGTGGCAGGTGTTGTTGAAGTGACATACATAACTCTGGACAAAGGGCAAGGTGCCTGCCGAAGGCATGGCTTTCCCATCGTAATGACCTGACAGGGAAAAGCAGATATCAACCTGGATGTCTTCAAATTCATTCTGAACTGCACACTTAAAACAGCACATCAATACTGTCCGACATAATGACCAAGTATTTCGCAAAGCTGCATGCTAATGGCATGCATCATCACAAATGGCAACCTTCCTGGGGACTGATGTCATTACAAAGCATCTCAACTATATTTTACTTTAAAACATACCTGATCTGAAAATTATTGCATAACTTCTTATCAATTTATTATGTGCACAACTCACAATATAAGTACAAGAAAATCCTTCTTCATGTTGTAGCAAATGACAGACAGCTGTAAACCAGATTTTGATTTCTTCCGTTTCAATCTAAGCCAGCAGTGCTTCTGTATCAACACACATCACTAGAAAATGTCAAGTAAAAAAAAAAAAAAAGATGCCAATACCGCTAACATACACACTCAAAGTCAATATGCCAACACCACTAACATACACACTCAAAGTCAATATGCCACCACCGCTAACATACACACTCAAAGTCAATATGCCACCACCGCTAACAAACACACTCAAAGTCAATATGCCACCACCATTAACATACACACTCAAAGTCACAAAGTTCATTTGTGATGCCAACTATTCTATATCAAATAAAATCACAATTACAGAAAAAAGGAAACAAATCCATCAACTTCATTATTTGAACAAGTCATCAATATTTCACCATGAGAAGTATTCCAAATTATGCACTGACTTAACAGAAAACCTTGTTAAGGTTTCCATTTCTATTTTTTTTGCTTTTAGAATATTTTTTTTCCATTTAAACAACAATCAAGGAAATAAATGAAGTCAAGTCATTTTTTTTGTTGTTTTAGCTAGGAGACTGAGTCACTCACATTCCGGTTTGTTCTGCTTCAGGTCAGGGCGGAATCTGACAGCCACCAAGATCAGAAACAGGCAGAGCGGCCACAAGATCTCAATAATCACCCGCACCTGAAACAATGCATCTTATTCAGGTTACCATTAACAGCCAAATGATGATGATGATGAAACTTTTAATACTAGTAATAAACCACCTTTTTCTGATAAACTAGTCCCTTTTCCATAAGTATATCTTCTTGATAAGCTCCCACTAGGAACACTTTCTCCCTCTCACTCCTTTTAACTAGTTAACAAAACATGTGGGAAAGTAATCATCACTCTGAGATACAAGATGGAAAATGAAGTCCAAATTCATCTGATCTTAATGACCAACACATATTAAGAATATTGTTTTCATTGAAAAAAATCTATGAAATATGTAGTCTGAAATACAGGCATGCTTGTATGTAGTGTCCTGGTGTATGTTGGATCAGAACAGGCACCACTGGACATCATCGAAGTGACTCGGCAATAGTGCAGGGTCTGCTCTGGGGGGTTGCCTCTTGATGATTTGACACTGATTGCTCCCTGTGGATTGCTGATGCTGGGGCAGCAGCAAGCAAGACTGGTCTGTTGGGTCGGAATGAGTGGTATGTGCACAATGCTACTGAGGTGGCACAGACAATAAGAGAGAGAGGCAGACAGACAGACAGACAGAGGCAGACAGACAGGCAGGCAGGGTCAGAGAAAGAGACAGAGACAGCTCAGGCCCATCTGTCTGTCCCACATACTGGCTGCCTGCGCCGAAGGGTGAAGTTTTTCCACAACAGGAGACCCAGCTGGTTGAAGAAGCCCATTGTCCACCCCTTTCCGGTGCCACCGCTGGCCGCGCCTGGCTATCTGAACTCACTGTGAACCCCTGCCATTGCCTAGTTAGTCCTCCACAGCAACCAGGTGCACTGAAATGACATCATCACTGCAGACCAGAACAAAGCATTATCAATCATAACATAACAAGCAGGAGCATCATAAACATAACGTGAGCCTGTCTGTTAAGCTCCTTCAGACAGCTCAAAGCTAGCATTAAAAAGAAAGAAAAAGATCGCCCAAGTCACATCTTGTGAATTGACTTCAACCTGTGACATGGCTCTTTGCGATCGGCTGGGCTATAAGCAACATTACCTTACCTTGCCTACGTCACATAAAAAACATGTAACACTGGATACAGGGCAAGGTGCCTGCCTGCGGCACGCCTTTCCCATCATAATGACCTGACAGGAAAAAGCTCAAGTTTCACTGGATGTCTACTAACCCAGCCCACGGTTCATGAAACATTTCATATCGAAGTCGAAGGGCACTCAGGAGAGTGCAAACCTCCGCTGTGGTCAATCGGATCCAGGATCTGCCCTTTGTTCCAGATTCCCAGCACGGGCTGACACCAGAATTTAATGGATTCTTATCTTTCTACCTAGTTTTCTTTTAGTTGACTGGTCTTTTTTCTGTGCTGACAGAAGAACAAATTAGTAAAACATATTCTTTGGGATGATGGCGGATGGAAGGATGAGAGGTAAAGATCTGACAGCATGGTGTTTCCTGTTCAGACACACTTTGGTCTAAAATGGGTTTCAAAGCTATCTCATGCATGTTTGAAAGACTTTAGACATTCTGTGAAAAAGGCATCAAGAATGACTCACTGATGTTCCATGGAAATGCCTGACAAGAAACGGACCCCCCCCCCCCCCCCCCCCCCCCCCCCCCCTCAAAATCTGAACATGGTAAAAAGTTTCTGTTTCTGAACCGTCTCTTCCAAAGCCACTAAAACCTGCAGGATGCCAAACAGAAGGCTGAAGAGTGAAAGAAAGAGTTCCCACAGTGTCATTACACCATTCAATGTAAGCATCAGCAGGGGAGCTATGCAGTACATCTCACTCAAACCTAACCTGTCATGGGCGCTTCATGTGGCCTATCCGTAACCCTTACAGCCCCATCACAGCAACTGGCTGTGCACCCTTCCCAGCCTGACATGTTTCGGTTGGTCAATGGGAAGACAGGGGCTGGTTCACTCAAACTGTCGTAACTCTGCATTATATAAAAAGGGACAGAAATACAGTGTTTCCATATCAAACTGTCATAAAGTCTGATGATAGGTGGAGGCTAAACAGATCCTTTACCACTTCATTGCCTCTCCTACTTACACAGGTGGTATTGCCACATTTGTGATAATATGCAAATCAAACAAATTTTCCACTACTAAGTGAATTTACGTGGCTACTGATTTTGCAGTTTTAGAGATACTTGCTGGCTAAGATCATCCACTATCCATCAGCATAACATTTGCCTTGCAGGAATTACCTCGCTAGTTCATGGTGTTTGGGGGGGGGGGGGGGGGGGGGGGGGGGGGGGGGAATGACCAAAAACTTAAATGATTTTGCTCACTAAGGCCAGCACGTGATACGAGAAACCAAACAGGTTCAAAATACTCTCTCTGTACTCTCATCATTCATGTGTGTGGCTTAAAAATTGGATATACTTGATTTGAACTGACACTGATGCTCAATTTTTTTTTATTAAACCAAAGCAGATATATGCATTCCTCTCCACCCAAACAGGATTTAGGCACTGGGCCAAAAAGAAAAAATATATATTATATATATATGTAAATAATACTCTTAACAACAAGCCGGCTGTTCTGATATTCAGCATTTGGCAACGCAGACTCATTCTCTAGTCACAACCTTTCAATTACCCTTATATGACCCTTTCTGAAACTATTCTATTGATACTCTAAGTTGCATAATTTAGAATAATGTGTATAGCTTCATTCTGTCTTTTTTTCCTCTTCTTTTTATGACACAGAACAAAATACCTTACTGTAACAATCCCTTAGGCTGGTGACAGAAGAGAATCTTTCAGGAGCATGATAAAAACTATGGCACTGCAGAAGTTCTACACAATAAGTTCAACACACTCACTGCCTCAATATATAACATCATCTTTGGAGGCACCTTTCAGGTGCAGTCACTGTTGTACAACATTTTTTCTCTCTCACTCTCTCTCTCTCTCTCTTCTGTGTGTGGTGTGTGTGTGTGTGTGTGTGTGTGTGTGTGTGTGTGTGTGTGTGTGTGTGTGTGTGTGTGTGTGTGTGCCTGTATGCGTGCCATGAGTGCTTGCGCGCCTGCGTACGTGTGTGCGTGCATGCGTGCGTGCGTGCGTGCATGTGTTTTTTTTTTTCCCCCAGACAAAACAGGTTCTTCCACTATCCTCAAACTTTACTCTCACCTCATGATAAAGCAGCTGACTGACTCTACAGGCCTTTTCAGGGATGTTACCACATATGTAAAAAAAAAAAAAAAAAAAAAAAATTATAAAAAAAAATTTTTTAAAAAACCCACTTCCTATCTTGAAAAAACAAAGTAAACTATACAATTTAACTATTGACTAAATATATACACAACAAATTTACCACAGGCTAACAAATCTATTGACATTCACATAAAGGTACATGACACTAGGTTTTGTAACTGGTATCAGCCATTCTGCTTGGTTTTTAACTCCTGTGTAATTAAAAAAAAGATGTTAAAGAAATCATATGAAAAAATACCTCTGATGGCTTTGTCCTCACCTGACAAGGTGTACCAAGTCACCAGATTATGGTTTAAAAAAAAAAAAAAAAAAAAGGTGCTGGCATGTTACAAGAAAAAGGAATCACAGGAGAATGAACCATGAAGGCTGAGAAACTAGGGTTGACGGTAAAGACAGCTGTAATTTAAGGAAAAACAGTGGAAGAGAGATGGAAGAGAGGAAATTACCAAACAAGTCGAAGAGTAATGGAAAAGAGAAAATTACCAGTGCTGGCTTTTACAGACTGGAATCACCAAAACTTGTCCCAAAACATTTACACTTATATAATTCTTTTATGCCAGAAACCACCTTTTCGCAAGGCAGTCTATGCATCTGACTCAGCCAAAGGCAATGTAACTGTGAGAAAAAAATATTGAAATGGATACACAGAAGTGGGGGGGGGGGGGGGGGGGGGGCAGAGAGAGAGAAGAATGAAATTACATGTGACATAAATGGCAGGCAATAAATGACAGACCAGTCAGTCAAGCTATTGATTAAAAAAAATATTGAATTACCTGTGATATGACATTTTACACCTGTGATAGACATTTTACACAAGCAGACTGGAGAGAGAGAGAGAGAGAGAGAGAGAGAAGAGAGAGAGAGAGAACAAGGGCTCAATATAAAATATTCAACCAGCCCATCAGCGCTGCACACGCACACAAACATATAAACACACAAGTATGCATATACTCCCTTTCTGTGTAAGTCTACCACTTTCCCTTTATTACACACATATGCATGTATGTACAAATGCATAAAAACGGCTTTCTTTCACACATGTGTAAGCATCTTTTCCCAACATGACAGGCACAGACTCTCTCTCTCCCTCCCTTTCACACACATGTACGCACGCACGCAGGAACGCGCACGGGCGCACACACACACACACACACACACACACACACACACACACACACACACACTATCTCTCCCTCTCTCATGTCCGTTGCTCTTTTCAAGACAACAGCAAGGGTTCAACCTGTCCAAGCAGCATCATAATTCAAGCTCTTAACCCAAGTCAAGAAGATTCTAGGACATGGCACAAGGGGAAAATCAATATTTCTCCCTCTGTCCTCTCCCCTACACTGTGACAAAGCATTCCTTCCCCACTGGAGAATATGAGAAACAGGCCCAGCCCACGCAGCTAAACCTGTAATGTTCCTGTGCGCTCTTCTCTCTGGCTTTGTGTGAACATTACACCACACAACATTATGTCAATGTCAAACCCTCACTCAGCATACAGCAAATCAGAAAGAAAGAAAAGAAACCGGACCTGTTGCAATATACAGGGCCACATTCTGAAAATGCACTTCTTTACACCCATATGTTTGTTTAATATATTCTCTGCGTGGCACGGTAAAACAAAGTAAAATGTGACTTGAAAAACAGGGAGGGGGGTCAGGAGGTAAAAGAAAACAGGTCTGCTTTAAGCAGCGCTGACCGTGTTACATGGTGACCATGCAGCTCAAGAACAGATCAGGGACATCTACAGATTTTGACTGGCTTGAAGGCATGTGACCTGGCCAGGCAGAAAATGACACTGTCTGACAAAAAGTGCAATGTATGGGTGTTTCTCTCTCTCTTTCTCTCTTTCCCTGTCTGTCTCACTCTTCTTGCTCTCATACACACACACTATGTGCATCGATAGTACACAGCTAAGAAACTCTGAGACAAAGATGATGATGATGAAGAAGGATAAAAAGATGAGGCTGGGAGAAAATAACCAAGGTAGATGATGAAAAGACAGATGACGACGGTGAGTAGGGGAGGCAGAGGTTTTAAAATAATTTATGAATGTTTATTCAAAGGCAAAATGTACAACAGACTATAGCTCACATAACACATACACACACAAACAACACACATGCATAAGAGAGAGAGAACAAGAGAGCAAGAGAGAGAGAGAGAGAGAGATTTATGATCAGTTCCCCTCTATCCCTTCCTGTCCCTTTCTCCTGTCCTTCCCCCTACCCTCACCCATCCTTCCCCCCTCCCTCCGACCCCCCCCCCCCCCCCCCCCCCCCCCCCCCCCCCCCCCCCCCCCCCCGGCCTATTATTCTTCTACCCTCCCCTCCCTTTTCCCTACATCCCTTTCCCTTTCAAATCTATATAAAAGCAAACAGAAAGATGTGTTTTGAATCACTTTCATGCTGACATGGCTGCTCTTCACTACATGATCAAACTAAAAATGCGACTAATGTGACTTTCCCATACAAGAGGCAGGTACTAGTTCAGAAATCAAAACCAGTTTTGAAAAACAATTTTTTCCCCCATCGGCCTGTTCCAGATTTTAAAACCATTCTTTTCAGACCAGTATATACAGCAACATGGACAACTGATACTGCATTCACTTGTTGGGTACTCTTTACGCACTCCTCCCATCCCATCCTGCATGCATGCATGCACATGCACACACACACACTTCCCCTTCCCTCCCCTCACCTCACCTCCCATACACATACATGATACATGCACACATATACCAACCAATTCCGTGGAAAAGATTTAAGCGAGACAGAAAAGGTGTGCGTGTGTGTGTGTGTGTGTGTGTGTGTGTGTGTGTGTATGAGAGAGAGAGAGAGAGAGAGAGAGAGAGAGAGAGATTAGGCCAGGAACATGAAGTTTGCACATAATACAAACTAACTGATTGTGTAATAATCACTCATAATGTGAACCTAAAAAGAAAATGCATATATCAAGCTCTGCAAAATTTACATTTTAAGGAGAAACAAAAGCAAAACAATGCATTTGTATGGAACTTCACAAACCTGACCACTGAACGACTCCTTGATCCTCGGCCTGTCTCTGTACTTTCTCATTTGTATGGAAAGCAAGAAAACAAAACGCCCTCCACATGGGAAGCAGGAAAACAGAAATGATTGTGAAGCCATAATTTGCAATTGGTGGGTGTCTTACACAGACCTCTCTCAAGCAAACACACAGAACACTCCCACCCTGACAATAAAAAAGTATAACTGACAGTGACACACTACTTGATCTATATACTGCTCAAAAGAATACAGGCATCACTCGATTTTATTCTGCTTTGAAATAAATCTTTTCTTTAAGTATAATCATTACAATTAACCAAAACTGGCACACAACGCAAGTAAAACTCAGATGTCTGGTAACCACGTTCTGGTACACACTTGTCTGATGATTCATTTTAAAGATAACAAACATCTTAAATGCTCAATTTTGTGAGAAACAATATTTTTGTTTTGATTATCATTGGCACACATCCAAGCATCATCTTGATTTACCTTGCTGGGAAAAAAAAGTCTTAATAGACAGGGCATTGCCATTCAGATGTCACTAAATTTTCAGTTTTGCCACCAGATTTAATCACTTCCACTGTCTCTTTACGGTGATACTGTTCGGTAAAAGGGAAGTTTTAGCACAGAGAAAAAGAAGAAACACTAAATTTCCATTTCCATTTTCAAAAAAAGTGTCACTGCACCTCCTTGATGAAAGCAAGACTGAAACCGAGTGATGCCACTGTACGGCAGCTTGTTGATGTCTGTGATGTGCAGAGACCACAGTGTCTTGGGTTCACACTACAGCTCAATGGTTCTATGAAATGATCACCAAAGGAGAACTGATTTAAGCATGCTCAAGAAGAGATCTCATGGACAAGACCTAGCAGAAGCAGAAACCCACTGATATCAAACAGCGCAGCAGGACTCGTCCTTAATAAAGAATATTTTGGAAAAAAGATCACATTAAACTACAGCTGAGGGAGTTTCACTGGCTGCCAGTTCAATTTCATTATCATTACAAACTAGCCGCTCTCGCCTTCTGTTTCTTTGATGGCTGTCTTCCACCACGCTGTCCTGTACGTTCCATGCCTACTAGTCCTCTCTTCCAGTCAGGAAGTGCAGAAGATACCAAAGCGAACTTTACAATCGATTGGTGAGTGTTCCTTCGGTTTTGCTGCCCCAGCTGTTTGGAACTCACTGCCTCCCACACTACAAAACCAGCCCACGTTATCTGTTTTCAAAGCACAGGTAAAAACTTACCTTTTCAGCCACGCATTCTGAACAATGCTTTCCCTACTCTGTACACACACACAATACTTTCAGTAGTAAGACAGCTGTTATGTGTGAATGAACGAGAGCCAGAATGGTGCATGAAAGCACAATGAGTAGTTTTCAAGAAGAATTGTTCTACATAAACACTATTTATTATTTATCCTACTATCATTATAATTACTATCCTTATGATTATGTCTGGCCATCCATTTATCTAACATACAGGTGAGACCTAAAAATACTGAATGCCTCTAGAGAAAACGTGTCAAGAATGGGGATGCGGGCAGTCTTTGTACTTGTCATTAGAACCTTTGAACTTTTAAAACATGCATCTGGAACTGAATGTGAGTCACTGTCTGGCCAGAACCAAAACTCTATGAAGGAGCTGTGAATGCTTGCACTACGAAGCACATGCATCCATGCATGCTGCATTTTGTACGCATGGGCATACTGATAAGCGCCCACAGGTTTATGCCTGTGAACAGATTAGAGATACCAGGCTATTACCTGTGGTGGTTAATAGCCATGGTCATCACACACTCTGAGCTTCTTCATTCCCCCTTAGTCACCTGCCATAACGAAGAAAAGGTTATTCAAAGAATGTAAACTCTCCATCTCTCTCGACGATCCTGTTCCCTACCATTTCCTAGTTTTTTTGTGGTGGTTTTTTTTTTCATTGTCCAGATCCTGCTCTTACACAAATCTTTCTACAATGGCTAGACCAAAACAGTGACTACTTTATAAATGGAGATAATCCCAGTGTAGCACATGAGGGTGATGGTCAATACACCTGGACCTTCAGTCCCAGTCATGTCCAACACCTTTGAGTGAAGGCTGGAGATCAATACTTCAAGTTCTGGTAATTGTACTGAGGTGCCTGTTTGGTTCAGTCGGTCTGAGAACCAAACTTGCTGTCAAATGCTGCGATTCTGAATAATGCTGGCACCCAGCATAAAATTGTTATTTTTTCTACCCATCTGAATATGTCTCTGTTCCGTTGGTGAAGATGACCCTCTTCTTTTGGGATTGTAATCCTTGTCTACAATGTCACCACCAGTGGGGGTGTGGACATCAACTCTACATGTATCATTGTATGTCCCCAAGGTCAATGGAATACATTAACTGCTGACCCATCTCCATCACGCACAGATCAATCAAGAATGAGCACCCAACATCTCAGACGTCCAACCATGC
>JADBJO010000065.1:742226-744726 GCA_016801955.1 Conus betulinus
AAACTGGTAAGTTTACGCTCTCTCTCTCTCTGTGTGTGTGTGTGTGTGTGTGTGTGTGTGTGTGTGTGTGTGTGTGTGTGTGTGTGTGTGTGAGAGAGAGAGAGAGAGAGAGAGAGAGAGAGAGAGAGAGAGAGAGAGAGAGAGAATGACCACAAAGAGGTAGCTCCGACTCTCCGTACCGGCAATTACTTCCCTTGACAGAAAAAAAAAAAACCCCCACTCACTCATAAACAGACTCGACATGTGGGTTCCAGATTTTTGTTGATGTTTGCGGAGGTCTTCACTTTCCCAGGTGCCTTCTGGTTAGAGACTGATGGAAGTGTAAAAAAAAAATGATAGCAGCTCGAAAACAAGATCTGGAAGAAGTAACAAGAGCTAAATCATTTTCATCATAATCCAGACTGTTCGTCACAAGTAAGGAGAGAGAAACGATACAGGCTGGGAATAGACGTGAGAAAGACCAGTACTTTGGGGAGAAATTGTTCAGTGCTGAAAGGGGAACTGGGTCTGGTGAGAACACATGTAAGTGGTATCTTTGTCTGCATCGTAATCCCATCGTTCGTCACAAACTTAAAATAAAAAAAGAAGAAAAAGAGAGAACACAAAAAAACACGCGACTTTTCATCTTGTAGAACATACTGACGTGAAAAGAAGGACCTGATGTGATAAGATCTCTCTCTCTCTCTCTCTCTCTCTCTCTCTCTCTCTCTCTCTCTCATGTGCAAACGCATATGAATCACTGAGCCGTGACGCAGCGAGTGACAGTCCTGCCGTCATTGCCGTTTGACGGCAGTATTCAAGAAAATCGTGTTAAAAGCAGGGGTCTGATGCGTGGGGAATATACTGATTACATCATATGCAAACAGGGTGTAAAACAAGGAGCCCTGTTCTTCTCTCTCTCTCTCTCTCTCTCTCTCTCTCTCTCTCTCTCTCTGCTGCTTTTTAGTAAATGAACTGGCTTTAGAAATAGTAGTAAATGGGAGCCATGGTGCAACTATTTTTCTCCAGATTCTACTGACTGATTTATGTTGTTACTAACTGATGACATTGCTTCATTGTCTGAAACTGCAACTGTCCTCCAGATTCAGTTAAATGATCTATACCAGGCGGCTTCAAGACTTCAGCTGAGGGTGAAAATGAAGAAGAGCAACATTGTGATTTTCAGAAAAGGCGATTATTTGGCAGCAGAGAAAGGTGTGTGTGTGTGTGTGTGTGTGTGTGTGTGTGTGTGTGTGTGTGTGTGTGTGTGTGTGTGTGTGTGTGTGTAAATGGACAAATGATGGCTTCTCTTCTGGTGTGTGTGTGTGTGTGTGTGTGTGTGTGTGTGTGTGTGTGTGTGTGTGTGTGTGTGTGTTAAATGGACAAATGATGGCTGCTCTTTTTAACTGTTGTGAATGTATTAGTATATACTTCTCTACACGCTCAAGTTTTACCGTTGCTTGCCAGGCTGTAGTAGGCAAGACGAAACCGCCTTACTACGCATCTTGCAAAAAATACGATGTTAAATAGCAATTTCTTACTTTTGTTTCTAAAACTATTTGATGCCCGAATTTAACCTGTTGCCCACTATGGTGCTGAGATTATTATTATTCATTTAAATCTGTGATTCATGAGGAGAAAGTTCTGGGGATTCATATGACGACACCAAATGAATGTGTGTTTATGGGAAGACAAGCCGCTATCCTTTTCGCATCAACTCAGCTGTGCCATGTACTAGATACCGGCAAATTTTCAAACGAATGGATAGTGAAAGATTACCACGTAAAGCATATAATATGCCGTTAATATTAGAATCACATGGTAAAAAACTCTTAGGTTTCTGGTATTCGGGACTTTTTGCGTCATTATGAATTTGGATTTGTGTGGATAAATCAAAAAGTTCAAAATGTAAATGCTTTTTTTGAAGCAGTTACCTCAAAGGCTGATAAATAATCGCAGGCAAACTGGCTCGAAAACAGAGCGGTGAACGTTAAGCATTTTACAGGGCTTTTAAAACATCTAATATTGCGAGAGCTGTATTCTACTTAGAACTGGTAGCATATTTAAAAAACTGTCTGACAAGATTCAGCTTCGGAATTACGGACATCAGCGTGCATCATCAGTACCGATATTCAAAGACTAAAAACATCGATATGCCGTGTAGGCCTACTTGATGTCAAGAGGCAAATGAAAATGAATTACGTTTTTTTTCTTTTTTTTTTTTTACTTCTTTGTTCAGCACTTACGGTTTCACACGTGAATACATTCCTCGTAAATTCTGTGAAGACCCTACATCATTTCGAGCTGCTTTGCTCAGGTCAAAATCAAAATGAATATGTTCTAAAGAATATGATATTATATAATGGCATATTATGCATCTGTTTATACAAGGCGTTTAAGGCGCACGTTTTTGTTCAGTTTAATGAACGAATGAACTTAGATGTTAAAGTCACTGTATTTGAAATGGTTATCTGTTCTCTGCTTAGTTTTCAAACGATATCATATTGTCTTGTTGTATCAA
>JADBJO010000065.1:757226-769726 GCA_016801955.1 Conus betulinus
ACCATTTTCGAGGAATTGAACGATTCCAGTGACCACTCAAGACAGAGCAGATGAACATAACGTTTTCTTCTTTTTTCATCTACTTCACAGTTATTGTGTTTCCTGTAAGGATAGTAATGAGAAAAATTATAAGAAATTCCAAACTTGAATTCTGTCATAATTCCATTTACAGGTCTGTCTATTTTGATATTATTATCATCTTTATGAATACGTATATAGCACCAATCCTTGGTTAGAGAGCAAGTTCTAAGAGTTTTACAATCCACACTCGTTTACACAACGGGCTGCCTACCTGGGTAGTGCCGACTGAAGAGCTGCCAGCTGGCACTTCGTTCAGTCGTTTTCTGTGTCATCCAGTCAATTTCGTCCAGTATCGTTCACTCAGTTTCCCTACTTCCTTCATTCTTTCCATTTCTCACGCAGCGTGCATGCTATGTGTAACCTGTCATCCATACCAACGGCCAAACTGGCCTCTTCCGAAAGTTGGTGATGGGATTTTACGTGTGTGCAAGATGTTATGCGTGCGTTCACACACACGGAACCTCGGTTTACAGTCTCATTCGAAGGACTGTATGGGAAATGGAATCAGAACCAATGTTAACTCCGAGGAAAAATCCCCCTGTACTGAAACGGCACGGCGGAGATTCGAACCCGCAACCCCATGATCACCAAGATTACGAGTCAGGCGCTCTACCACTGAGCTGTTCCGGCCCCTAGCTAATCCTGTAATGAAAAGTAAGTCGGATCACTTTTAAAGCGAACTGCCTGCAAAGGGTAAATCGACTGGTATTTTAAACATAATCTGAACAGTCTTGCCATGTCAAATCGGGTTAATCTTTCAAAAACTAAGTGAAAAAATCTAGGCACTTCCCTGCACTATGTTGCAACTAAACGAGACCCAATAACGGTTAATACAATTTTAACATCACTTTCAACGCTCAGTTTTGTATTCTCCCTGCAAACAGATTTTTTCAACATATTGAACCCTTTCTTTGGGCAATCTTGATTATCCTGTTTAAGATATTTTTAACCTGCAATTAAAAACGCTTTGTCGTAGAATAGGAAAACATTCTAACTTTATTTGTTTCGTCAGAAATTGAGTCTTTGGGTGTCTTTCTTCTAGCCCCCCCCCCCCCCCCCCCCCCCCCCCCAACTTTAATCGAAGTGTTAAAAAAAAATGCACGCGGACATTTTTATACTGAAGAGCAACGTCATAAAGCCCCTATATATCAGCTTCATATATGCGATAGGTTGCAACCGAGAGTAAAGCAGGTGATTTAGGATTTTATTTGACTGATTTTAAAACATGGAAAGTTTTTGCTTAGTAACGAGCAGTGTTCACATAACTCTACCTGCAAATTTTTTTTCTTTCATTATTACAGTGAAACTCACTTCCTTAGGCATTAACCTTTTCTAATTTCTAAATACTCGTCTTTTTCCGTATAAATACATTCCTTTGTGGCATGTTTTCTTTTAACTGAATGAAGCTGTGGTTTGCAAGAAACTTTTGACTGTACTTGCAAACCTGTAACAATGTCAGACTTCAAAGCAAGATCAGGAGTTTAAAGACGGATAAATAACTTCAGAGGATCACCAGCAAAACTGATCGTGCACCCTGAGATCATCATCATTGTTATTTTCATCGACTTTATCGTCATCATAGTCATCAACATCAACATCAACATCATCGTCATCGTCATCATTATCATCATCACCATCATCACCACCACCACCACCACCACCATCACCATTTGTACATTCATCCGCGTATACGCTAAACAAAGCCATGAACACTTAAAATTCAGTGGGGGAGAAGGTTTACGACATTTGTTTTTAACCGTTAAGTTATTAGTTGTGCAGCTGACATAGATTTGACAGACATACGATAAATACCTACATGTTAGAGAGAGAGAGAGAGAGAGAGAGAGAGAGAGAGAGAGAGAGAGAGAGAGAGGGGGGGAGAGAATAGGCATGGCCTTGACTGATAACCTACTGTCTGATAGTTTGCCACCGTTATATAGTCTTTATCCATATTCGCCCATTCCCACGGGACTATGATCGAGGACAGTGGGTGTGGCTGATCTGTGGACGGCGGCACATGATCCGTTAGTCGTTGCCTGGCTGCCTTGGACAACGGTCCGACCGACCTGCGCCTCCAGAATGATGGCACTGGCCAAAGGCTGGAGTTCTCTGCTGCTTCTCTTTGGCTGTCTTGCTGTCTTAACAGGTGAGGTTGAACATTTCGTGCATTCTCCTGTTTGTTTGATTTCAGTAAAGTGCCAATCTGCGCGCAACCCTATTGTTTGTTTTTTAAGTGTGACCCCCTTTCTCTCTCTCTCTCTCTCTGTGCGTGTGTGCGCGCGCGCGCGCGCGCGCGTGTGTGTGTGTGTGTGTGCGCGCGCGCGCGCGCGCGCTGCGTGTGTGTGTTTGTGTGTGTGTGTGTGTGTGTGTCTGTCTGTCTGTCTGTCTGTCTGTCTGTCTGTTTGTGTATGTGTGTCTGTCTGTCTGTCTGTTGTGTGTTTATGTCTGTCTTACTGTTTGTCCGTCTGTCTGTCTGTCTGTCTGTATGTATGTATGTATGTATGTATCTCTCTCTCTCTCTCTCTCTCTCTCTCTCTCTCTCTCTCTCTCTCTCTCTCTCTCTCTCTCTCTCTCTCTCACCTGAAATAACTGGTATGGTGTCTGATTGTTTGTTTGTGGGGGCTTATATCTCGCCGAAATGCTCCAACTATTACGAAGACACTGACATATACAACGTTGTGTCCATATTGGAAGATAGTTTATTAGAAGCATCGATTGTGCTTAGGAAGTTTAATGCCAGAACAAACACTCTGAACTGTATTGACCCCAACCTTATCGACGAAATATGTACTTATTATTTTTTTCATACAGAACAACCGTGTCTGGAAATCTGACTTTCGGTTAAACGCCTGTGAGGGATGTGACCATTTTATTCTGAAATGTTTGCAGCGACTGGGTCACTAATATGAATGCACCTACGTAGCTGAAGATGGGTCCAGAGTAATTGGGTACTTCTTTTTTCGTCCTCCAACCTCCAGTTTGTCCACTTTTTCGTTTCCTTTTTGTCTTTTTTTTTTTTTTTTTTTTTTTTTTTTTTTTAATTTTCTTTCAATAGGTGGAGCCTCCATCCTCCTATTTTTCCCCACCGTCTTCTTTTTTTTTCTTTCCCTCTTTTAAACAAGAAGACCAACTCACGCTCACCATGCCATTTTTGTGTGTTGTTTTAAAGATGGACAGTCGCGTGCTGACTTTAATGTTTCAACGTTTGATACGAAGCATTCACTAGTTAATTAACAGCGACCGGGTCGGCTATCTTAAAGGCAGAATACTGCAACCATCATGTAATAAATAATAAATAGACGACACAAAAACGTAATGAAGCTGGATATCTACTTACAGTAGATGATTCCAAAGCTTTCAACTCAGTATCTAGGAAATTGTTGTTACATGTGTTTGATATTTTTAGTTTTAGTACCAGTTTAAAAGGTGGGTATACGTTCTAAACAAAGGTAGTTCTAGTAGTATTGATCATGGAGGTTGGATTTCTGAACCTTTTTAAAATGTTAAACTTGATCGATCTACAAAAAAAAAAAACAACTTCAATCTACAATGGGCAGGAAAAGTGTTCGAGCAGCTGATAAACAAAACTGGTGTGTTATTCCAAAATAGCATTTTGAAAAGCTTGCAGAACATGATAGAATTTTCCATATCAACTGCAAAATCAAAAGTTACAGGATTGGACAGAATAGATACTGAACTTTAGAGAAAGAGATTTTAGTTACCTGTTTAGGGAGCAAAACACGATTGCGCTGGAAAACATTACTTGTAACAATTTTTCATGGCCAGGTGCCCTTCAATGATTCAGTACTCATTTACAAACACAGAACGTTGTTCTTTCAAACTTGGCATATGAAGGGAATTGAAACGATGATACAGGCCATCCATCCTCGAGAAAACCGATCACTTACTCTGGATGAATTGCAAGACCTGATCGGACAAAACAGAGCAAATACGGTTTTTGCAATGCATTTCGATCAAATCTGTCCCCAAAGGCATGGGCCCAGTGGATAAAGAAAGGTGAGCCAGAAGAAGAAAACAGACAGATGTGCGAGGGAGGTCGTCGACACACCATGAAAGTAAGGGATATCAAAAACATTACTGCTTGTTGGTAAAAGATCGGTAACACTTAGAAAATTCGGCATCAGACTAGATTCATCCATGTGGTGTGGGGCAAAAGATGATGAAGAAACAAAATTAAGAGATCTCCATCGGAAAATCTTACATAATATTTATCTACAAATATTCTTCTCAGTAAAATGCTATTAAAACAAAATAATAAATGCTCTTATTGTTCAGACACGGTTGATTATCTACAGCATTTTTTTCTGTGAATGTCTAGTCGAACAAACGTTTTGGTAGTTTATTGAGGAATTTGTTCATCAAAAAGCAGACAGAAGGCTAAAGCTGTCAGTATCTGATGTTTTGTTTGGAGTAAAACAAATTTACTCAAAATCAATAAAACTACAAATTTATCAACTTCGTTGTTCTCTTACCTAGGATGTGTATAAGAAACGGATTCTGTTTTCTCTTGGCGACATACTGTTGAAAAAGAGCTTACACACACACACACACACACACACCACACACACACACACACACACACACACACACACACTCCCGCCCCTCCCCACCCCTCCTCCCCACCCCAGCCCTAAAATTTTGATTGTGTAGAGAAACGTCACATGTGGCGATATGAGTATATATCTCTCTCTCTCTCTCTCTCTCTCTCTCTCTCTCTCTCTCTCTCTCTCTGTTAGTCTGTCAGCCGGTCCTTTTATCTGTCTGTGTTTCTGTCTATCCCTGTCTGTCTCTCCCTCCCTCCCTCCCTCTTTCTGTCCCCCCTCCTCTCAATCTCACATGCACACACACACACACACACACACACACACACACACACACACACACACACACACACACACACACACACACATACACACGCACACGCGCGCGCAAACACCTAAACAAACAAACAAACAAACAAACAAACACACGCACGCACGTACCCACGCACGCACGCACGCACGCACGCACGCACGCACTCTCTCTCTCTCTCTCTCTCTCTCTCTCTCTCTCTCGTATACGTGCACGCTTGGACTAGCACACATGCACATACAAACACACACAAATACACACTGTGTAATTAATCAGTACTGTGCTCTTCAATCGTTTCCTTGATTGTTCCCTTTGGGCATGAGTGTTAAATGCAACAGAATGAAAGCGTCAGCACACCAAGCATTAGAACACTAACAAACCCAGAGGCCTTTGTATCAAACGCAAAAAAAAAAAAAAAAAAAAAAAAAAAAAAAAAAAAAAAAACCGTTAAGATCAGCAAGAGAAGTTCCATTGGTAAATGAATACACAGACTATTCATGATATGTGAGACTGTGTTGGAGGAAAGATGTACGGTGAATGTGGGGAAAAAGGAGGACGGAGGCCCCACTTACTTGTAAAACAAAACAAAACAAAACGAAACAAAACAAACAAAAAACAAAGAAAGAAAGAAAAGAAAAAAAAAAAAAAAAACAACAACAGAAGAATGTAGGGAAAAAACTGGAAGTTGGGGGCCCTCAAGAAAGAACGTGTTTTATAGTGAGTGTTACACCACATGGAATCACGATGGCGCTTAGTAATGTCTTAAGAGATACGAACAGCTGTAAAAAGAGTGGCCAGTGTGCAAACGACACAAAACTGTGTCTTCTTTACGGTCGCCAGTGGCACACGGTAAAACCTCAAATGTTTGGACGGCTGTGGAAGAGTTTGTTATCTTTCCGCGAATTGCTTTTGCCAGAGCTCTTTGACACAAGCCTGAGTTAAGGTTTCAGATCGGTGGGGACAATAGAGAATCTGCTCTCGCCTCCTTTGTGGTATTTTGGCAAGTTGATCAACCATTTGATTGCCTTGAATGCCGACATGTCCTGAAACCCAATCAAAAAAGTGCGTTGTAAGCATCAGATTTCAGAGAGGCGTACAGTTCAAAAACACACTCAGCAGTTGATGGTGTTTGAAGTGACAGCCATCAATGGCCGTCTGAGCAGAAATGGAGTCCGACAGAATGAAGAAATCTTTATGCTATGAATTATAGACAATTGCAAGGGCTACGACCGACGCAGTGAGCTCAGCATGCAGTGTAGATGAAGCTGTCTCTAGGACTATGTTTAGAACAGACCTGAAAGGAAGCTGTAATGCAGTACGCCGCAGAAATAACTCCCTCCTCAGATTTTGGAGCCATCAGTGAATGTTCTTTGGACAGATGGAAATTCAGCACAAACTTCGGCCAAAAAAAAAAAAAAAAAAAATGTCAAGCAAGCAAAACGATCTGGTGGAGTCTGTCCTATATAAGGCCAGATCAAAGTGGATCTCCATGGTGGGTCGTCAGGAAATTTGCATGAGTCACACACCACTCTAAGATCTGTGTTTGCACTTTTCAATGGGGACAAATACGAATTCCCAAAGATGGAATGGAACTGGGGTGGTCTTCAAATTTTTTGATGAACTTCATAGGCAGCATCTGTGAGTTCAGAGAAGAGGTTCAAACAATAGCTCCAAGAAAGTTTCAGCCGACAGTCGGAGAGGGATGGTTCCTCTGCCTCTGCGTACAGATTGTACACAGGGGTGGTGCGGAATGCACCTTGGCAGTGTAGAAATCCTTACTGGGAGATGGAATCCAGAGTTTTGAGGAACACAGGTTTGGCAAAACCCGTGCACGACACAGCCATAGTCCAGTTTGGGATGGATCAAGGCCCTGTAAAGATAGAGATGAATTGTATGATCTGCACTCCTATCCGTATGTGCCACAACTTTCAGAATGTTCAATACTTTCTGACAAGAAGTTCTGAAGTTAGAGAAGTGACTGTTAAGGTCAAGTTTTTGATCGAAGATAACTCCCAGAATTTTGGCTTCTTTCACAGCTGGAATGACAGACCCATCAAGACAAATTTCAGGGTCAGCGAAGCACTATCGGAAGGTTTGAAAGTGGATCTACTGAGATTTTGTGCCTGAAAAAGTAACTCATTTTCCTCGGCCACTGTTAGATCTTATCCACGCAAAGTTGAAGTCGATTGTAGGCCAGCACAGATGATTCCAAATGCGTAGAATACAGATTAATCAATAAACAGGGAGGGCTCAGAATTTCAGTTTACAGAATTGACGATCTCATTAATTTTGATGCAGAAGAGAGCAAGGGAAAGGATGCTCACCTGAGGTACACCCAGTTCCCGCTCATGGATGTCAGACAGCGTGGTGCCAGCACGGACTTGGAACTGTCGATCATCCAGAAAGTTTTAATCAAAAAGGAGATAACATCGAAAACTAGATTTCCTCGTGATCAGCTTTCTCCAGGTCAAAAAACAAAACAGCAAGCGCACGCCGTTAGTTTATGAAAGACTTAGGGGTGGTGGTTTCAAGACGGACTTAATGGTCAACGATAGAATGGTAGTTGCAGAAACCGCACTGTTCTTCGATCAAAAGATAATTGGTTTCGTCCTCCAACATCAGACTAGAGTTGATATATTTTTCCCCATTAATTTGCAAAGGCAGCTGGTTGGGGCGAACGGGCGATAACTGGAAGGGTTGGTCACGTTTTTTAACTTCTGGAATTGGGAATAGAAATGATGAGGGCTTTTCGCCGGAGGGCGGAAAGTGCCCTGTGGATTATGTTCACAAGGATCTGGAGACAGCCTTCTGTTCCAGAACTTGGTAATGGATGTCATCAAGGCCATGAGCAGCATCACTACATGTTTGCAGAGCTGATTTCAATTCATTAAGTGAACGTGTCAGATTGTAGACCTTACTATTGTTAGGAGTAAAGTTACAGGAAGATTTTCAAAACAGCAGCATATGTACTTGTGAAGGATGGATTTGTTCATAGAGAGTGGCAACAACTTGTTTGTTGGTAGTCAGAGCGTCTGCAAGTTTTAGTTAATGAATGATAGGACTGATGTTTTTCCATTTGGTTTTTCTTCATGATTTCCCAGACTTTTTCTCTGATGTGTTTGAAGCCAGCTTGGAGCAGAAGTCTCCCCGATACTGATGTTTACTAATTTTGAAAGTATGCATTGATTTGGCACGAAGTTTTTGATGAGCTCGAGCGTCAGGCTCTGATGGTGTGTACCACACGCAAGATTGAGCCCGTGTACGTAAATTGATAATGTGTTGTCAGTCAAAGTTAAACGTTCGTGTTTAGACATTTTCATTTTTACTGATGAAGTTGGAATACTGGCTTTTGCACATTTTGTAAGTATATCCGTCAGACTTTTTGCAGACTTTGAACTTTGCATAACTTCTTCTTCTATCACTTCTTTTTGGAGATTTCCTCCTGAAAGGTGTTGGTCCACTTTTGAAAATCAAGGAGTTCTTTCAGTGCAGCTTTCTTTCATGTTGCATTTCAAGACAATCTGAAAGTGGTTACTGCCGTGCAGACTGTCGTGAGTACACCCCTCACACTCCACACCAGCGAGGGATCACACATAACAAAACTAAACGCAAAAATGTTCTCGCGGAAGGATTGAGATGTGTTGGAGATCCATAATTCAGACAACACAGATCCAGCTCTGAAAAGATATCTTCAAGACAAAAAAAAAAAAAAAAAAAAAAAAAACCCACACATCTGGATGACGTTTTCGCACAACCCGTTGAAGACTGTGCCTATCACAATCAATCAATAGTATAAAGGTCGTGGAAGGTCCTCAATCAGGCTGACCAGTTCTTGTCAATTGGCTGACACACATGGAGCTAATTTAAAGAACATATTGTCACCGTTTTACGTAAACGAATTCTAGCAACTAAAGCTCGAAGAGAAGTATTCAATTTAACAGGGCTGAATGAAAGAGATTTGTGGATGAGTAACGAGACTCCTCCCGTTACTCAATCTGCTGCGGGTTGCGCTTGTTTTGAATGTAAGTCAAAGTTTTGAGTGAGTTTCCTGCAGAACTACATCAACTAATGTTAGGCTCTCACAAAGGAGATGTAGCTCCTGGGAAATTTGCACATAGATTAGGATACTAAATGAAATTGTTTTTTTTTTTATCCATCATGGCGAGGAAATGAAAGTGGTCAACATCACATTTAATCTCTGAACCTTATTTTCAGACTGTAGTGGAGAAAATTTGCTATGAAGAAGCATTCTCTCTCTCTCTCTCTCTCTCTCTCTCTCTCTCTCTCTCTCTCTCTCTCTCTCTCTCTCTCTCTCTCTGTGTGTGTGTGTGTGTGTGTGTGTGTGTGTGTGTGTGTGTGTGTGTGTGTGTGTGTGTTTGGGGGGAAGGGGGAGGGGTCAGGAAGTTCTTTTCATTCTCTTGGTCCTTTTTTTCCTGTGGAGGTTGCAGGGACAGTCAGAAGCACATCCACCTCAATCATCTGCTTATATTTTTTTTTTTCTGTTCTTCATATTTTTACAAGACTCAAGGGCTTTTAGAAAGTGCAGGGAGGGTTCTGTCCCAAACCGTCCCGGTGGAGCGAGGCTTGGAGGATCTGGCAGGTTTTGTTTCCCAAGCTGCACAGCAGCAGACTTTCTCGACTGCTGGAGAGACTGGGGGACAGTACGGTTTACAGTCTGAGAGACTGGGAGACAGTGCGTTTTACAGTCTGAGAGACAGGAGAACAGTGCGTTTTACAGTCTGAGAGACTGGGGGACAGTGCGTTTTATAATCTGAGAGACTGGGACAGTGCGTTTTACAGTCTGAGAGACTGGGAGAGTGCGTTTTACAGTCTGAGAGACTGGGAGACAGTGCGTTTTACAGTCTGAGAGACTGGGGCACAGTGCGTTTTACAGTCTGAGAGACAGGAGAACAGTGCGTTTTTACAGTCTGAGAGACTGGAGGAGAACAGTGCGTTTTACAGTCTGAGAGACTGGACAGGGGGATAGTGGGTTTTACAGTCTGAGATACAGGGGGATAGTGGGCTTTACAGCCTGAGATACAGGGGGATAGTGGGCTTTACAGTCTGAGATACAGGGGGATAGTGGGCTTTACAGTCTGAGATACAGGGGGATAGTGGGCTTTACAGTCTGAGATACAGGGGGATAGTGGGCTTTACAGTCTCTACCAAGGGCGCTTGATTTCAGGCGAGGAGTGACAAATTTATCTTTTCCGAAGTTTTTTTTTTTTCTATTGCAGCATTAAAAAAAAAAAAAGGTCTGTCTGGCGTGAGACAGACACAATTTGAATTTTTGTTAACTGCCGAGTAAGATGTTCCAACTCGGGTTACTACCAACAACGATTTTTTTCGTCTCATAGAATTTGTTTTTCCACTCTGATCTTTTTGATCGACTGTTGAAGTTGCACACAGTGATCTATCTTGAAGAGGAGTCGCCACCATCACAGTTCGCACAACAGTATGGATCTTTGCATGAACTGTCACTGTTTACCTTCCAGCAGACATCACATACCTCCTCCCCAGGCATCAGTCCCACACATGGCCAAGCCTCTACTGCCAGACAAACCTGAACGTCGATGGAGTACATAGATCGAGTCCGACGTTCACGTACCCCGTCTTAGTTATCTGTGGCAATTAGGAGTGTAGAAGAGAGAACGAGGGTGTTTCTAGGCACTCTTTCTGTTCCCGTTCTGACTGTAATTCTATGCACATTCACGACTCCTTGTGAAGGCAGCTCAGAAATGATTTTGGCATCAGAGACACAATTCAGGTCTGGACACGTAAAGACGCCCTTGGAAGAGTTCAAGTGTTTGTGTGGCGACACCTACATTTAACGATCCACAAGAACAATTTCACGAACACATCCGATTGACACATAGAGCAGCAGTCACCCAGAATGACCCCTTCTTCACTCTGTTAATGGACTTGGGATTGCCCAACACACATTCAAAGCCTTTCTGGATTGCAAAGGGGATGCGTGCCAACAAACGCTTGTCCTCATCAGTATTGTCCACTTTCAGCCACGATGCCCCTGAACCAAATATCTCTTTAGTCCTCAGAATCTGAATCTGGATCCTCCTCATCACGATGAAAATTTGTCCTCTGCTTACATTGTCCGGCCCTCTCCGTTTGGAGAAAGGATGTGGTGGATACGCCATTTTGTTTTAATTGAGATCTCATTCCTCCGATGCTCGCCCACCATTGAGTCTAACTAAGGGGCCAGGACCAAGACCCTTGTGTATTGACCCCTTCCAGGCTTCGGAAGACATATACGACAACTAGCAACCAACTAATATTATCCCCCCTGATCATGCATGCCTTGCTCTCGAGGACGGGCAGCAGAGTACTGCAGTGATGACCTTGGTCAGCTACGGAAATGCCTGTTCTGTATCAGTCCCACGTAGGGGTTGCCGACTGGTACATATAGGCCAGTGTGCACCTCATGTCTCAGGGAGGTCTGAGCCAAAAAAAAAGATGTGTGGAGAGCACCCGCCCTCTCAGTCACCTGGCTCTCATTCCTCTGCACCACAGGCTGCACCTCATGGCAAACGTGGCGGGGTCTTGAGAAGACCGCAGAGGAATCATTGGAAAGAAGGTTTGAAGGGGAAAAGGTAGAAAAGATCCATTAAGAAAGGTAGAAGACAGAACAAGAAAAAGGTGGGTCAGACTTTTTCAGGGCCCTCACCCTTAGCCTGTCTGACGTCAGACCAGTCAACAACTGGGCTATACAGGCCTAGAAGCGGTTTTGAAAACTGACCCTTCATCCAAGCATTGGTGCCCTTATCAGCAAAGCCTAAGGGGTCAGTGGACAATACAGATCCTCCGACCACGGCAAGGTCGCAACCTTCGGAGACAGATTTTAATAAATCTACATTAAAGTTTAATGAATATTTGTATTCTATGAGAGAATGTATGAAGAAATCAGTGGTCTTTGACCGCGAGAAAGGCAAAGTTTGGTTCAATTTGGAATGTAAGCAGAACGAACAGTATTGTGGGGACTATTACATAAATATGATAGATACGTTAAGGCATCTTATTGAATACTATCAAAAGGAGGGAGTACGAGGGATTACTGAGGTTTAAACAGAAAACGAATATGTTCTTGAGTCAGGGAAACGCCATTTGAATGAGAGCAAAAAATTGTGGAATACCGTTCGCTCCATCAGGCCCAGACTTGTAGTGATAGTTCTTCTCAGGTACGGTTTGAACAGGTTGGAAATACCCCAGATTTGTCTGAACTCCGACGCTGTCTTCAATGATTATTGTGATAATGTGGATGTCCAGACCTTGAATGGTTTCGGGGAAGTAGACTGACCAATATCTGCGCATGGAATTGTGTGTGTTAGTGGTGCTTTGAAGAAGAAGACAGCTGCATGTCCCTGACGGGGCAAGTTTCAGCAGAACAGCACTGGCATTGTTGTATCTTTCTGGTTATAATTGTTCAGTCTTTGACAGTGTTATATTTTCCCTCCTAACTGACTGTCTTACAGCCTTTGCAGAAAAAGGGGACCTAAATCAGCATGATTACTATCTTATTGACAACATGAGGC
>JADBJO010000065.1:774726-794726 GCA_016801955.1 Conus betulinus
TGTTCCAAGTTAATGTTGTTATAGGGCAGAAGTACAAGAAGAAGGAGAAGGAGAAGAAGAAGAAGATTGTGGTCGTATCTGTGTTGGACATAACAGTTGCGAAGTATGCAGTTTTTTTCAATGAGAGGACCAGTACCATCATTGGTCAAGCAGCACTCAGATAATATCGGCGTGCTGTATCTAGAATGTATCCTAGCAAACTCTCGAGCCGACTCACAGTACTGGAAACCACGATTGATATCACTGAAAACGTGAAAGGAACAGATGTTGATCGGGGAGTTTCTGTTGCACTAGCCATCGTACTGCAAATCAAAGAAAATCTGAACTTTCCAAAGACAGTGGATCGTGTGTTTTGGACTGCCTGTCTGGTTTATGTTCTATGGACTGTTTTGCAAGTCAAACCTCTTGCGCACGTTTTTTTTTTTTTCTCTCTCTGATCTTGAGAAACAATTGAGACGGGATTTGATTTTGGTTGGTGCTGAGCAACACTCTGTGACCGTAATTGTGTGTCCTGAATGGATCAAAACCGATCAAATTAGAGAATGCATACTGAACATCCGGTTGCCACTGTAAGGTCATCCACTACATCCGGTCAATGTCGTTTTGACTCTGCCTCGTGCTGCAGGACCACCCGAACCAAGACGACTGCCTTTCCCATCACGAGCTCTGCTGTTCGTCGTGAACTAAAAACATTAACCAGACTCACAGCTAGGTCCGGAGTGTCGAACCTTAGAAACATTAACCAGACTCACAGCTAGGTCCGGAGTGTCGAACCTTAGAAACATTAACCAGACTCACAGCTAGGTCCGGAGTGTCGAACATTAGAAACATTAACCAGACTCACAGCTAGGTCCGGAGTGTCGAAACCTAGAAACATTAACCAGACTCACAGCTAGGTCCGGAGTGTCGAACCTTAGAAACATTAACCAGACTCACAGCTAGGTCCGGAGTGTCGAACCTTAGAAACATTAACCAGACTCACAGCTAGGCCCGGAGTGTCGAACCTTAGAAACATTAACCAGACTCACAGCTAGGTCCGGAGTGTCGAACCTTAGAAACATTAACCAGACTCACAGCTAGGTCCGGAGTGTCGAACCTTAGAAACATTAACCAGACTCACAGCTAGGTCCGGAGTGTCGAACATTAGAAAACATTAACCAGACTCACAGCTAGGTCCGGAGTGTCGAACCTTAGAAACATTAACCAGACTCACAGCTAGGTCCGGAGTGTCGAACCTTAGAAACATTAACCAGACTCACAGCTAGGTCCGGAGTGTCGAACATTTGAAACATTAACCAGACTCACAGCTAGGTCCGGAGTGTCGAACATTAGTAGACACAGTGGAGGCCCCAATTCGGCGTTTTTCATCTGGAATTCGAGAGAAGGTAGGGCGAAGGGAAAAAGAGGAGGAGGGGGGGGGGGGGGGGGGGGATGAAGGGGTCAAGGCAATGGGTGATAAGAAGACTGTGAGTTATTTTGTGAATTTAGATTGACTGGCATTGATTATCACTACCAGTTCGCCTCACATCTTCTCTGACAGTGTGATAGCAGGAACCAGTAACATGATTCTAACTGAGTTTATGGTGAAAAGGAGGCTCTCAATTCTTCCCTAGACTTGGAAAGAAGTATAATCAATGTATTGATGAAGGTATTGTCCCGTGATAAATAGTTGGTCATGGATTCGGGGGGGGGGGGGGGGGGGGGGGGGGGGGGGGGCAAGCTTTCACAAAGGTTTTATGAGTTTCTGTGCTGGTAGGCAGGAAACTGAAACTAATACTGTCCTCGTCAGTGGTTTGTTCTGACTTTCATGTCGTGATTTTTTTTAAAGCATGTTTCAAAAATGTGTTGAAATTGCCACACAAATAAGTCACCCTTGTCTCAAAGTCAAAGAATCATCAGCCAATCAACCCAACCAACCAATTATCAAGCCAACCACCTCACACATTCAACCCACTAAGCAATCAGCTAATCAACGAGTGAACCCATCGACCCGCCAACCGATCGATCCGACCATCACAAATCATTCAAACAATCAACCTACTAATCCACTCAACCGCCAGTCAACCCATCGACCCACCAACCAATCAACTCACCCATCAACTAAATCCGCTCCCCAGCGACTATCCACTTACCCACAAATTAATCAGCCCACCTACTTACCTAACAACCAATCAATCCACCTTTCAGCCAGCCCCACAAACGAATTAACAACCATTCAATCTACCACTCACACACTAGTCAGTCAGCCAAACCATCTAGCCACTAAATCAACCCACCAACTCACCAGCCAACAAATCAACGCGCCCACGCTCCCAGCCACCCGTCAATCAGTTAACTCACCCGCTGTCCGCCAACACCCAACAGCCTACCAACCGATCAACTCAGCCAGCCACCCATCGACCACCCATCCATCTCTCTAATTAACCGACCTACCCACACGTCAATGAACTAATCAGTCCACCCACTCACCAACCAACCAGCACCGACCCAACTATCACCCAACCAGTTAAGACCACCAGACACTATTTCAACCGTGCAACCCACCCACACCCATCAAAGAACCAGACCACCCAGCAACAAAGCAGAGGGTGGGTACTGATGACTGTGTCTGTGTTTCTGGCACTCGGGTGGCAGTTGACAGAATGCTCGCTGAACGAGATGGGGTTGAATGGGCAAGAAGTGCAATCCCCCATGTCTGCAAAGCTGGCCAAACTGCTTGAGAAGTGAGTATTCGTCTGTCTATCTGTCTGTCTGTCTGTCTGTTTATTTGTCTATATGTCTGTCTGTCTGTGTCTGTCTGTCTGTCTGTCTGTCTGTCTCTCTCTCTCTCTCTCTCTCTCTCTCTCTCTCTCTCTCTCTCTCTCTCTCTCTCTGTGGTGGGTCTATGGTCTTCAATGGCCACCCATCTGTCTTTATGTAAATGAAATGGGAATGGGCGATCGGCATCACCAGGAATGACACTAACCCGAGTGGGCCGTCCACCTTTGACACCTCAGGGCATCGTGGAAGGTGGAACAGGAGGACAGCAAGATGTCGGCTGAGCTCCATGGGCCAGTGCCCCTCAGTGGGGCATCCTTCGTGCTCTGTGGCCGGTGCTCTTCTTCAGGGGCATTCTTCGTGCTCTGTGGGCCGGTGCTCTTCAGTGGGGCATTCTTCGTGCTCCGTGGGCCGGTGCCCCTCAGTGGGGCATTCTTCGCACTCCGTGGGCCGGTGCCCTTCAGTGGGGCATTTTTCGTGCTCCGTGGGCCGGTGCCCCTCAGTGGGGCATTCTTCGCGCTCCGTGGGCCGGTGCCCCTCAGTGGGGCATTCTTCGCGCTCCGTGGGCCGGTGCCCCTCAATGGGATATTCTTCGTGCTCCGTGGGCCAGTGCCCCTCAGTGGGATATTTTTCGTGCTCCGTGGGCCGGTGCCCCTCAGTGGGGCATTCTTCGCGCTCCGTGGGCCGGTGCCCCTCAATGGAGCATTCTTCATGCGGGAGATCTTCGATAGGAGTTGGTGGTCAAGTGCTGCTCTCTGACTCAGGCTGATGGCTCACAGGGATCGGCGCCAGTGGTGGACGCTGTTGGTCTCTTTCAAGGTTGCAGGGAGAATCCAGCTGTCATCGACCTTTTCCACAAACGTGAACGGCTCAGGACAGCTCTTCTAGAATTATCTAGCTGGGATGATATAAACGCTCGTCTGTCTGAATGAGGGGAGACGAGGAGGAGAGATACATTCGCTGGTTGGAGAGAGAGAGAGAGAGAGAGAGAGAGAGAGAGAGAGAGAGAGAGACGTGCACCTTCGCGTGGGGAAAAAAAAAAAACAAGACAGAGAACCACCTATGATTGCTGGAACTTGTCAAAAAACTGATCGCACCTTGTGCGTACACTTTTAGTATAAAAACAACAGATCGCAAAGTAAGCGGAGGACATTGGTGGAAGAAGGACAGCAGGGCGACTGTGAGGGGGAAGAGGGGAAGGGGGCACACAGTACAGAGTAGAGAGATAGTGCAGTAGGGGAGGTGGCCTGTTGTTTGTAGACAAAGCCTACGTGGGGTTCACACCTTGACTGTTGAGGTGTGTTCTGTCCACTGAATCACTTGATCACTGTGGGCTTTGACAGCTCTGTTCGGGAGTTCATATGATACAAGATAGTACAGACAACACATTCGCGGGTCATTCGCACCAAGATATACTCAATGACAGCGGTTCAACAAACTTACAGAGACAGTCCACTGACAACTGTACTCGCCCGGTCGGTCAGACAAGCGTTCAAAGTTTACTACCTACTTGTGGATGAGTCGGGCGTTACCAACGCTTCGCGCGCGCGCGCGTGTGTGTGTGTGTGTGTGTGTGTGTGAGAGAGAGAGAGAGAGAGAGAGAGAGAGAGAGAGAGAGAGAGAGAGAGAGAGAGAGAGAGAGAGAGAGGGAAGGACGTAGAGACGGAGGGAGGGAAAGTATGCTAATGTCAATACGCAAACATGTATGTGTATCTATACAGCTCTGATTTTGTGTATGGGTGTATGCGAGCGTGCGTGCATGCGTGCGTGCGTGCGTGCGTGCGAGTGAGTGTGTGTGTGTGTGTGTGTGTGTGTGTGTGTGTGTGTGTGTGTGTGTGTGCGTGTGTGTGCGTGCGTGCGTGCGTGCGTGCGTGAGTGCGTGTGTCTGTATCTGTGTCTGCGTCTGAGTGTATGCATGTTTGCTTCACGTCTGTGTCGTGGCGGCAGAGACGAGCTGTACGTGCAGATGGACAGGGGGCAGGTGGTGGCCAACCGAATGGCGGTGAACCAAGAGGAGCCGCTATTCATCACCAACATCAAACGAGCTGTAGTCTCCCAGCTGCAGCTGCCCATCAAGCACTGGAAGGAGTATGAGCGGCCACTGATGCTGGTGAGATGACTACACGAAGATCACAAAAAAGAAAATACATGAAAAAAAAATAGACACAGCAAGGCAAGAAGTCCACACTATTGGACAGGGCATTGCTAATGGAATACATTGTTCTTGGCATCTCTCACTTCCTCCATGTATGCACCCCGCCCCCTCCCCCTCCCCCCCCCTCTCTCTCTCTCTCTCCTCTCTGTCTGTCTGTCTAGGGCTCTTCTCTCTCTCTCTCTCTCTCTCTCTCTCTCTCTCTCTCTCTCTTGTCTGTCTGTCTTTGTCTATGTCTGTCTCTTTTCTCTCTCTCTCTCTCTCTCTCTCTCTCTCTCTCTCTCTCTCTCTCTCTCTCTCTCTCTCTCTCTCTCTCTCTTATCTCTCTACCTTTTTGTTGTCCTCACAGCACGATCAGTTTGGAGGCTGCCCCACCCAGATCACTTTGGAGGGCAAGTCCAAAAGCATTCGGACCCTTCGTGACGTCAGCCAGTGCTCTACCCCAGGTGTTCGGGCGTCAGCAGCATATGCTTTCCCTTGCCAAACAGTTCCAGCTGCGGTTCCTTCAGAGGCCATCAGCGAGGTACTGCTGAGGCACTTCCAAGAACGCAAACAACGTTGAACCTTATAAGAACTAGGGCTCCGGTTAAGTTCACTGGTGGAGCACATCTTTCGTAGAGGTTGACCCAACATAAAAATGGGCCATTTTCACGACTCAGTCTTATCATGTTGTCGTTCTGGTGGTAGAAATGTGGTGTTGTTAGATCGGTCCCCCATCCTCGAATTTCCCTGGACGGTGGACCCTGACTGTCGTATCGAACTTTGGTTAATGTGTATGTTAACCTGACAAAACACGGAAGAACACAATAAGTAAATAGTCGAATGACCCACCTGGCCAAACAAACAGATGGTTGGATCAGATAATTTATGGATGTATATAGGTAAAGTTGAATGGATAAGTCATAAACAGAATGAGTCACAACGAATGAATGAAAAAAGATCGAAGCGAGCCAAAAATAAACAGCATGAAGTAAACGTCTTATCAACTGCGCCTACACAATTTGTCATTTATTAACGAACTAACATTTCTGAACGTTACCTGCCTTTGTTTTACCATGATGTATGATTGTTCATTTCAACTTTAAAACTGACTAGCTCACTCTCTTGTTTACTCTCTCTTATTTGGAACTGCGTCTATTATTAAAAAAAAAACTCAAATAAACGACGAGCAACAAAATAAGAATCAAATAAGATTTGAGAAGTACATTTGACCCAAAAGGAAGAGACGTACATTTGACGTTCCACTTCATCTTTCGAAAGTACCACGTCTTTTGCCAATTCTTAGTAAAGCCTTGTCCATATAGTTACAGAAGAAGATATCTTCATGTTTAAGTTCTTTCAAAACAAACAAGTCAGTTAATCAACTGATTTATCAGTCAATCAATTTAAAATTAATAAATAAAAAGAGACAAAACTAATGCGCCCATATATGCCAGAATTATCTTTCCTTGACGGACAGACAGAGAGTGACGATGTATGCTTGGGTCAAGATATAACGTACCAGAAAATGAATATGGTAAAACCCGAACAAATACAACCCATCATCCACTATAATTATGGCATTATCCATATTTAAGCCCGTGCACTCTTCTGCTGCTGGAATTAAAAAAGAAGAAGAAGACTTTCTCAACCTGTCATACCCACGAGTACTGGCGTCTCAGTTTCAGTTTCAGTTTCATCAAGGAGGCGTCACTGCGTGCGGAGTAATCCATATACGCTACACAACATCCGCTAAGTTTTGAGACCACCCTACGCATGATTTTAAGCTGATGGATAAATGAATTCACAACTAAGATGAAATGATTGAAGAAGAGGGTCTCGTGGCTACGACTGAGCAGATGTCTGACCTACGCATTAGCCCAACGCGCTGGCCAGACCTTGAGTGCCTGCCTACCATTTTTTTTTTTTTTTTTTTGTATGTGTGTGTCGTGAATGTACACGTGTGTGTATGATGTGTGGGCACGGGCCCATGTGTGTGCGTGGGCGCATGTGTGTGTGTGTGTGTGTGTGTGTGTGTGTGTGTGTGTGTGTGTGTGCGTGTGCGCGCGCGCGCGCTCGCGCGCCCGCGCGCGCGTGCGTGCGCATGCATATATACGCGCGTTGGTGTGTATGTGTGCGAGTATTGACAAATCGGAGACAGGTGCTTTTCAGTTCTTCAAGCAGAAGAGTATACAGGAATAAATGTAGATATTGTCCAGTACATTACCACAGACTGTGACTTAACACACCTCACTGAAATTCCTAGCTCGGGTCATTTCGACCAATGTTTTGGTGCCGATGCCTTGTCAGGGGATACAGAATAAGCTTAACGGCAAAGAACACGTGAAAAAAGGGATGTAACTCCACCACAGGAGCATGACCCCGCCCCTGCTCCCCCCCCCCCCCCCCCCCCCCCAAAAAAAAAAAAAAAAAAAAAAAGCTAAGTAAAAAATGACTTGGTGTGTGATCCGAAGGTACCCTGGAAGACAGAAAGCAACGTTTTGAGTAACAGACTTCGGAATGAGTGTGGGCGAAAGAGTTCGGGCCCTATCTTTGGCAGTGGATTCATACTCGTTATCTCCCTTAGACCCGTCAGTCGCTCTCGCTCTTTGTCTCTTCGTGCAACTGCGTTGCTCAGTTCAGTTCACTTCATGTTGTTTACTGACCAGTCGATCACAAAGAGCCATAGCACGGCCGTCATTTCGTCACAGTCGCTCTGTACATAGGGGGGAAAGGGGAAATGATATGCGCGCACCTCGTTAAAACAGATTCATTAAAAACATGCCGAACCTCGAAGCTCAAATTTAGTTTGATTATGTTGATTAAGGAATTCATGTTGTTGATGATGATGATGATGATGATGATGATGATGGTATTGTCATGATGATGATGATATCATCATCATGAATATACCATCATCATCATCATCATCATCATCATCATCATCATGATAATACCAGTCATCATCGTCATCATCATCATCATCATCATCATCATCATCATCATTTGTTATTTGTTGCTGTTGTTATCGTTGTTATTGTTGTCGCTGTTGTTGTTATTACCGTTTTTATTTGTGGTTGTTATGGATGTTGCTATCTTCATCATTGTCATCATTTTCATTATCATTGATATTGCTGCTATTTTCAATTACCATTATCATTGTAGTTATTTGTGTTCACAATGTAACTGCTGATTACCTTCTTCTTCGTAATAATTGTGACAATGATAATGATGATGATAATGATAATTATAACGATGATGACAACAACAACACAACAACAACAACAACAATAATAACAACAACAACAACATGATAATAGAAATGATAATTATGATAATAAGAATAATAGTAATAATATTGATAATAATAATAATAATTTCAAACATATGAATTTAAATTTATTAATAATGATTATCAATATTATTATTGAAATCAACTGACGGCTGCATTTTCAACACTGGATCACACAGGTGCTGTATCCGTTCGAGTCGAAGGTGGCCTGCAAGTACAAAATTGGCGGCAACAAAATCGCCAGCTCTATCTGCCACCACGGACAGATGTTCAAACCCATCACCTTTGACGGGCAACTGTACGCAGCCACAGCCGTCAACGTCACGTCAGTACTGGGACGAGAATGGACGAAGGGGCGTGGTCAGGAGAAGGGAGGGTGGGGGTGGTAGGGGGGGGGATGAGTGGATGGAGTAGGTGGACGGGATCTGTTTTGCCTCTTTTATGCCCTAAATGTGACAACAAAATAGTCACTGCCTTCATCAATGAAAACAGAATTCGAGGTTAAGGTGAAGGTTAAGGTTAAAGCCTAGGGGCAGCAAACTGCTGGAGGTTCATTGTGTATTACGCACAGCATGATGGAGAGCGGAGCCTATCCCTCTCCTTCTGCTGCTTCAGCTTTCTCCGACCTGAATCAGGTGCACATTTAGGCCTACTGCCAGGGCAGCGAGGGTTTTCAAGCCGTAAAGATCCAACACCATGTGGCCTTCCAACTCACGACCGTCAGCTTCACAGCCAGACGCTCTAACTAAGTAACTAAGGCCGTGCCTCAAATCATTCACCGTCCGTGATGTACGATATGTCTATCTGAAAATGATGTTATGTCTGATTAAAAAACAAACAAACAAACAAAAAAACAAAAAACCCAGGTCAGAAGCATCACCTGGAGAAGATGGGACTCTGCTAGTCACCGATGGAGCTTCCCACTCCATGCCTCTCTCTCCTACCCCTCCCGTCTTCCCCCCTTTTACCCCCCACCCCCCCCCCCCCCCCCCCCCCCCCCCCCCCCCCCCCCTTATTCCCTTATTTATCAAAAGCTCAAAGTCCCATTTTTGTTATCTTTATTAGTACGCCTCCGCTAATCTGTTCCCACTTTCCAGTTTGTCTTGCTTCCCGTACTGGCATTTTCAAAAAAGTCTATTGTCACTAAAGTTAAATGGCGTAAAAAGCTTTTGTTTGTTTGTTTTTGTTTTGTCTACAATCACATAAGCGTATAGAGAATAAACGGAAGAAACACACACACACACACACACACACACACACACACACACACCGTCCTGTCTTCCGTGGTTTATAAGCCTCCCGCCATCTGTGTGCAGTCAGACCCTGTCCTTCAACTCCTTACGGAAACTGCGGGGCGATGAGACTAGGCTGAACCGCTACCTGAAAAAATCGCCGACTCATCGACATCAAGATGGAACTCGAGGTGGCGCCCCCACAGGATGTGACGTCAATGAGCTTGCAGAAAACCTTGGATGAGATCATCGTGGCTTCCGTGTCCAAGTCCACGGACAACCTGGCGCCTGAGAGATTCCACTTCTTTGTGGATCTGGCCCGGGCCGCCGACAGTAAAATGTTGAAGGAGACTTTGGAGGTTATCTTGGCGTGTCGGAAGTCTGGCGAGTGTGGTTTGCAGGCCGAGTCTGCCGCGCAGATGGAGCCCGCAACGGTTCAGGTGATTGGTACTGGAGTCACAAAAAGTAAAAAAAGAAAAAAAAAAAAAAAAAAAAAAAAAAAAAAAAAAAAAAAAAGAAGAAAAAAAAGGAATCGCTATCTCCCTGATTGTCTGTAGGCCTGTCTGTTTTTGAGCACTAACATAAACATGCGCGTGCGCATAGACTGACACACATGCAAAACATCCACGCGCCCGCGCTCACACACACACATACATACACACACAAACATACATGCATACATATAATACATACAATACATACATACATAGATACTTACGTACATACATACAATTCACACACACACACACACACACACACACACACACACACACACACACACACACACACACACACACACGTATGCGCCGGCGCGCACAAACCCACAAAAGCACGACGTTGATGCAAGGTGGTTGTTCGCCACAGCGAATGTTTGGTGATTCGGACATTCTCTCCAAAGATCCCGATATCCGCTGGACTTTTTTTGTTTTCGTAGCCCACTGAATGCTGGCCTGGATTACACGATCTTTAACACGTATCTTCACGCCAGAGAGGTAGGGGCTGGAGGATAAGTATCATCGCCTTTCGTTAGTTAAGAGTTCCATTGCACATATTGAAGGCATCCACCGCTTCCTGTTCATTTCATTCGCTCTTTGTTTGCCTTTTTTTCACGGGTTCGCAGCCTGTACACCATACTTTGCAGACAGTGCCAAACCGCCAAGTTTAAAGGTCAGATGGGGTGGTTCGAACACGGGCGGTGGGTCGACCTAGCGGAACAACGGACGACAACTAGCTGGTATGCATGAAAGGGAAGCCCAGCCAATGGTATCATTGTCTTGTGGGTCTCCATTCTGTGGCCCTTAATGCCCTGCTCTCATTGGTGACTTCAGTTTCGACTGCCTCTCCACATCTACTGCCTTGGTTTGATTCTGCGTGACAGGTTGGCAAATTCATGGGGACTGTCGTTTGAAGGACATGGACCCTCCGGAGAGAGAGCTAACTAACGGCGGCTCCACGTCTGAGCAATTTTGTCGCCAGTAGGCGGCTTAGTAGGTGGTGGCCTGGGTATGTTGGATCAGAACAGGCGCCACTGAACACCACCGAAGTGACTCGGCAGCAGTGCAGTGTCTCCTCTGGTCGTTGCCTCATCACGATTTAACAGTGACCGCACCCTGTGGATTGCCGAGACCAGGGTTATGCTGGGCTAAGCCAGGCCGGACCGAGTCGGGCTGTGGCTGTGGACTAGGGGTCGGACTGAGCGCCTTGGGTGCAGTGCCGTTGAGGTGGCACAGAAGGTGGTATAGCAAAATGTGAGAAAAAAAGTCTTGTGGCAGCGGTGAAGACATTAGTGACTGTGCGTGCGCACGAAGCCGAACAGTGGAAAAGTGAGGCGAGATACTGGTCCTGCATCGTCTACATCTCTTTTCGCATCAGGGGTGGGTGCACTGATGTAGGCTTGTACACGGGTTTGTTGACTTGAGAGTTAGTGAAAAAGATCCCGCCCCACTCTCTCTCCACCACGTACAGCGAGGGGTCGAAGCCGTGTCCCTCGGAGGAGTAAGAGTAGGTGTTTAATTCACTCGGCTGTGGCACTGGTAACAACTATCATAATAGTTGATAAAGTTTGCTGTTTCGGATGCTTTTCAGAATGTCCGTAACTGGGTACTTCGGAAGTCTGTCATCGAGAATGCTCTGTATTATCATCACGCGTCATTCGTAGGATTTATATCCAGAGAGGGTCGCCCCGTTAGGGCCCAGTTCATGTATAAGGGGAGAAAACATACACAAAAAAATTGCGTTATAGTGTATTTGTATTCACACAGCAATGGCGTTAGAAACCGCGAGTTGCATTCTGTCCCCGCGTTGGTGTGTGTGTGTGTGTGTGTGTGTGTGTGTGTGTGTGTGTGTGTGTGTGTGTGTGTGTGTGTGTTGAGGAACAACGCTTATGAAATACTGAAGGAAAACGAAGTCCGCAAGTAAGTAATCAGTGTCCGAGAGAAGACGCTATTTTTTGTTTTGCTTATTTATTTGCTTGTTGTTGTTTGTTTGTCGAGCTGTTGCTTAAGAAGGCACGGCATTCATTCCATTTTCGAACTTTGCTTTCATTTATTTTTTTCTTTAACAAATCTTAAATAAATGTCAGCGAACCGCCCAGAGAAACGTGGACAAACGAGTCACAAGACAAAACACAACGCGTTTCGACCTCTTAGGTCTTCTTCAGGTGAAACAATAATGAAACAAATAACGAAAATGCACTTAGCTTTTTTTTCTTCACTTATTTCTTTTTTTATTTATTCATTTATTTACGTGTTTCACTTCCGCCCCGTTGTAAACCGGTCTGGGCATGCTGTTTTGCGATCCCTAGTGTCCATTTGTGAGTATGGAGGGCACGTCTGGCGGCCCCTCTCCACTCCACGAACCCAAAGGTGAAGAGCATGTAAAGAAAGATCCTCATTGGAGATTCGAACGCAGGATCTAGAATTCGGCGATTCATTCGCTTTCTAGATCAGTCCTTCGAACATTAACGTACTGTCCAGCTTGTTGCAAGTCCCTGCGTCAGTACAATGAAGTCTTATCAGATGAATAACATACAGGGCTGAAGGAAGGTCGGACCGCTTACAACACCTTCGCGCAGAAGATTGTGGGAACTGCTGACTGCTGCTCTGACATCCGTCGTGGTAATTTTATGTCCTAAATGACGCAGGGAATTAACGACAACTTAATCAGTTAATATATGTATTTATTCATACATTTATTTACTTATTTGTTTTTAATTATTTATTTACTTATTGATCTGTCTTTACTATTATTTATTTATCCGTCAACCTTTTTCTTTAATTAGTTAAGTTTACTGACTTACTTGTTAGTTACTCACTAACTTGCTTACTTGCTTGCTTACTTACTTTAACTTACGTACTTGCTTGCTTGCTTGCTTACTACTTACTGACTTGCCTATGTAACTATTTATTTCAGAAACAGCGGGAGTCATTTTTCACCGACGGCTTACTGTCGTGCGGAACAGAAGCGTGCGTGGCCACCTACCTGACTTGTGTGCAGAGTGGAGTGATTTCCCCTCTGCAGACCGAGTTGTCTCTCCTGAACATGGCGCTCTTCTACGAACCGGCTCCCGCCGTCCTTACTAACATGCTGGTGACGTTTTTTTCTCTCTCTTTTCTTTCACTTCCTATTTCTCCTCCCTTCTACCGTTATTTGTTGTTCAGTTTCCTCCTGTCAAACTCCATTATCGTTTCACTCTGGTTTTTTTTTTTTTTTTCATACCCCAGTGATAATTTGTCCCGACTTTTCGTTTCAACTTCTTCCTTCCTTCTGCTCACATTTTCTTTCGCTTGGTTTCTTTTCGTACTTTTTTTTCTTCCATCTGTTGGTGTCTGTCGTGTGTGTTCTTGCTTTCTTTTTTTTTATTCAGTTACTTAGGCCTGTTAATTCGTTCGTTCATGTATGCTTTTCCTTCTTTCGTTTGTTCATTTTTCATTTCTCACACACATGACCAAAACAAAATCGGTTGATGGCAATGTCCACTCAAAATCAAGATTGACTTATTCACTAGAAGTGGGATATGCTGAATTCCAGCTAAAATTACGAAATTTACATGACCTCTCTATGGACAGAGCACGATGTTAAAAGTGTTGCTATGACGTGCATGTTTGTTTGCAGCTGTATCATTCATTGTTTTCTTTGGTTTCTTTCTGAATAACGCCTTTCCGATATTCATACTTGTGTTTATACTTTTTCCCCTTTTCCCTCTATGAGACATCAAAAATAGATACTGCTTCTACCTTTAAAAAAACCTTGTCAAAAGTAATCTTTTGGAAAAAAAAGGTGATTGTTATTTCCCCTCTGCAGACCGAGTTGTCTCTCCTGAACATGGCGCTCTTCTACGAACCGGCTCCCGCCCGTCCTTACTAACATGCTGGTGACGTTTTCTTCTCTCTTTTCTTTCACTTCCTATTTCTCCTCCCTTCTACCGTTATTTGTTGTTCAGTTTCTCCTGTCAAACTCCATTATCGTTTCACTCTGGGGTTTTTTTTTTTTTTTTCATACCCCAGTGATAATTTGTTCCGACTTTTCGTTTTACTTCTTCCTTCTGCTCACATTTTCTTTCGCTTGGTTTCTTTTCGTAACTTTTTTTTCTTCCATCTGTTGGTGTCTGTCGTGTGTGTTCTTGCTTTCTTTTTTTTTATTCAGTTACTTAGGCCTGTTAATTCGTTCGTTCATGTATGCTTTTCCTTCTTTCGTTTGTTCATTTTTCATTCTCACACACACATGACCAAACAAAATCGGTTGATGGCAATGTCCACTCAAAATCAAGATTGACTTATTCACTAGAAGTGGGATATGCTGAATTCCAGCTAAAATTACGAAATTTACATGACCTCTCTATGGACAGAGCACGATGTTAAAAGTGTTGCTATGACGTGCATGTTTGTTTGCAGCTGTATCATTCATTGTTTCTTTGGTTTCTTTCTGAATAACGCCTTTCCGATATTCATACTTGTGTTTATACTTTTTCCCTTTTCCCTCTATGAGGACATCAAAAATAGATACTGCCTTCTACCTTTAAAAAAAACCTTGTCAAAAGTAATCTTTTGGAAAAAAAAAAAGGTGATTGTTCCACTAAAAACGCGTATTATCACTCTCTCAGGGAGGAAAAAAAAACTACCACCACCACCACATCCACCACTATCACCACCATCACCAGCAACAGCAGCAGCAGCAGCAACAACAATAACAACAAAAACAAAACAACAACAGCAGCAGCAGCAGTGACAGAATCTGTGATTCTGACACCACAAAATTTCCGTAATGTGATTCCATATTGTTCGCAGGCGCTGTGCCAGCCGCCCAAGGAGGGAGGCGGTGGCAGCCGCAGCAACCGCAACTGCTGGCTGACGCTGGGCACGCTGACCAGCAGGCTGGCCACGGCCCTCTCCGAGGACCAGCAGCGGTCCGTGAACCTGCAGGAGGGGAGATTAGCCGTGCGAAAAGCCCTGCAACACCTGCGAGGAATGGTGGGGGACGCCTGCTCGCCGAAGGGTCCTTTTGGCCAATCCTCTCCTCTGCCTGCTCATCTGAAGCAGGCCAAGCTGTCGTCTGTTCTCCTGGGTTTGAAGGTACAGGGGAAAGAGAGACTCGAGACACGAAAAAAAACCTTTTATGGCGCGGGGTGGGGGTGGGGGTTACTCGAGGTTAGATAGGTGATGCCTGTCTTTTGGTCTGTCCCTGCTAGTTCATGATGTTCTATTGAAGCACAAAGTAGGACCAACAGAGAGAGAGAGAGAGAGAGAGAGAGAGAGAGAGAGAGAGAGGAAGGGAGGGGGGGGAGGAGAGAGAGAAGAGAGAGAGAGGGGGGGGGGGGAGGGTGGATAAGGGATGGAGATCGTTTGGAAGAAAGATGAGGAGCTGGAACTAAGGTGAAGAGCTGTGGGAGTGGGACGGAGTTTTGGGGGGGGGGGGGGGGGGGGGGGGGGGGGCGGGAGTGAGGCTGGAGTGGTGCCTATGTTTCATGTAATGGTCAAATGAACACAGTTTGGGTCCCATGGGATAGGGGTGGGGTGGGGTGGACCGTCTTTATAGTAGAACCTCTCTATAACTGCTCCAGAATTTCAAAACAAGACGAACGTACCAACCTTTACGTCATTTCCTCGTCGACTGGGGTCATGCACAGTGATAAAGACAGAAAAAAAAAAAATGACCATTCATGTCTTCTATTCAGATTTTTTTTAGAATTTTTCCTCTGTCTTTAAATCATCTTGCAAAAAGTCACTGGTAAACATGGGGGGAAATGAGATCTAGTTGCATAGTGAGGCGACTGCAGGCGGAAATCTAATCAAATTTTAAATGTAATTAATAGCGAACAGCTAAGAAAACGCAGACGAGCGAGTCTTGTGATTTGTTTGCCTACGTTTTCTTGGCGGTTCCGCGTTCGCTATTGATTACATTTAGAAAATTTTTATGGGAAAAAAGTATGTGTTTATGTGAAATGCTGATATCTATTTCAATGTCGCTTTCAACATTCACAACAAATGAAAGCGACATCAAAACGCCCGGACACACATCAAATTTTTGCATACATGGGCGTGGGTATGACACGTCACATCTTTAAAACCACCGACTTACAAGAAGTATCTTCTGTTACAAAAATCGTCGTGCTGGTCATCAACAAATATTTTAAAAACATAAAAATAATAATGATGAACATTTTACATAGCACATTATGTAGAAATCTGTTCTGAGCAGAAAGAAAAATCTTCTCTCTAAATCTCCAAATAAATGTACCCCACAACAACACCCCTGTTCAGTCCTCTCTCACCCCACTCCCATCCTTCACTCCTGTCCCTAATATACCTGGATGCACAGCTCAGGCAAACAAAATTAAATGCACACACACACACACACACACACACACACACACACACACACACACACACACACACACGTGCTGTCTGTAAACAGGACAGGTTTATCTGAACGGGGTATCTGTGCTCGTGACGGAAAGTTTTGAGATGTCAGACCGGTTGGAACAACCGGGTTTTGAAACCCGATTTGAAAGAATTCATTGGAGTCAAAGTGTTGTACAGCAATGGGAAGTGTTTTCCATGCCGAGGGAGCTTGAGAAGAGAAAGCCATCTGACCAAGCGTTTTGGCCTTTACCATGGGATTACGAGCACAGGTGCGGAGTTAGTGTGAGGTCTTGAGTGTGCACCTGCAGACGCTCCGGCAGATAGGAAAGGGGAAGTGCCAGAACTAACCAAAAACCGTCACAGACGAAAGTTTGTACTGAATTTGTCGAGACAACATCGCTTATGTTAACTTTAACATGGTAAAGTTAACACTGACTGGCAAAGTATAAAGAATCAATTGAAAGTGAAGGAATGTAAACACGAAAACGTATGCTTCTTTAGGGGGGGGGGGGGGGGGGGGGGGGGGGGGGGGGGGGGGGGAGGGGGGGGGGGGGGGAAGGGGGGGGGGGAGGTATCCAAACCAGTTAAAAGTATGTAAACGTCTGCGTATTCATTGAAAATAAATTTCTGACACACAAGGATACCATCAATATATAATGAAATGGGAATTTCTTTGAGAGAAATGGCTGGCAGCTATTCATATTCTTCTTTTGTGTGTGTATTTGTGTTTTTGATTTGTTTCATTGATTTTTTTTTTTTTACCAGTTCAGTTCTCTTTATTCTGTCTAGTTTAGTTATGTCTTCATTATCCGTTCATTTAGTTTATTTGCGAAATATTGAAATAACATGTACAGAAAGAAGCTTGAATTGGTAATAAAAGTAAAACTTCGAAAAGACAAAAAAAACAAAAAAAAAAAAATTGTAGAGACAGATAGCCAGTGAAGAGAGAAAGTGGAGGCACGCATTCAAACTTATAAGATTTTAAAGATAAGATGGGAAGCTTTGTTCTGACTTGACTGATGCCCATTAAGCGGCTGTTAAGGGAATGCCAACGATGCCGTGTGTGTGTGTGTGTGTGTGTGTGTGTGTGTGTGTGTGTGTGCGCGCGCGCGCGCGCGCGCGTGTGTGTTTTTCTGAGTGTGTGTGCGTGCGTGCGTGTGTGTGTGTGTGTGTGTGTGTGTGTGTGTGTGTGTGTGTGTGTGTGTGTTGATATACACTTGCAGAGCTTGGCCAATGCCGGAGGGGCGTTGGGTTGGGACAAGGATGGTGAAGGTCTTAGCAGCAGTCTCCTTCAATGCATCAACAACCGCGCAGCTCCAGGACAGCATCCCCGCGCGCACTCACCGTGAGTTCGGCTACCCTCCCCCGGACCCCGAGCTGGCCATCTCCTCTGTGCTTTTCTGGCCCTGCTCTGTGTGTTTGCCTTGCCCTCTTCTGCAGCTCTCTTGTTAGCATGCTCTTTTCTGCATTTCAGCTGCCTCTTCCTGTATTCTTAACTCGCTACTTCTGTACGTCTTAGCTGACCTCGTTCGTATCTTAGTTCCACATGTTTTCGCATTCTTCGCTGCGATCTATAACTGCTCTTTAGTGCGTACGTAGCTTTCTTTTTCTGTGCTCTGAGCTTCTTTATTTATGCATTACTGGCTGGCCCTTTTTGTATTCTTAGCTGTCTCTCTGTGTATTCAGAGCTTGTCTTCATCTGCCTTCTTACCTTTTTTTTTTTTTTCTGTTTATTCACATTGTGCCATTTTCTGTGTTCTTAGGCTGACCCTGTTCTGGAACCTTTGCTGTTCTTTTCTCTATTTTTGGGTGTCCTTCTGTGTGTTTTCAAACTTGCCGTATTCTGTATTCTTAGCCATCCGTTATTGCATTGCAATTTAACCTCCCGTACTCTGTAATATTATCTACCCCAACTTCTGCATTTTTAGCTGACCATCTCCGTATCCCTAGTTTTCTTGCGGATGCGAAACTGCCATTCTTTGTATCATTAGCTACCCTCTTCTACAATTAGTACCTGTCCTGCTCTGTAGTCTCACTACCCTCCTCTGTACTTCAGCGACCTTTTTTTGCTGCTGCTCTCTTTTGTACTGCTGTCTATCCTTCGTCGTCTTTTTAGCCGCCAAACTTCATATTCTTACCTGCATCTTCTGTATCATCATATTTCTCCTCTGTCTTGGTCGCCACCAACTCCTGTATTCTTTTTTTTCTGTATTGCTGTATACCTTCCTCGTTATCTTAACTGCCCTTTTTCTGTTTTGTTAGACACTTTTTGTATTGTTATCCATCTTCCTCTGCATCCTTAGCTGCTGTCGCCTGTCTTGTTTTGTATCCTGATCTGTTTGCTGAGGTGCTCTTTTTTATCCTAAGCTATCTTTCTCTGTATCTGTGGGCTGCTTCTCCTGTTTTGTCATCAGTCCTATTCTGTGTTATTAATTGCATTTTCTGTTATCTTGGCGTATCTCTACCCCTTTATCGTTATCTTCGACTCCCTTCGTTGTCCTATCGTATTTTTAGTTGCTGTTCTGTGTGGTTGGCTACAAATTTACGAAATAACATAGGCATGTTTTGTTTGTTTGCTTGTTTGATTGTTTCAGTATTATCAGCTTGTCCGTTTCTGTAACTACAGCTGCCCCGTTCTTGGTCCTTATCAGTCCTTCTGTATTCTGGTCTGCTCTCGTCTTTACAGTTGGCAGCGCTTTCTGCCTTTTTAAAAAAAATCTGCTTACCTGTATTCTTTGGATTCCTCTTCTGTCATATCTACCCATTTCCTAAACTTAGCTGATCGCTTTCGTGTCCTTAGCTGCCCTGTCCTGTATTCTTACATGCCCTCCTCAATATTCTCAGCTGCCTTCTGTACTTTAAGCTAGCATTTTTGGTATATTATCTGCCCCCTTTGATGTTCTTAGAAACTTCTTTTCGTGTCTTTTTTCTTTGTCATAATCTGTGCTGTTCGACATATTAGTTGTTCTTTTCCGTGTCATCAACTGCTTTTATTTTTATTTGTCGTGTTCTATGTTATTCTCTTTCCCTTCCAAATGACTATTGGTGCCCTGTCCCAGGTATTTGCCCTCTTTGAATTCTTTCCTTTCATTTCTGTCTTATTTACTGCCTTATGTGTACGTAGATGCCCCTCTTTGCATTTTAAAATGCCTCTTTCCTGTATATTTAGCTATTTTTTTGTCGTTTCGTTTAGCTGCTGCCTTCCGTATTTTTTGGTCATGTTCGACCACACACACACACACACACACATACACACGCGCGCGCACGCACTCGCACGCACGCACGCACGCACACACGCACGCACGCACTCACGCACTCGCACGCACGCACGCACGCACGCACGCACTCACGCACGCACAATCAACTCACCAGTCCTTAAAAAAAAAAAAAAAAAAAAAAAAAAAAAAAAAAAAAAAAACCTTTCACACATCTCTTTAAATGATATCTTCTAGAAACGCACCAGAAACTTCGTTAAAAATCTTTCTTCGGTAAAATCTTAAATCAGATGAAAAATGTTAATCTCTCTCAAAAACCCAAAGATCACGTCAGGTGGGACATCTCTGAACAGGATTTTCATGGAATCTGCTGTAAAATGTTTGTGTCTCACCTCGTGCAAGTCCCAACACTCCAAAAGAATATGTTTCATTGTGAGTGGCACATGACATGGAATGCACCACGGAGCTTCTTCTTCACTCTCTTTAAAAGGTAGGAATGAGTAAAATACGAAT